>SJYO01035988.1:15857-431073 GCA_006410555.1 Capra ibex
GATCCTTTCTTGCCGGGACTGGGGCGAAAGAAGGAATCGGAGAACGTGGGGAGGGTGGAGGGCGAAGGGGTAGGGTAGGGTCCTGGGATGGTGAAACACGAAATAGCAGGTCCACGAGTGTGGGAACGACAGGAGAACGGAGGAAGGGTACCGTGTCTCTTCGCTCTAGTCGGTCATAGAAAGAGCGAAAACGTGCCTAAAGGGGGTCGCATTCCGGTGGAAGGGTGAGGGAGACGGTGCGGCGAGGTCAGCGGTAAGAAGAGGAAAAAGAGGAAGAGGAAGAGGGAGAAGGAGTCTCCCCCACCCACCCCGTTCGTCATTCAGGTAACCTCTGCTACCCCGCCTCCTCCTACCCACCACTACTACTCCCTCCCGACACCCACCGAGGTGCAGGAGCGCGCCCCGTGTGAACAAGCACAAGAACCCCCTTCTATGACGAGTAGTAAGAAAAAGGAGAGGTGCACACCTCCCGTACCACGCGACATCCACTCGTACGCCCCCTTTGCTCGGTAGCCTTGCAAGAGACAAGGAACGGTGTGGCTGACCGCGCCAGTCGTCGGTCTCAACAGGGAGCTCCAGACTCCACAATTTGGCGTGTAAGGGCCAGACGGGAAACGACCTCCCAAACCCCAAGCGTCGGCAGTCGGTTCTTTGTCTTTATTTTGCGTTCTCCACTAGCTATTCCCAGGAGTCCGCGGGGAGGTGGCCCAGTGCCCTTAGTACTCCGTCACCTCTTTCGTCGATCCCCTCCTCTCAAAGGGGTGGCGGGGTCCGTGAAACCTCCGGCCGGCGTAGAGGAGCGCAGGTCGCCGCAAACAGGCCCCGGGTCGACCTTCCCTGTTGACTGACGGTCCGTCCGGCCCGTCTCAGCCTTCAGGTCAACAGAACGATAGGGTTAGATCCCATCCGAGCCCAGAAAGGAGTCCCGCCCCTCCTGGAAACGAAAGTCTTTACTTGCGACGCACTGCCTAGAGGTGGATCCGGGGCCACGTGACGACCACCTCTCCAAAGAAACCGTGATCAACCGAGCGGAAAGAGGGGAACCGGAAGCACAGCCACGACCACCACGGCCACCACCACGAGTGCCGTAACACCTAGCGGAGAGGACAAACCGTGAACCGCGAAGAGGTCGTGCGAGGAACGTGGCCTTTACCTCGGGGTCCCTTGAAACGCCTGCTCGCAGGACAGCCCCTGGGTGCCTAGGGGTTGAGTTAGGACGACCTTTGAGACGGATCATCGTGCTCCGGAGGGCTCCCGTCGGTGGGTATTTCTGACGAACGGGTAGAAGAGGCGTCTGCGACGAGCTGCAAACCCCGTAAGAGCTCTCGGACCGGCCGGCCTTCCTGTGCCACGCACCTGGACGTGGGCGAGAAGGGACGTGGAGGGGGGGCTTCCCGAGGCCTCTCGCAGAGGAACGAGCCGACCGACACTCGCAAGACACTCCGCAGAGGTCCGGCGCAGTGAGTGGTCTCCGGTCGCCACGCCGGTCCCTGACCTCTGCCCCCTTCTTTCCGTTCCGGTGTGGGTTTCAGGGTAGGTCTCTCCTGAGAGGGTCGGAGCGTCTTCACCGTCCGGGACCGTGGCACGAGTCTGGGCGAGTGCGTGGGGTAAGCGAGGCGGCTGAAGGGTCGTCTCGGTCGGGAGCTCTCGACTCGGCGAGTCCGTGCTTGGGGAAGGGTCCCTTGCGCCTCTGGGGCCCGAGTGAGGTCCGGGGCGGAAACGGGTCCTCCGGCGTAGCAGGAGTGGCGGTCTCTCCTTGAGCGAGGAGCAGCCGTGAGAACGACGCAGCGGGTCCCGCCCGGCGTGCGTCTCACACGGACCCGCAGACGTGCGTACACGTGGTCTCGGCCGGATGGCGGTGTCGGGGTCTCTACCGGCGCCGAAGAACAAGGAGGGGAACCAGCGAGACCGGGAGGGCGGCCGTGTTCCCGGCGCCAGCTGCAGGCAGCCGGGGCCTCCGCCCCACAGGCACGACCTGGCCAGCTCGGCCACCACGAGGACACGCCCGCCGCCCGCCAAAGAGGGAGGAGGCCCAGACCTGGCCACTTAGTGCTGACGCGGCCGTCCGTCCCGTCGGACCTAGAACGCGTCGAGGTTCCGGCCGAAGCCAGCCAACACAAGAACGTCCGCAGAGGTGACGAGATTCGAGTAGGGAAGCCGGAGACACAGGGGACGCCTGAGGACGCTGGGTCCTCGAGACGGCGACCGCAGAGGACGTCCGACGGGCCCCAGACACCCCAGTCGGGGCTCCCCCCGGCGACGGGGAGGGGGTCGCGGGGGAAGGGTGCGTGGGAGGGCCCGCATCTTGTCCTGCATCCGAGAGACCGAGTCCCGTCGTCAGAGCAGTGTCCGCCAGTGGAACCGTAGCAGGCAGAATATGGTAACCGGCAACGGCCGAGCCTGCATTGTTTTCATCACAGGAGCGAGTGTCGAGGTGGGCCTCACGTGGTCGTGCCGTATCTCGTACATCGGGTCACCGGGACGGCAGGGGAGTCTGCACATCCCGACGTGCAGGTCCGTGACCCCTATCGCGTGGAGGACTCGGGAAAACCGGGGCGAGTCGACACACTTGGCGAAGTCGTGGTCGTGGTCCTGGACCCTCCACGACACGTTTCAGTTGGAGAACCACCGTCCGTGGAAGGCCTCTGTTTGCGGTGTCAGTATCCGTAAAAGGCGGAGGTCGAAGAGCCCGAACTGGTCGGGAGAGTCTCGAACGAGGTGTGAGACTCGGCGGCACTATAGGTCCGACTGCAGGTCTATTCCCAGCCTGCACAGGCTCTGTGGCTCCGTCACCTCTGTGACCTACGCTCTGGAGGTGCAGGGCGACTTCTAGACTGCCTGCTGCGACCACAGGAGCCTCCGCACCGGGCTACCGACCCTACGTGAGTCCGTGGGAACGACGTACGGTAAGTCGCACTTGTAGTCTTTGAGCACCCGTAGAAGGACGACCACAGACACCTTCGGGCGGTCGTCCAGGAACGCCTCGGCCTAGTGGAGAGGGCGCACTTCCTCCCGAGCCCAGTGCACTCGAGTGTACCGTGTCTCGCACGTCCTCGGCGGCCGGCCTGTCTCCCACCGCACGACGGCCCTGTGGTCGGTCGACCGGTCCCCGCCGCACACCGAGTCTGTGACGTCGCGGCGCAAGTGCATCGTCCACAAGGGGTCTAAGACTTCGGGTCCCGGGTGGGTGGTACCGGGGATTCGATTTTCGTATCCTCTTTCCTTTCAATATTCGTAAACTTATGTCTCAAGTTTTCTTATCGTTCCTCTCTATTCTTTCGGAAGGAGTCACTAGTTACGTTTCTTTATTTCCTTTTGTTGTTTTACCCTTTCTGATCTCTAGAGAAGTACTTTTGATCCCTATAGTTCCCTTATAAAGTACGTTTATAGTCGAGTTATTTCCCGTCTTTACCATACGGGGATTGTGTTCGTCTTCTATAATTCTTCTCCACCGTTCTTATGTATCTAGACGCGTTTTTCCTACAAGTAATGGGTCTATTAGTGCTACCAAACTAGTGAGTGAATATCGGCCTGTAGGACCTTACCTTTCAGTTCACCCGGAATCCTTCATAGTGATGTTTGTTTCGATGTCCTCCACTACCTTAAGATCAACTCGATAAAGTTTAGGATTTCTACTACGACACTTTCACGACATGAGTTATACGGTCGTTTAAACCTTTTGAGTCGTCACCGGTGTCCTGACCTTTTACAGTCAAAGGAAAGGTTAGGGTTTCTTTCCGTTACGTTTTCTTACAGATTTGATGGCGTGTTAACGTGAGTAGAGTGTGTGATCATTTCATTACGAGTTTTAAGAGGTTCGGTCTGAAGTTGTTATGTACTTGGTACTTGAAGGTCTACAAGTTCGACCAAAATCTTTTCCGTCTCCTTGGTCCCTAGTTTAACGGTTGTAGACGATTGAGTAGTTTTTTCGTTCTCTCAAGGTCTTTTTGTAGACAAAGACGAAATAACTGATACGGTTTCGGATACTGTCACACCTAGTGTTAGTCAAGTCAAGTCAGTCACAGTACAGGCTGAGAAACGCTGGGGTACTTAGTGTCGTACGGTCTGGAGGGACAGGTAGTGATTGAGGACCTCAAGTGAGTTTGACTACTGGTAGCTCAGCCACTACGGTAGGTCGGTAGAGTAGGAGATAACAGGGGAGGAGGAGGACGGGGTTAGGGAGGGTCGTAATTCCAGAAAAGGTTACTCAGTCGAGAAGTGTACTCCACC
This sequence comes from Capra ibex, assembly GCA_006410555.1. Lineage (NCBI taxonomy): Eukaryota > Metazoa > Chordata > Mammalia > Artiodactyla > Bovidae > Capra > Capra ibex. The sequence continues at coordinate 20,088 of SJYO01035988.1, forward strand.
GGTTTCGTAACCTCAAAGTCGAAGTTGTAGTCAGGATGGTTACTTATAAATCCTGACTAAAGGAAATCCTTTGGGAAACTAGAGAAACGTCAGGTTCCCTGAGAGTTCTCGCAAAAGGTTGTGGTGTCAAGTTTTCGTAGTTAAGAAATCGAGAGTCGAAAGAAATACCAGGTTGAGAGTGTAGGTATGTACTGTTGACCTTTTTGGTATCGGAATTGATCTGCCTGAAGACAACTGTTTGATTACAGAGACGAAAACTTATATGATACATCCAACCAGTATTGAAAGGAAGGTTCCTCCTTCGTCGAAAAATAAAATACCAAGACGTAAGCGATAGTCGTCACTAAAACCTCGGGGGGTTTTATTTCAGACAGTGACAAAGGTGACAAAGAGGAAGATAAACGGTACTTCACTACCCTGGTCTACGGTACTAGAAAGAAAAGACTTACGACTCGAAATTCGGTTGAAAAAGTGAGAGGAGAAAGTGAAAGTAGTTCTCCGAGAAATCAAGGAGAAGTGAAAGACGGTATTCCCACCACAGTAGACGTATAGACTCCAATAAGTATAAAGAGGACCGTTAGAACTAAGGTCGAACACGAAGAAGGTCAGGTCGCAAAGAGTACTACATGAGACGTATATTCAATTTATTCGTCCCACTGTTATATGTCGGAACTGCATGAGGAAAAGGATAAACCTTGGTCAGACAACAAGGTACAGGTCAAGATTGACAACGAAAGACTGGACGTATATCCAAAGAGTTCTCCGTCCAGTCCACCAGACCATAAGGGTAGAGAAAGTCTTAAGAGGTGTCAAAGAACACTAGGTGTGTCAGTTTCCGAAACCGTATCAGTTATTTCGTCTTTATCTACAAAAAGACCTTGAGAGAACGAAAAAACTACTAGGTCGTCTACTTCCGTTGAATTAGAGACCAAGGAGACGGAAAAGATTTCGGTCTAACTTGTAGACTTTCAAGTACCAAGTACATGACGACTTCGGACCGAACCTCTTAAAACTCGTAATGAAATGATCGTACACTCTGCTCACATTAACACACCATCAAACCCGTAAGAAACGGAAGCAGAAAGAATCCCTAACCTTACTTTTGACTGGAAAAGGTCAGGACACCGGTGACGACTGTAAAGGTTTAAAAGAGTGTATAACTCACGTTGTGAAAGTCTCGTAGTAGAAACTCCTAAATTTTATCGAGTCGACTTTAAGGTTGTGGAGGTGATCGAATCAAACATCACTACGAAGGATTCTGGGTGAACTGAAGTGTAAGGTCCTACAGACCGAGTTCCACTCACAAATGTGGTAGTACTAATACACCCCGTACTTCTAGAAAAAATATGTCAAGAAGACACATAAAAACGGTGGAGAAGAATTATAGAAGAAGACAATCCAGGTATGTTAAAGAGAAGAAATAGTTCGGGTAGAAACGTACTTTACAAGGGAACCGTAGAGATCAAAAAAAAACTTCTCTAGAGATCAGAAAGGGTAAGACAACAAAAGGACAAAGAAAAGTAACTAGTCACTCCTTCGGAAAAAAGAGAGGAACGATAAGAAACCTTGAGACGTAAGTTTACCTATATAGAAAGGAAAGGAGGAAACGAAAAACGAAGAGAAGAAAAGTGTCGATAAACATTCCGGAGGAGTCTGTCGGTAAAACGAAAGAACGTAAAGAAAAAGAAGCCCTACCAGAACTAAAGACAGAGGATATGTCACAGTACTTGGAGGTAGGTATCAAGTAGTCAATGAGATAGTTCAGATCAGGGAATTTAGATAAAGATTGAAAGTGACATATTAGTATTCACTAAACTCAATCCAGTATGGACTTACCAGATCACCAAAAGGGATGAAAGAAGTTAAATTCAGACTTAAACCGTTATCTCTAAAATACTAGATTCGGTGTCAGTCGAAAACAAGAACTAAAACGACTGACATATCTCGAAGAGGTTGAAACCGACGTTTCTTATATCGGTTAGACTAAAACCACAATTGGTAGACCACTACAGGTGTACATCTCAGAAGAGAACACAAGAACCTTCTCCCACAAACGAAACTGGTCACACAAGAGGACCGTTTTGAGATAATCGGAAACGGGACGAAGTAAGGTGTAAGGTTCCGATTTAAACGGACAATGAGGTCCACATAGAACTGAAGAATGAAAACGTAAGGTCAGGAGATATTACTTTTCCTGTAGAAAACCCCCACAATCAAGATTTTCCAGAACATCCAGAAGTATTTTGACAAGTCGAAGTCGAAGAAGTCGTAATGAACAGTCCCGTATCTGAACCTACTGACACTATAACTTACCAAACGGCACCTTTGCTTGTCTCTAGTACGACAGCAAAAACTCTAACGTAGGTTCGTGACGTAAATCGTGAGAACAACTGGTACTACCGATGGGGTAAGGAAGACTCCCTAAGGACGGGTGTCATCATCTAATTACCAGGAGACTTAATTTAAACGGGTAAGGTCAGGTAAAATCAAGTGACTAAGGATTTTACAACTACAAGAGGGAACGGTAGAGGACGAACTGGTGAAGGTTAAACGGAACTAAGTACCTGGACTGTAAGGTCAAAAGATACGTTATAATAAGAAAAGTCATAGTCTTAAATGAAGGTAGTGGTCAGTTTAGGTGCTAACCCGTAACAAAAGCGAAACCGAGTCGGAGAAGTAAGAAAGACCTCGATAAAGAGGTCATCGTATAACCCGTGAATGACTGGACCCCTCAAGTAGAAAGTCACAGTATAGAAAAACGGAAAAAAAAAAAAATTGACAAGTACCCTAAGAATTCCGTTCTTATGACTTCACCAAACGGTAAGGGAAGAGGTCACTTGGTGCAAAACAGTCTTGAGAGGTGGTACTGGGTAGGTAGTACCCACCGGGATGCACCGTACGAGTATCAGATTGACTCAATCTGTTCCAACACTAGGTTCACTAATCAAACCAATTAAAAGACATTAAAACCAAAAGTAAGACAGACGGGAGACCACCTACTCCTATTCTCTGAACACCTTCGAAGGACTAACCTCCCTAACCGACACTCCCTTAGACCCAGAACGAAACTGTACGAATCATTTAGAAATTAGATTAAAAGACAACTGCCCACCCCGACACAAGGGAGGGACAGCAACCGAACTCCGACTTGATACCATCCCCACTACCGTTGGAGGAAGTTTTACCAAATGCGGTCCTGACAACATGAGTCACAGGGACTGGAGCGTTATCGGTACAATCGGGCACGGAGGGGACCCCTGAGACCTGTGAGTGTCCGTTCAGACGGAGTCGGAACACTCCCAGTGACGAGGAAAGAGGAGTAATGATCACACGAGTTCCAAAGCAGACACGTGGGATTCTCAGAGAAGGTGGTCAGGGTACCTTCAAGACATTAGTTTGGGGTGACCGGAAGTTCCAGTTTAAGGGACTCCCAAGAGTCAGGGAAACGACCTAGGAGTACAACCCTTTAGACAACACCCGGAATCTTGAAAGAAACCTTATTAACTACAGGTCAAACACTCAACAGATGAGCCACCGAGATGCCACCCCGAGTGTGTAACACGAAGGGGTCAGACGACTTCGGTGTCGGGGCCAGGGGCGTCGTCCGGTGACGATTGGGTACGTGGACGTCCTCTGTGAGTCTGTGAGTTTCCGTCCAGACCGGGTCTGGACGTAGGTACAAAATTTTTACACTGTTCAAAGGAAAAACGTGATTGAACTTACGCTCTTAGAGTAAAACTCCACAACAGAAGGAGACAGGGTGAGAAAGAATTCCTGACAATCCCCAATTACAATAGAGGTTCCACTTTTGTCGGAACCCTCCTCGTCGGATGTGGACCACATATTTCCGTTTCAGACGTCCTTCTTCTCAACGCCCCACTTCTCACAGTTCACTCCAAACATCAAACTCAATAGTCAGAGTTCCTCCTTTTTTCTTTTCACTCAGGAGTAGTAAACTAGTACCATAAGTCTCGGTCTCCGTCCCTGGAACCCTTTCACTTCTTCTCTTTTCCTTTCTTTTTACAGTTTTATTTTAACCCTACATACCCCCGTTCTCCTCCCTCTTTCGGACTCTTCTACCCCAACCCACATACTAACGTAACTAAACGAGGACAACAAATCAGAGATTCAGCCCAGGTTGAGAAAACACTGGGGTGCCTGACTTCGGGTGGTCCGAGGAGACAAGTACCCTAAAGGGTCCGCTCTTATGACCTCACTCAACGGTAAAGGAAGAGGTCCCCTTAGAAAGGTTGGGTTCCTAGTTTGGATGGAGAGGAAGTAATCGTCTACCTAAGAAATAACGACTCGGTGGTCCCTTCGGGTTAGTGTACCAATGACCGGAGTTTGTGTTTTTAAACGATAAGGATCACTTTTTACCTTAGTCGAGTAAACTCAGTGAGTCAGGACGGACTGAGAAACGTTGGGGTACCTGACGTCGTGCGGTCCGGAGGAACAGGTAGTGGTTGAGGACCTCAAATAAGTTTGAGTACAGGTAACTCACCCACTACGGTGGGTTGGTAGAGTAGGAGACAGTAGGGGAAGAGGAGGTCAGAAGTTAGAAAGGGTCGTAATCCCAGAAAGGGTTACTCAGTCAAGAAGTGTAGTCCACCGGTTTCATAACCTCAAAGTCAAAGTCGTAGTCAGGAAGGTTACTTATAAGTCCTGACTAAAGGAAATCCTACCTGACCAAACTAGCACGACAGTTTCCCTGAGAGTTCTCAGAAGAGGTGGTGTGTCAAGTGTTTCGTAGTTAAGAAACCGCGAGCTGAAAGAAGCATCAGATTAAGAGTGTAGGTATGGATTGATGACCTTTTTGGTATCGAAACTGATCCACCTGGAAACAACCGTTTCATTACAGAGACGGAAAATTATACGACAGATACAACGAGTATTGAAAAGAAGGTTCGTGGTTCACAGAAAATTAAAGTACCGACGTTAGTGGTATACATCACTAAAACCTCGGGGGGGGGGGTTATTTCAGACAGTGACAAAGGTAACGAAGGGGTAGATAAACGGTATTTCAGTACCCTGGTCTACGGTACTACAATCAAAAGACTAACAACTTAAAATTCGGCTGAAAAAGTGAGAGGAGAAAGTGAAAGTAGTTCTCCGAGAAATCAAGAAGTGAAAGACAGTATTCTCACCACAGTGGACGCATAGACTCCAACAAGTATAAAGAGAGCCGTTAGAACTAAGGTCGAACAAGAGGTAGGTTGGGTCGTAAAGAATACTACATGAGACGTATATTCAATTTATTCGTCCCCCTGTTTTATGTCGGAACTACATGAGGAAAGGGTCAAACCTTGGTCAGACAACAAGGTACAAGTCAAGATTGACAACGAAGGACTAGACGTATGTCTAAAGAGTTCTCCGTCCAGTCCACCGGACCATAAGGGTAGAGAAAGTCTTAAAAGGTGTCAACTAACACTAGGTGTGTCAGTTTCCGAAACCGTGTCAGTTATTTCGTCTTTATCTACAAAAAGACCTTGAGAGAAGGAAAAAACTACTCGGTCACCTACAACTGTCAAACTAGAGACCAAGGAGACGGAAAACATTTTGGTCGAACTTGTAGACTGTCAAGTACCAAGTACATGACAACTTCGGACCGAACCTCTTAAAACTCGTAATGAAATGATCACACACTCTACTCACGTTAAAACGTCATCAAACTCGTAAGAAACGGTAACGGAAAGAATTCTTAACTTTACTTTTGACTGGAAAAGGTCAGGACACCGGTGACGACTCAAAAGGTTAAAACGACTGTATAACTCACGTCGTGAAAGTATCGTAGTGAAAACTCCTAAACTTTGTCGAGTTGACCTTAAGGTAGTGGAGGTCATCGAAACAAACATCACCACGAAGGATTCCGGGTGAACTGAAGTGTAAGGTCCTACAGACCGAGATCCACTCACCAGTGCGGTAGCACTAACAGACTCAACACTTCTAGAAAACACGTGTCAAGACACATAAGAACGGCGGAGAGGAATTAGAGAAGACGAAGACAATCCAGGTCTGATGGAGACATGAAACAACACGGGTAACAACGTACTTTACAAGGGAGCCACAGGGATTAAAAGAGCTTCTCTAGAGATCAGAAAGGGTAACATAACAAAAGGAGATAAAGAAACGTAACTAGTGATTCCTTCCGAAAGAAAAAAGAAAAATTAAACTAGTGACTCCTTCCTCTATACCTTATCAAAGACGGTATAGTTATTTGTTTCCTATAGCGTCAGTAGTCGTTAACGTCGGTGGTACCTTCCATTCGATCACTCGGGACTCCCATCAGTCCTACCTTTATCACGGACGGCAGATCGTCGGTAGTTTGACGTCGGAAAGGGATACCACTCAGGACTCCCTAGCGTCTGCGCGTTTGTCTGACGACCGGGGTCCATCAACTCCCGCATAGTTTCCTTATTGGAGTCATTCGGATCAGAAAACGTAGGAGGAAATGCATCTTTTCGCGATTGAAAGAGTTGAACGCTATAGACCAAAAGAAATTCAATGTTTTGTAAAAACTGCAAGTCTGATGTGAACCAACGTTTTGAAGACACATTGGACAGGGGGTGGAGGGACGGAGGAGTGTTATCAAGAGAGTCCCAGTGAACTCGACCATAGAGGGCCTGAACTTCGGGATTTTTAAGAGTGGCTTATCTTGTATTGAGAGTTGAAATTCCAACACTTACCAAAATTCATCTGTGACCGAATCTAATTTTTATTTATACATACGCGTACATAATCACACGATACAAGACTGATCCATCCACTACTCTACGAGAAATTCTTCTCACTTCTGGTTTCAATAAGTTTCCACGAGGGAATTCTTCTCACTTCTGGGTTCCCATGAGGCTGGAGGGTCGACCTAGACTCGGTCTGGACCGCGTTCTAGTCCCTCTTCTAGGACCTTCTTACGACGTCCATGTAAAAAGGGTCACCTTTGCCACCGACCTCTCCTTCGGGGTCTGAGGAGGTCGGTCACGGGAAGTCGGAGTCTGGATGGAGTGACCCTCGGTCTGACGGGTTGGGTCGAACGGACTCGACGTCACGGCGGGAGGCGGCTTGCCTCCGTCGCACTGGACGTCGCGGCGCCGTCGCCGCTACGGGAGCGGGGAGAACCGCCGCCGCCCGCCTCCGGCCGGGCGCCTCCGGAGCGACTAACCGGGGCCGCGCCGGCGACGGTACAACCGCCTTCACCGCGAGAGGCACGGCGCCGCTGACCGACACCGACGCCGACGCCGACGTCGACGGCCCAGCCCCGCGTGTCCCGGAAGGAAGAAGGGGAGCGGGCCCCAACCGCGACTCTCCGCCGCAGGCCGCCCTACCTCTTTTCATCCTACTTGGACGGGTTCCCCGGCCTGTGCGACACGAAGCTGTTCCTGCTCAAGCGCTTCCACGCGCGGCCCCGACGCGAGAGCCTCGGCCCCGACGCGAGAGCCTCGGCCCCGACGCGAGAGCCTCGGCCCCGACGCGAGAGCCTCGGCCCCGACGCGAGAGCCTCGGCTCCGCCCACCGGACGGCAGGAAAGGGAGGCCCCGGAGGAGCCCGACGAGAACGACCCAGGACCCGGCGCGTGTGGGGCCTAGTCGAGGGCCGCCCTGGAGCGACGGAAGCGTCACTCAGAAACCCGGAGTCCACACCGTCCCCGTCGGAAGACACTCTTCCGTGAAGACACTTTAACACGTATCACTGGTTTTCCGGACTTCAACACTCGTTCACCAAAGCGCGATCCACATTTTCGAGGACAATAATGGGCTCGGGCAATGGTACGTCACGTCAGCCTTAACGGTCTAGGACCCGTCTGTCTTCAAACAGCTGGCGGCGGAACGTGGATCTTCGAGTCATGCTTACATGACTGGTTTAGAGACCTGGGTGCAGGGATGGGTCCCTAAGTCAAGTCAAGTCAAGTCAGCGAGTCAGCACAGGCTGAGAAACGCTGGGGTACTCTAATCCACCCACCTTTTCCGTTAGCTTTCAAAAAGGAATTGCAAGCGGATTTCAAAGACTTACCCTATAAATTTTCTAATCTTAGCATAATGACTAAAACAACGTCATGTTGTTTTGTTTGGGGTCTTTGTCTTAACGACCTAGCCTACCATCCGGATAAAAAAATTTTCCATATATGTGAATTCCTCATATCGTAATATGAAGTTGTAGACATATTGATGTTTCACTCGTGGTAGTGTTTAAATCAATGGTCAGTAGTGGTATGTCAACCGGGGGAAGGGGAGACCATTGGTGATTAGATTAGAGACATAGATCCTCAAACATGACAAATATTCCACTTGAACTTCAACCAGACGTCCATTTATACCCTGTATTCGAATGTATTTGTCTTAACTTTATAATACCTATAATTCCCAAATAGTCCGTGTCGGAACTTTTACAGGTTCTAAACTTAGTCTCGACCCACCTTGAAGCGTATAAAAAAACCACGTTACGAGACCCTGACATGTATGTGGTAGTTCTTTATGTCAATAGGACATAAAGATTCCTGACTCCAAAAACTATGGTGAATCACCGACGAAAGTCACAATTTTTCAATTTGCAAAACCGAGTCATCTGTGAATTTGAAAACTCGTTGACTTAAATTCAGAATGAAAAGAACAAAAAAACTACTGAAGTTCAGTATCATAAAAAAAAGAAACATCGAAGTAATCAAATAGAAAAACTATGAACGTAAGTCGAGTGTCATAGACCAAAATTTTTCATAAATGTAGACAAGAAAAAATATCGACTCATCATACATGGTGGTCTCTTCCGCTACCGTGGGGTGAGGTCATGAGAACGGACCTTTTAGGGTACCTACCTCTTCGGATAACCCGACGTCAGGTACCCCAGTACTTCTCAGCCTGTGTTGACTCACTGAAGTGAAAGTGAAAAGTGAAAGTACTTAACCTCTTCCTTTACCGTTGGGTGAGGTCACAAGAACGGACCTCTTAGGGTCCCTGCCCCCTCGAACCACCCGACGGCAGATACCCCAGCGTGTCAGCCTGTGCTGACTTCGTTGAATCGTCGTCGTCATACATGGTGTACCTGTACTCGAACCCGTTTGGACCCCTCTGCCACTTCCGGTCCCTTCGGCCGCCACGACGTCAGGTACCCCAGCGTTTCTCAGTCCACACTGAACCCCTGACTTGTTGTGGCGTAGAAGAAATAGGTAAGGACACTTGAAAATCCAGCAAAGGTACAGAACCGTAGAGTTTATCACGACGTCACTTATAATCCCACACACATAGAAAAGTTTACCACTCAAAGAAGTCTATATACGGGTCCTCACCCCAACGACTTACTACACCATCAAGACATAAATCAAAAATTTCCTCGAAGGTATAACAAATATTTTTTCTCGTCCTATTACGGTAAACGTCGATGCACCTACCTGGATGTCTAATAGCATGATTCACTTCATTCTCTTTCTGCTCGTGCGGTAAATGTAGGCCCGAGATTATTTCCACTACGCACGCGCGCACGTACGGGTCAGCATTCGCTGCGAAACGTTGGAGTACCTGACAACGGGCGGTCCGAGGAGACAGGTACGTTAAGAGGTCCTTCCTTGGGACCCCATCAAACGGCAAAGAAATAGGTCCCCTATAAGAATTGGGTCCCCACTGTGAGTGTAGAGGGTACAAAGGAACGAAACCGTCCATCAACTAAATGATGTCTCGGTGGACCCTTCGGACTCTTCACTATTGTTTCCTTGAATAAGTGCTTCGTCTGTGCGTCTAGAGCCGTAATCTACATACCAGGTCAAGTCAAGTCAGCGAGTCAGCACAGACTGAGAAACGCTGGGGTACCTGACGTCGTGTGGTCCGGAGGGACAGGGTCTCAAATGAGTTTCAGTACAGGTAACTCAGCCACTACGGTAGGTTGGTAGAGTAGGAGACAACAGGGGAAGAGGAGGGTGGAAGTCAGAAAGGGTCGTAGTCCCAGAAAAGGTTACTCAATCAAGAAACGTAGTCCACCGGTTTCATAACCTCAGAGTCAAAGTCGTAGTCAGGAAGGTCTCTTATAAGTCCTAGTTAGAGGAAATCCTACCTGACCAACCTAGAGGAACGTCAGGTTCCCTGAGAGTTCTCAGAAGAGGTTGTGGTGTCAAGTTTTCGTAGTCAAGAAGTCACGAGTCGAAAGAAATACCAGGTCGAGAGTGTAGGTATGTACTGATGACCTTTTTGGTATCGGAACAGATCTGTCTGGAAATACCAATTGTTTCCCCCGTGTACCCCTCTCCACTATTTAATCCTCTAACCCTAATTGTATATGTGTAATGATATATATTTTATCTAATCGTTTCCAAATGATATATCGTGTCCCTTGAGATGAATCGTGAGACATTATTGGATGTACCCTTTTCTTGGGTTTTTTCTCACCTATGTACAGACGTATCTTTGCTGGATGAAACGTCATGTAGACCTTGATCGTGTTGCAACATACAGTTGATCTTATTTTTTTTTAATTCACTACATCAAAAAAAATTTTTTCGTAAAGGTAGACCGAGAAGAGGTCACACCGGTACAGCAGATAAAATACGTCCGGTAGATCTGGGTCCTTACTACACGAGAACAAGAACATGTCACTACAAAGACGAATCGGAGACATTGCTTCCCGCATTAAACTTTCCCTCACGTCTCACTTGAACGACTAGATCTTTGTGAAACAAGGTACAGGACCGACTCTCGACAGGACCTCGTTCCCCATCTTCCTCTCGCACTACTCCTCTCCACACTACCTGCTTCGGCTCCGTGTTCGTCGCTAATCCCCAAACCGGACAAGTTCTTAGAGCCTTGTGTCTCTCGAATTGCACTGGTTGACAACGGAGGAAGTTCCGAAGGAAGTCCGAGTCGTGGTCGTAAGAGAGACTGAACGATCGGGGTGGTACAAAGAACGAGACTTGACTATCTTACGGAAACCCTTCTCTCCCAAGCCTTTCATCTTTGGAGTCTTATTCAAGCTTTCATCTTGGACTACTTCCTCTCTCGTCTGACCCCTCCACCGACTGTACCGTCGTCAAAGTGTAAGAAAGTACGGAGACTCACACGAGACATTAAACATCACGATTGTTTACACTGGTGAAGTGTACATTCTCTTTTTATGTGTCCTGTCGACGGGACACAGTGTACAACCAAGGAGCCACTCTGAGCCTCTATTTCCGACGAACGTCAAGTACAAAGGAAGTCTCTCTGTAAATCTTTCAAGGCCAGTGTACCGTCTTCACTCTCTCTCAAACGGAAGCCCCAATATAAAGAATTCAGACAGACTAAGTTTCGTATAACATTAAACACAGACACTCTTTCAATCTCTTACAGGCTAAACGTAATCCTCTCACCTCCAATGAGTCTTTTTTAGGTCAGTAACCTTTGAAGCAAAGGTCAGTTTCCTTTGAAACAGTGTGTGCACTACTCCGGGACAATCCTGTTACCGTCGTTAGTAAGTAAATTATTTGTCCGTGAGTAACTAGTGGAACCTCTTCCTTTACCGTCGGGTGAGGTCATAAGAACGGACCTCTTAGGGTACCTGCCTCCTCGGACCACCCGATGGCAGGTGGCCCAGCTTTCTCAACCTCTGCTTACTCGCTGAAGTGAAGTGAACTGAAGTGAAGTCTATTCTAAATCCGAAAACTCATACCAGTGTCTTTCTGGTGTCACACACGACTCTTTGACCTGAATCAGGTCTCTTCGACCCTCCTACTGGTCTTAACTCTGCCCTTTTCATCCTGTCGACCCACCCGACGCCCAGCGAGAGCACACGACGTGACTCCCCGAACGCGACCTACTCGACGCGAGTCCACACTTCGTCCCTTACTGCATCAGTACAGACGACGAAACTTCGACACAATCTCCTACGACACGGTGACCAATGGAGTTCAATTTAATCCCAAGACAAAGTTCCCCTTTAATACCACGTAAACTTGACTACTCGATCATAAAACCAAACCCTGTAAGAACGTGTACATAAAGTCGGGATTGAGTTACAGTATCACCATAGAGTCTGAAAATCCTTCAATAAATTATTTTCGAATTCTTTGTTGGTTGATGGAAAGACTTGAGTCTTTTTTCTCCGACGACTTTTACGAAGTCACCAGGAACATTCTAGATTGCTCCCTATGTCTCGTCTCCTGTCTAAGCACTTTCCACATCCCACTAGTCTTCTGCTCTCACCGGCTACCATCATCCGAAGATAGTGAACCATTATCTCCACCACTACTGTAGTGTCGCAATCAAAACAGTCGAATTTTTTATGTTGTTAGGAATCACTCCCAACTATCGGTTCATTATGTACTTTATCCTGTATTCTATGATCATCATGCCCTGTCTTCTCCGACGATTGTTTCTGTCCACTCTGGGTAAGGGGATCCCCACGACGACTTTAGATAGGAAGATAGGGTCGTATACTAAGGATAAAATATCTTTTTTATCACGGTAGTCCACCCCTGCAGCAGTAGAATTGACTACTGACGAGGGAAGGACACACACACGGGTAGGCGAAAGAGGAGGAGCGGACAAATCCTTCCCCAAAGGAAGGACTCCAACCAGAAAGGGTGGGGCCAGGAAGGGTGGGGTGAGGAGAGGCACGAACGTCGGGTCTGGGGGACCACGAGAGGAGACTGGAGTGGGGGCCCCCGAAAATTTGTGCGAGGACGAAACCAGAGAAGGAGAACCGGGAGGACGGAGATCAGTAAAGGTATAGTGAGAGAAGGCGTAGTGTCGGTTTGAGAACTCATCAAAAATTAAAGAATATACGACTAACCGATAAACATATAGAAACCTCTTTACAGATAAGTCTAGGAAACGATTAAAAAATTAACCAGACAAACACAAAATTGACAACTCAACATTCTCAAAAATATGAGACCCATAATCTGGGCACAGTCTATGTACTAAACGTTTATAAAAGAGGGAAAGTGACCCAACAGAAAAGTGAAAAATTTATTACACAAAACTGCGTCTTCAAAAGTAAAACTAACGCAAGTCAAATAGACAATAGAACTACGAAAACACAGTTACTGACGGATTAAGTTCCAGTGTGTATAAGAGTGGACAAAAGAGGAATCTCAAAATAACAAAATCGAGAAGATAAACAGAAAATTAGATAGAACTCAATTTAAAAAACATATCACACTCCAACCATAGATTTAGGTGAGAAGGTATACCTATAAAAGACCTACTATTACAGTCAGCGACCTACGAATCGTTTGGGCGTCATATTTCACTTTGAAACACCACTTACTTCACGCCGTCGATAAGACGCGGTGCACTCAAACTTCGACGAATGAGGGTATCGTCTTCGACGGGGTAGGTCATAGGTGTGCGCAAGACCCAGTAAAAGAGGACACATCACGTAGCAAACAGATAGGCCCTTGTTCGTCTGTTTACCGTGTGACTCGTGATTATGACCGGTCATCGTAAACAATCTCGAGGTCGAGACACTAGATCTTACGGCAGTACCTCGAGTCTGGACTTGACGCAGGTAAACCTCAAGTACGAGAGTTTCATTGTCCGGCTCACGAGGCGCGTCAGTACGCCGCCCAGTCATGGATCCGGCTCTGCAGTCCGACTCGGGACGGGGGTGTAAGAAAGACTAACAACACACTGACACTCAGATTCCACGATAGACTCCATCAGAGTTCTTCATTTTCTTTGTCTACCAAAAAGTGATCCACCGACACTTTAATATCAAACCATTCTTTAACGAATAGACTGTGACAATGTCGTTCACAAACCCACTAATCAATTCTTTCAGGCAAAAATATTCATGAGAATGTCTTACCACGTACAACAGGAATTGTATGCACATGTAGACAAGATGTAACTACACCGTACTTTAAGAAAAGAGACTTTTAAACAGTCACTTAACCTGAAAAAACAACACGAAGTTCAACTTACTCTTGGGATTCCGTAAACGTCTCTTAGACCACCTCTTAGGAAGTTCTAGACACACTAGGAGGAAACGTGTCACGACGGACCGAGCACCAGTAGAGCATATAGATTACACTAAGTCGTTTCTGACAGAATAGTCAAAGAGTCGTAGTCCAGAAACGTTTCGTAGACGGAATCAAAAGTACTTTTGTCAATATTAAAACATGAATATAAAACAACCAAATATGTTACAAATTATTTTAATACATTAAAACCACTATTCATATTCACCGGAATTGTTCAAACCCTTAGTAGTATGGACTATGAACTATTGGTTTGTCGAGTCAATCATGGTTTCAGTATTCATCTGTCACTAAACGACAGACATACGGACACACGGATGGCCCCCGTAGTCTTGCAATACTTCCCTTTGGCCCGTATTACTAAGACACTTGTTACGAACCTTCAACCAAAACTTTCTAAAACTTGTAGACAAGTCAACTTATGAGTTGTAGGTATATTTTCCAGTTATGGTTAATTATACATAATACTTTTCTGTAACCTCAATAGACATTTTCCTCTTTTTATCGAATCTTTTCCAAATAATTCTAAGACACATACACATACAAACACGCACACACACACTTGTATCTATTTCCAGTTCCCAAAGTAAGTTCCTCCTAGGATGTTGTGAATGGAGGAGGGCACCTGTGTACTTTAGTCATCGATTTGGACCTTATCAAAGGAGGAGACTCGTTGAGGACGTGTAGACCGGTTGTCGGGTGTAGTTTCACCTATCCTTTCCGACTCTGTACCAGAGTGGCAGGTGGGTTGAGAGTCGTACCACTGGGTGTTAACCTTCCTTCGACGGTAGGGGTCGACGACGGACTCTTCACTTCCCACACTTGGGATTCGAACCGTGGGGAGGACATTTCTGAACGTAGACCCTCGACTCGGGGGTCTGCAGATGGAAACTTTCAGTCACCTTGACGTTCTGGGTGGTCCGAGTACTACCCTCTTTGGCGAAAACTTCCCGTCGCACTTAAACCAGTGGGAGGACCCCGGACCGTGCCCCTGTCGTCGACTTTTCCCGGGTCTGAAAGACACTTTCTCCGAACAAATAGAGTTTCGTAGTAGTCGGACTCCCCGGCTGGAGATTAAATTGTGAGAGATCCCCGAACCGCCGCCCGTCCTCGGCAGAAACGAGAGAGACGGAACAAGGTCGGCCTGTCATAGAGGATCTTTCCTTGAACTCATGAACAGACCACGGGACTACAAACGTCAACGACGGGCCTCTATTGAGCTCCAGTGGGCCGAAACCACCGGTCACTCCGAGTGTGAACATCCAGGGGTCACAAGTGACGTCCTAATAAACGTTATCAGTTCTGTACCTTCGTCCGAATCGTAGGTGACTGTCTACTTATCTATTTCTTTGGTACTAGATATGTGAGGCGTGTGTGTCTCCTTATAGTAAGTCGGTACTTTTCCTCTATTTGGATCTGAGGGGCCACCAGGACTTTGCCTTTTCAGTGTGAAAATGTACCGGAGGACGAGCAAGACGGACACATTGAGTCGAACGAGGAACGTTTCAGTCAGTGCATCCAGTGCATCAGAGTCTTTCACCCCTGCGTTTTGTGATCCTTGACCTCGAATAGAGCGGTGGGAACACGACGAGAGACGTTAAGGGGTCGGGGACATTTGGACGAATTAGTACGGACAGGTACATTTCCAGTCCGTAAGGGGTGGGGGGCGGGGGGCGGGGTAGAACTGACGACAAGGGCACGTGTGCCTTGACGAATCAAATTTGGTCGGATAATCGTCGATCACATCGGACGGCATCAGACAGACACTTTTGAGACATTGGGGAAACAAACCCCGGGTCTCGAACCTCACAATTGACGAGACCCGGGCGACCGTAGTATTTACACTCAAGAGGTTGAGAGACTCACACGACGAACCACAGAGCTACTGACCAAAGACGTTGTGAGGTCACCGATTCTTAGACGGACGGTTACGTCCCCGCGTCCAAACTGGGGACCAGGCCCTTCTAAGGCGGACGGTGCCTCGTGTCCTCGGAGACTCGGTGTCGCCGACACGGACACGCGACCTCAGGTAACGGGTGTTGTTCCTTTTGGTGGTGTCGCTCCTCAGACGTCTGCCGTTGCGTCTCGTCGGGGACGAGCGGTGTCGATCTCTTTCGGGCGGGCGACGTCACTTCCACGTCGTGGCAGTCCTTGTCATTTGTTTCCACAAAAATTTGTTCTTTCTTTAGAACGGTAAACACCGTTGCACCTACCTGGAACTCCCGTAATTACGATGCACTGTATTCAATCCCTTTCCACTAGTACTAGAGTCAAAATACACTTTATATTTTTTGTTTTGTTTGCAATTGAGTTTCCATGACTCCTGTCTAACCACCAACGGTCTCGTCCCTAACCCCTTACCCGCTTTACCCACGTCCCCAGTTTACCGTGTCTGAATGTCAGGTAATCAATTTACTGAGCACCCCTACACTACGCCTCGTACCACTGCCGTCAATTATTACGACACGACGTGTAAACTTTCACATTCTCTCATTTAGAATCTTAAGTAGTATGGTTCTTTTCCTCTAGACATTGACACACTATCTACTATGGAGCAGCTAGGAGTGTCACTTTTATAAACCCTTTTTTTAAGGTCTTTCAAAGTTTTGTGTTTTAAACTTAAACGACGTTGTTTATCAACCGTTGATAAACGTATCATAAAAGGTAATAGATATATTGTAAATGTAAAATAATGCACAATACACTAGATCTCTACTAAGTTTCACGTACATTCACGACACGGTGAAACATAATCTCTGATCCTGTATGATCTAAAACCGCAGGAGCCGCCAGGACATTTGTCCGGGGGTACCTACGACTCCCTACCGAAATAAATATCCAACTTTAACAGTCTCACTTATAAACAATGAAAATTTTGAATTCCCTTTTCTTTGATAAAGACAAAACTCTTCTCGGACAAATTACACACATCAATTTTTGCTTACTTTAGGGAAAATCCCAAATCCGTCGTCCTCTCTTACGAGAACCAGTCCCCGGAGGGAGACCCGTGGAACTAGCGCACGTTCGCGGAAATACAGGACACACAAATTTCCCGAAATAGGACTGTCGTCAATTGGAAAGTTTACTTGTCTTACCACAAAGAGACGATAAGAGGGAGGAAAATAAAGATATACATTCTACACTACAACAACGCGATTAAGAAAGGAAGACCGAAATAAAAGTCCTTCTGAAGCTGCAGCTAGTGAAACACAGACTGACAGCCTTCGCGCAGGTCGACCTTCGCGAATCTCTGCTGGACCTCGAGATGATATTCGACGAGTTTCGTCGGTACCAGCTCGAGTAGTTGTTCCTGATGCGTCTGAAACAGTTGGACAGCTGCTTGGACCATCGGGGCGGACGCGCCGGGGCGGCGGTCGCACGAGCGTGTCCGCGACGCGTGAAGGAAGGAGTCAGAGCGAGTCAGTGCCGTCGAGAGTCAGGAAAATCTTCGGAAAATCAATAAAAAAAAGGGGTCTTTGAACTTCCCTAACGATTGGAATAATTATTTCCTGGCTTCGAAAGAACTATGTGTAAAGAACAAAAATCAAATCAAACTAATAAAAAACTTACTGAATAATTCTTCACAACTTTTCATTTCCTATCGTCATGGTTCTTACAAACAAAAACAATCAACGATTAACTAATCGTACTTTAGAGTGGTCAAATCTGATTAAAGGCTCTCGTCTATAGTTGAGAAGAATTCCTTTACAAATTAAATGAAAGTCCATGTACACGATCGGTCTCCATCCAACTCTTCTGTAACCGGTTATAATTAGTAATCCTTCGGATAAAAATGTGTAAAATATTTTCACATCCTTAACAAATATTCTTCGTACAGTTAATGAACCTTTTCAACGAATCTTTATGAACTCAAGAGTACCAACACTTTCAGAAGAAGTATAAAATTCAGACAAACAGTTTTCTGCTTACCTTTTATCGGTAGACATACCCTTAAAGTTCTTCGTAACTCTTATTGCTCGGTATCAACGAAAACCCTTTATGTGGTGATTCTATTTACAAGGTTATCCTAATCTTTGGGACTTTTAAAATAAAGGTAGGACAAATTAAACCTAAAAAGACTTCCCAACATTATTACGAATCCTCTTTACATCAGGTAGTCTGAAAGTATAGTCGACCAACTGACAGTATTTGTTGTCTATATCGATAAAAAGGACAATCAAAAAATTCAGTAAATTTTAAAGTAGGTTTCCGTTTGACACGTATCCTTAAAAACTAAATAATACTGAAAGGAATAAAAATATCAAGAACATATAGTTGTCCAAAAAGTGTAAGCTACTCGTTACAAATACCGTCTCATTGTAAAAACAATGCACCAACGATCGTCGCATATTAACACGTCTTTCTTATCGGATTCAGACCATGCCGAGACTAGCAATTCGCATCCGAAGTGACAATTAGGACCGGGACTACACAAACACGGTTGAACGGAAATCCAGCCGTACCTGTTCCGGGAGTTAGTCGAAAGACACGGAAACCCTGTCAATGCTCTTCTCCAAGACCATTCAGGGGTTTATCGTCATTTGTTAGATGGTATTCCGCATAATGTGAACAAACGGAAGAGGTTCTTAAGAAAATAATTGGACAATCTCACAACAACCACCACAAAAAATTACAAGGTACTAATATCATATTATGAAAGTTTTACATTTACTAAACGTACACTATAACGTTGGATTCTTTGTATAAACCAAACTTCTTCCGTTTAAGAGTTCTCATCTGTGAAAATTTACAGCCCCTCCTCTTCCCATAAAGTTTTAAATTTAAACAATTATGGTGGAGTGGGTCACCAGAGGTCGAATCTTGATTGACCGAATGAATATAAAATTTTAAACAGTAAAATGTTCATAAAAGGGTCTGTTATAAAATATACATCAATCTAAGCACCTGGTCAAATATGGTCGGTAAATTGGGGACTACATTGACTTCCTATTATATTTACAGTACATTATGGATCAAAGAGACTCTTCTAGAGAGGGAACCCTTACCTTGACAGACGGAGATTCGGTACTCTTGTTCCTGAAGTAGGTCTACTTGTCACCTCTCCCTCAAAACCATAGTGGAGGCTGTCTTTTGACACGGCGGGACAGGGGGAGTGGGAGATTCGACACGACCCGTGGACCTGGAGGTAGGAGGGAATCGACACTTCGTGACGCGGTAGTGAAGGCCACACACAGTCACGACCTGGTACGGCCTGGGTTACCGGAATGCGTGGAACGGAGCTCTGTCGTCGACCGTGTGCGTTCCGAGAGTCGTCTATCACACTATTGCTCGAAGACGAACCTATTTCGAAGTCCTTTACGTCCTGTTACCCTTACAGTCCCGACTCTTCAGGGCTCCTCCGGTCCGTTCTTTTTTAAGCATTTTCTCCAACTCAACACTCGACACGGAACTTGATCGTCCAACAAACTTTCAAACACAGAACAAACTTCAAATGTTTCGAATAATGTCACGGAAAACAACCTTACCTTTTCTTTCTTCAAGAACCAGACGACGACCTAAGGTGTGGTCGGAGACACACCGGAAGGACGGGGGAAAAGTCCTGAGGAGAAGGAAGAGGGTTGGACATCGGTACTGTCAAGGGCTTGGGGTAGGAAATAATTGGAAGGTGAGCAGAGACTTGAGAGAGGTGAGACGACTGGACACGAACTTGAAGGAGCTGCCGAGAGTATGGAAGTCCGAGAACAGGACGTGACGGTCGACGGTCGGGGTGGAGGGCAGGGAATGAGACGTCGACAGAAATATTGGAAGGAAGAGGAGTAGTTGGTATCTGGAGTGGACGGAAAAATAAGAGTTGAGTTCTTCGAAGAGACCCTAAGACTTTAGTAACTCCCTATTCTGACAAAGACAGGTTAAGTAGTACAGAGGAGTAACCGACTGTCAACCATCTGTAAAGTACCAACGACTTACTTAATTAAGTGAAAAGACATTTTAGAAACACTAAACCGACCACCACCACCAAGTCGGTGTCTCAGGACAGACTGACGCTGGGGCACCCGACATCGGCGGTCCGAGGAGACAGGCACCCTAAGGGGTCCGTCGTCGTGACCTCCCCGACGGTACAGATCAAAGAACACTAGCAAAGAAAGTGGAGACAAGACCGGACTAAGAAGTGTAAAACAAATTAAAAAATCGAAGACCTGTACAAAGAGGTGGACACTCGACGGAAAAGGACCGGGAAGACAAGGAGTAAGGAACTAAGAATTATAGGAATCTTGTCGTACCGTAGCACCACATAGTCACGAATTCCTGACGAATTAAGGACTATCTTAGATCAGATTGTAAGAGGATTTAGTCGGGGGGTGGGCAAATAAAGACGAAGAGAGGATTTCCTTCGGACGACACGTGCGCCCACATGGGAGGTCGGGGCGCACACGGGACCTTCGAGACGGGGAGGTGGGAGACAGAAGATCGTTGAGGAGGGGAGGTGGCAGCCGGGGGAGTCGAGAGGTGCCGTCTGAGCTCAAGGTAGGGGACACGGTCTAGGAGGACAAGAAACTAAGCCCGCTAAGAAAGACAAGAGACTGGTTCATACTGCCACTAGCATATACATAACCCAACCGCTCGTTCAAGGTGACCAAAAATCCATTTTTATTTTCGTCAAAAGTAAAGCTGGTTCTTGAAAAAACTCGTGACATAAGTGTCAAAACAAGGTGATGGAAGGCGACAAAAAAGTCCGTCGAAGGATTAAGGTAGAAGGGTTTTGAAAAGTATAAAAACTCGTTTCTTGACAACGCTCACAGAGAATACCAGAAGGTCCCTTAACTTTAAAAAGGTAATTCTCTTAAAACTTTCTGGTTTTATTCACTTTTAGACTTCTACGTTACAGACCACTGACACTACCTACTTAGTCTCGAAGGGTCGGTTCGACATTGTCAAAAACGGACCAGTAGTTTCTTTGCACCAGAACTCAATAGGACCACGTTCTGACACGCAAAAGACAACTGATTAAGGTCTGCGAAAAGTAGATCACGACGGAAGTCAAACAGATTGACCCTCGCTCACGAACAATCTTAATTAGTAAACCA
The DNA here is from genome assembly GCA_006410555.1 of Capra ibex. Lineage (NCBI taxonomy): Eukaryota > Metazoa > Chordata > Mammalia > Artiodactyla > Bovidae > Capra > Capra ibex. Next base: position 41,067 of record SJYO01035988.1, read on the forward strand.
AAAGGTCTTCCTCGAATACTATCTCTCGAGGGAAGGTTAGGGTGGTGCATGTGTCGTAGTGAAAACCTACTTCTCGTCGGAAAGCATACTAACACCACCAAGCAAAACGAACGGGGTGTTCGCGAAGGTAAGGCGTGTTAACATGTCATAGGTGTCCCCTTCTCTACCAACCTACCGTAGTAGTTGAGTTACCTGTACTCAAACTCGTTTGAGACCCTCTATCACTTCCTGTCCCTTCGGACCGCACGACGTCAGGTGCCCCAGCTTTTTTGCCTGTGTTGACTCGGTGACTCGTTGTTGTCGTCAGGTCAAAAGAGAGAGAACAGTGTTACACAACATAAAATAAAAAAAATCATAAATAAATAAAATTAACCTCCAATTAATGAAATGTTATAACATAACCAAACGGTATGTAGTTGTACTTAGGCGGTGTCCATATGAGCACAAGGGGTAGGACTTGGGGGGAGGGTGGAGTGTTAAACAAGAATTTTTAAAAAAAACAACGAAAATTCATCTCTTAATGGACACCTTTATGCCAGTTCTTCCAAGAAAAAAGTGAAGTGAATACACCTTGGGTTTGTAGTTTTACTAAGTGTATTGGTTTGACCATGTTTACCACAAATCGTCAACTAAACTTACAAAACTCATACAACCGGTAGAGGACGTACCATATTATAACTCACAAGAGTCAATTCCAGAGTTAAACTAACGACAGTTGAAGTTGACGAGTTGGAACCGCTTTAAATAGGTCAATCTTCAGAGGTCGTGTCTTGAACCGTTCCGTAAAACTGTGAACTCAGTCAGTGTCGTCGAAGAGGTATGTGACGTGTTTAGAAGGAACGTAAAGTCAACATAAAAATGGAAAGAACTTTATTATTTCGTATTATACATCTTTTACAACTAAAAAAAGGAGGAAACTATAATTTTACTGATGTGTTTTTAAGTCATCAGAACCAAAAAATCACGTGTGACTATACTGTCGACAGTGTCATGTCAGAATGTTTTAATAAAGATTACTTTAATTTCTGTCGGTTCGTGATGATCTCGGCAGAATACTATTTTTCATTCGATTGAAAAAACGGTTGAGTTATAATAATAAGAAAACCGGCAATTAGGATCGAAATATACAGTAAAACGGGAGTTAAGTACTCTTGGGAGTTGTCGTCAACATAAACTATAACACATAAAAACAGTTATAGATGTATTATGACCGGGTTTCTATGAATTCAGTGAACCTTAAATCACATATTCAAAGCATTACGGTGCTTTGTCAAAGACGTCATGCAAAAGAAATAAGAAAATCTCAGACGCCAGTAGACAGTCACTTCCCTAAGCCCGTCATCTGCTCGCTGACAGATTCGTTCTCCTGTAATCCTTCTTCTTCCATAGGAACTCGCAGTCTGACCCTTCGTACCCGAGTGCCATCGTGGAACCGCGATCGCCGTGACAGTACCTACGCCACACCATATGAGAAGAACCATGGAAACGTCTCTCCTCACACCCTGGAGGGAAAGAGAAACCCGTAGTCGTAAGTCGGTTCGAGGCCTCCCCAAGTCGGCCTCGACCTCGGGTCCAGAGGAGTAAGGAACCGACTAATTTCAGGATAATTATTCTTCCCACACCACTCCACTGATTACCTTCTTTTTCTGCTTCTTGTAACGTATAAGAAGAACACGAAATAATTGCTGTCGCACTTCTAAATTTACACCTAAAGAGTACGATGTACGGTCGATTTTCGGAGTACAGAAGAGTGGAAGAGTGGTATACTTTGAAAAAAAAAAGAAGGGTTTTGACAAAGATACGAAGATTACAGTACAATTGACAAACTTTATTTCGTCTTAAAATCTCCATGGGTTTACCCGTGTTTTAATTGTAAGGAGTTAAAAAGGTCTTATTCTTTGTCATTATTGGCCATAGTCACTTCGTAAAACGTCAAATTGTCCGTACTTTGATTAAAGAGTCGTGGGAGTCGTTAAAATCACTAATCCCTCGTTCATCCGGAGATGCCGGTCGAGAGGGCCACAAGACGACGTCCAACTTTCCGGTCACTCAGCGAGAGAGAAAGACGGTCCAAGCGACGAAAACAAAGGTGAAGCATTGACGTGGAGACGTACGTGGCGAAAATTAAAAATCGTCAGAATGCAAAACCAAAATAAAAGACTGAAATTACCTATATATTGTAATATATAGGTAATAAGATATATAATATTATTATATCTTATATATAGTAGATATAGGTAATAATGACCTATATTATCCTAAGCTTAGACTCCGGTAATAGGCGAAAACGGGTCTCTGCAGTTCGCACGTCACGGAAGGATCTCTCCGACACTCGAGAGACTCTCGTCCCCGCGAGACTGACAAGGTAGGGCAGCGCGGGAGGGACAGACCTTGTTACAGACGTGCTATCCACGAGTCATTGACAAGTGTATAAAATAGAACAGAAAAAATTTGATCAAAGATAACCGCATACGAACGAAATGGCACAAAATCAGAGACGACGTGTCGTTTCACTTAGTCAGTGTGTCACACAACGTACATAAGGGAGTAGAGATCCAAAGAGGGGTAAGCCCGGTGGCGTCTCGTGACTGATCTCCGGGGACACGAGACGTCATCCACGACCGTTGACAGACAGATTACTGACTGAAGTATAGAAAGACAAGAAAATTCCTACCCTAAAAAAATATGAGGAGTTGAAGAAGCTATTACAACACATCATTACAGTAATTACTTAACCACGAATTCGTATATTAACACAGTATATGTACATTTGTCCCGTTTCTACTAGTCTTCGATGCCAATGTTGCACTTTTTCCGAGTATTCTTCTTTTACATCGTGGATATCTCTCCAAGCAAATTCTGTCCTGTTCTTTCCTTATTTTCACACCCTTTACTCTTCTGTTTGTCAGACCAAAAGAAGAAGAAATTGATATTTGAACGTCGTCTTATAACTTTTACACGAAGAAGAACTGTGGATTTTAACTCTAAACGCAAGAACCCTTAAGTCAAAATACATCTTCATAAGTTTTATATCTTACGGGATGTATGGGATTCAACTGAAAAACGAAACATAAAGGGACATAAATCTTACCCCTTTATTCTACTAATTCTAATTTATAGCACTATTGAAAAAAAAACGAATTAATAATAAAATATCTATACATATAACGCCGAATATGTCCAATAAGCTAGTCAACTCTTTTAACTTTTTTAGAATTTAAGAGTTGTAAGATTTCTTTGTAGACGAGATCTTCGTTCGTCCATTCATAAAAGAAATGATTTATAATGTATTTAATTATGAAGTGTAGATCGGATTAAAAAGAAAAAAAAAAAAAAAGACAATTTTAAGTAAAGACTTTCTCTTCTTTTCGGTTCAGACACCAAGTCACAAAAACTCACATCGAACACCTTTCACCTCCCACACTCTACCATTTCAAACATTATGTAGGAATATTTCGGAAATACCAATACCCGGTGTCAAGGTTATGTAGTGAAGTGTCCCTTAGTCTCCTCACACAAAATAACGTTATTAAAATAGAAACCTTAACGGAACATCTTCGTGACCGTTTTAAAACAACTAGAAGTTCTACACTTTATCGAAAGTAGGAAGGATTTAAGTAAATCTGGTCTCATTGCGGGTCTCACAACAGTGAATTCACCGATTGAGATCGTAATGTAGTAATTCTTCGTCCTATCCGTGCAAATCAATCGTAAACAGTTGTTCTTTTTTTTCGAACACTTTAATCTTTTTCTACTGGTAAAAGAAAAACAATATATGACGTTGACAGAATAGAAAGATCAGACTTAAAATTTAGTCGGTCCATCCACTCACTGAGCCTTTTGCTCGTCGAGTGTGGTCGCGGTACCCTTCGCGGCACCACGGCACCTGTCCAGACACGACGTGTGGGGTGACCCGTCGGACTCGGCACCTCGGGTCGAGGACCACAGCAACTGTCACCCCCGGGTACCCTCGAGGCGACGGTCCCGACACTGTGACTCTGTGGCGGTCGGGGAGGGACCGTGCGTCAACCGGGAGTCAAGTCACCGCAACGGGTCAGCACCAGCCGACAACCACTGGGGCAAGCTACCCAGTAGGGGGGACCGGGCAGGTCCCCGCGGCGACGAGAGTCGACAAGGTCCGGAGAGCGGAACCGTCGAGGACGGCCGGACAGGAGTGAGCCGCAGGCGGCACGGACGGAAGGATAAGCGAAGGGCAAGAACGGGTTGGGACAAGAAGGACCCTATCTTCACACGGTGTTCCAGAAAAGGATATTATGACAGGGATCACTATGAGGTAGAAATTACACTATCTACGGTACGACCAAGAACGAGTCTTAGTGGAAGCTCCTGAAAAAGTTTTAAGTCTAGTCGTCGAATCCCAACATCTCCTCCCTTTGGTCCCGTCACACTACTCTTCTTGTCCCGTCTCGACCTCCCCCCCCTCAATCTTACTTCTTCCGGGGTTCTCCCCCTCTGACCCCGTCCTCGACATCTGTGGGTGCGACCGGACCGGTGAGAACGAAGAGCCGACCTGGGACACCACCCCGACCGGCACAGCCCGCATACGGATTGACAATCTCAAAGGGCGACGGGATCTTGTTCGACATTTTCGAGTACCGTGTTTCCTACGATATCGAAGACGGAATATTGTCCCCCCGATACCTTTTCGTGCTACCTTCGTAGTCCTAACGACTAGTACACTACATAAGAACCTTTAATTTTTGGAAATCCTTAATTGAGAAAAGTTAACAGAGGTGATCGGGCGAAAACTGACCTGTTTAAAACCTCTCTTAACGGTGTCTTAAATTAGTCAACGTCAAAGTACGACAAGTTTCGTTTCCGAACGGAGAAAACCTGTTTTATTCTGGTCATTCACAACAAAATCTAAAAGTGGGAAATCATAAATCCTTAAACGATTTACCATGTCCGTCTGGAACAAAATAACGGGAATCTAAATAACACAAAGTGTCTATAACGTGAGAAAAATTTGTCAACTTCCAAATAAGTCGAGACGCAGTTCCTCTAGATAGTGGTACGGTCATGGGAAAATTGTCGTGAACGAGGGAAGTGCCCGACAATAGGGACATAGAGTAAGACCGTCAAAGGTGTCATAAAGTCTGGAGGTGGTCGTTTTGCTAACATCGAATGACTTCCAAGTGTACTGCTACCGTAAAAAATCGTTATCTCGTAAAGAATTAATTTCATTCCAGACATAGAACAAAAAGATGTATATTACGAAAACGTTTGAGCCATACGAGGGACATCATGTCATATTTGTAGGGGAAATATAGACGAACCTTAGCTTCTTCGGGGTATTGACCGAGACAACACCACCATCAGCCGAGTGACGCCGCCGGACCTCGGCGGGGACGTCATAACGGTCGCGCGCGGACACAAGACTGTCAACACCAGACGTCCTAAAACTTTGATCGACACTGAAAAGAGAAAGTCAAAAACAAAAATCCGGGGACGGAGGATTACACAGCGTGTAATGTCTAAAACACATTTCTGTGTCCGTATAAGAGACTTAATACTCCCATTTTAATTGAGACGTAAAGTACACTAACTGTGTGACATACTAAATCAGTCTTAATTAAATGGGTTTTGAGAACTGACCTGAAATCTTAGTACTACAAACAGTCTAAATGAGACATTGAACTTTCTTGGAGTAAGACTTCACCATAGATTTAGGAGGAAACTATGTCGGTTCTAATTGAATGTTTCTCTACACTCCTCCTCCTCTCTAAGTCACAATGAGAGGTCTTTTACAATTATAAATTAAAATGCATAGAAGACAACCTTATCCTTTACACAAGACACACACAACCTAGGAATCTTTAATAAAGTCGACCTCGAAAAATTGGACAGAGAGGACGTCGCGTATCGACCGTAGTGTCGGTGCAATGTCGTCAGTGACCTTCCGGAGGATGATCTTCCGGAAGTCTGAGGGTCACAGCTATAGTAAGCCGCGACGAATGCCTGAATGCGGTGCTAGCTGTTCTGGGCCCTACGCCTCCGGAACCAGCCAGTTCAGGAGCACTTCGGTATGCATCTGCTCCAAACACATGACACCCTACTCCGGAAGTAAGTCGTCTACAAGCACCTCGTAGACGAGACAGAACCTACGAAATGACCCACATTCCCCGCCGAATCTCCGGAAAGACATTTCTAAGAGTCAATGACATCATGGTAGTCAACACTCTTTTCCAACCAGGGACCACCAATGTTGGTCGTACGGCCTCAGTCCGTGGAAGAGTTCACAAAAATCACTACGATATCGGGTCCCCAGTACAATTAAATCACCCTCCTCCCAGAACGGATCCCTCTTCCTTACATAGTTTTGTAAAAATCCAGTCAAAATACCATACACTTAATAAACGGTGATTTAAGAATTTTACTTAAAAATTGATGACCAGATCACCCATTTTACCTTGCTCATTCGTCTATGGTTTTGACGTCACAACGACCATTTCCTCGGACGACTTGGGGACTGGTACCTTTCGGACACGACTTCCCACAGAAGTGTCTCTACACCGGATTCAGAACTTATGACTCCTCAGAGAATCGGTCCTTCTACCCTCCCTCCTTTGTCAGTGACTGCGTCCGGAAAGTATCCGTCTACTCGCCGTGTTATGGGATTCAGGTCTCGAACGGATAGGTCACCAGGAAGTAGACGTTCCTATGTCAATTTGAAACCTCTCACTCGTATAAGGAAACTCGGTGGTCTTATATTTGACATGGTGTACTTCGACGGTTATGAGTTGTAAAAAACTGTGTGTTTTTACCGTCGAAGTAGACCAGGTTTGACCACTCTCAGTGTTCGGGCGGGAGTCACAGACGTCCGAAGAGGTCAGGAGGCAGCCGCGCCTGAGAGAAAGACGGGTCATTCGTGTTTCGGGACGAGAGGCACTGAAACCCTACTTTCAGAGGGTAGATATTTACTCCCTTTAACTTAGAGTGACTATTTTTACTTTGAACTCCTAATTGCAGTCATTAGGAGAGTCGAAAATAGTCTCAATGATTTTTATTTACTAGACAGTCTGAGGAGAGAAGGATAGGACAATTCAAAGTATAGATTGAACTATTCTTACTTTTTCTGTTTAATGGATGTAATAAAGAAATAGTCATTCACTTTTAGCAATGATTGAATACGGAAACAAAAAGTAACTTGACTTGGATTACACGATTGAATCTCTTTGTAAACTACAAAGTCACCGTATAATTTATTTGATTCCGGTGTAAATTTAAAAAAAATTTAAGTATACGAATAGAACAGTAATTGGAAAATTGAGAGTTGGAATTGTGTTTTCTATTTTATTATTTCATTTGATTTTATATATAAAGGTAGAAAGAGACAGAGTGTGGAAGGGGACTAGATTTAATACCATTTTCTTTTCCGGTTCCAGTCATGTCCCTCCCCGACAGCAATACCCTTTAACAGTAAAATAAAACGAAAGTTAGAGCCCTCCCTTCCTCCGTTTACACGAACCGAAGGGTCGAAGTCCGGTCAGAGACAGTGGGTCGGACACAGAGGGGACCCAGTCTCGACACGAAGGTTTAGGACTTTGATCAAGGCTCATATCGACAATGACAATCTTTGTACAATCGACCCCTCCTCCCCGTACTCCTTCGTATGAAAACTCCAAAAGAGATAATAAAAAGGACATCACACATTAAGTGTGGAGAGAAAATCTACGAAAAATTTTTTACGACAAGCAAATTATCCACTAAGATCTCGTCTAACAACTGTCAGTAGACTCACTGGAGGTCGAGTACATACGATTCGAGAACCTCAAGCAAGGGGTAGTGACGGCGGAAGAAGCTCTCCAGTGTCCTCCTCGGTGGAGTTCCATCAAACTCGTCGACATGAATCTCGAACGCGGCCGACTAAAGGCGACGGAACAAACCCCGCCCAAGGAGACGTGAGGGGATCACTTAACAATGGCACCGTGACGCTCCACCCACACCCAGTAGGGGAGTCTTCCAGTAGCAGAATCTTCCCTCGACATTACTCGTCCCATCTCCACTTCCGTCGTAGAAAGACTTAAGTGCTGGGGATGAAAGGGGAAAAGATATGAAAAAGGATTTAATGAACACTTTATTTTCAACCAAAGGAATGTAATAAGATTACAACATTAGACAAATATTTATAGTCAAGTCAAATTAAGTTGTTCAAAATGTAATTAACGCCAATTTCAGTAGAAGTCACAAGGGAGGAGAACGGACTAAAGGTATGAAAATCGAAACAAAGTATTTATGGGCTGACGGAAAGTGGTAGTGGTGACCGGACTAGGCCCGGAAACAGTATCAAAATAGGTCTTATTGTCCTAGACGGGTGGAGGAGAGGGACGGAGGTGGGAGAGGGAAGAGTGGGAAAGGGAGACGGGAAGCCGACAGCGTAAATGGACGTCAAGACTATAAATCCGCGACGGAAGAAGGATCCAGAAGTCACCGGAGAACGACGAGTAGCCCCTCAGATCCGAGAACGGCGCCGTGACGGAAGAGGGACTCGGACGTCACCGGAGAACGACGAGTAGCCCCTCAGATCCGAGAACGGCGCCGTGACGGAAGAGGGACTCGGACGTCACCGGAGAACGACGAGTAGCCCCTCAGATCCGAGAGCGGCGCCGTGTGCTCCGGGACGCGCGAGACCGGAGCCGCCAGGCACGTGCACCGTGAGACGTCCGAGGGGAACGAGGCGACCGGGGGTCGTGTGTGGGGCGCCCGGACCCAAAGGGAGGCTCAGGAGACGGAAAGGGAAAGAGAAACAACCAGACAGTAAGGCACACTTCGGGGTGGAGTCTACGGTGAAGGAAGTTCTCTGGTGGAAAGTAGGACTTCAGATCGAAATTAGGACAAGAGACGTCCGCTAACGTACAACGAAAATGAAGACAACTCCTGATTAAAGGTAGAATTGTCGAACGAGGGTAGGACGTGTTGCGTATGAGGGGTGGGAACCGTGTCACAGAATTCTGTCGTTGATAGGTTACAAAAACTTTACTTTCTGAGGCAGTTACACGTCGTAATCTTTCCGTTTATCTCAGGGAAAGAAGTACCTCATTTTTAATAAAAATCAGAACTTAAAAAAGAAACTTTCCTCTTTGGACCCTTAGTTACACGGCTATCTGCCACTTCACGGGAGAGACAAAGGTGATCTACTGAAGTCTACTTCGAAACAAAACGGTGAAAACAAATTATTAGTACTTCTAAATCAACCTAAACCTAAACCCCATTCTTAAATTGTCTTCAGTAGTACACTTTAATTTCTCCGGTGTCATTGCTTTGTCGGTCAGTAATCTAAACTGTTCGGAACCAGGACTTTACAGTTCAGAGTACGGAGTACAAACAAGAAAAGGTGCCAAAAGTCACACCGTCTTGAGTACATCTTTCGAGTCTTTAAACTCACAGACCTGACACGGAACCATCCAGTAGACGGAAGCGAAGTGCGGGGTAGCAGAACAACGGGACCTGGGAGGGAACGAGTCGTAGACGGAAACCCACGAAACATACGGGCCGTTGTGGTCACTACAAGTCCTCAATAAAAGGTCTCTTGCATTTAATCGGAAAGATTAACAACTAGAACGTCTAAATTTAAAAGAAAAACTCCGAAATTGACATATAAATCAAACCTTTACTCCACTAGAACAGTAAGTAACAACGAGTATAATACACGTAAAAATAATATTTTAGAAGTTAAAACAAGAGAGAAGGATATGGACTAATCTCGATCAAGAATAACACCAATTTTCGTGCTATACCATGCACCTTAACCCATACACCCTGCATCCGTAGAGGAAAGGGAGTAACTTACATTTCTTCTAATGGAATTGTATCTCGTACAATTGTGACGTGGTTTCACCCATCCAGTCGCTCCGCCACAACGGATTTCTATACATGTCTAAAAATTCACGTCTCTTTGAATCCCTCGGGTGGAAAAAATAAATGCACGACACATAAAGTGTGACAATTGCATCATGAATGATATACGACGACGAGAACGACGACGATTCAGCGAAGTCAGCACAGGCTGAGACACGCTGGGGTATCTGCCGTCGGGTGGTCCGAGGGGGCAGGGACCCTGAGAGGTCCGTTCTTGTGACCTCACCCAACGGTAACGGAAGAGGTTACGTACTTTCACTTTTCACTTTCCCTTCAGCGAGTCAGCACGGGCTGAGGATCGCTGGGGTACCTGACGTCGGGTGGTCCGAGGAGGCAGGTACCCTAAAAGGTCCGATCTCATGACCTCACCCCACGGTACCGGAAGAGGGATGATATACCATCATTCACGATTTACGAAATGTTTAGAATAAAGTATATTACTGGGATACTAAAATTTCTACTCCTTTGGTTTTGTGTCTCTTCAAGTCACTGGGCTCTAAACTTGACTCCACGACACCGAGGACTCTCGTACTTAAACAGAGTCACAAGAGAGAGTGGATTCACACACTTAATCCTTGAGTCCTAAACCGGAAAAACGACTGCTACGTTTTATCTCGTACAAGTATACTTTGGTACTTACAATCGTCAGAAGAAATAATTCCAAACACTAGGTCTAAGATGTACCTTACTTTAAAATGTAGTCTGGACTTCTATCAGTCTCCGTCGACTCAGTGTCTCGACAATCACTAACCATTTAATCACACTAAATATCACAAAATCTCAACTCACACCTCTTCCGTTGCCGTGGGGTGAGGTCGTGAGAACGGACCTCTTAGGGTACCTGCCTCCTCGGACCACCCGACGTCAGGTACCCCAGCGATCCTCAGTCCGTGCTGACTCACTGAAGTCAAAGTGAAAAGTGAGAGTACGTAACCTCTTCCGTCACCGTGGGGTGAAGTCGTGAGAACGGACCTCTTAGGGTACCTGTCTCCTCGGACCACCCGACGGCAGATACCCCAGCGTGGCTCAGCCCGTACTGACTTCGCTGAGTCGTCGTCGTTGTCGTCGTCTCAACTCGCCACAATTCTAACTTATGTTTCTAACGAAAAGAACACCATGATCTAACGACGAAAAAGTTCTATCACACATTTGCACCATCGGGTAAAATCCCCTCTTTCGACACGGTGCCGTGCAGCCGTACCAAAAGGCAATGGAACTGGGGTCGACAGACGAGACACTACTAGCATCCTCAGCCCTGTGTCTCCCACACAGTCCGAGATCCGCTCTTACTCTAGTTCCTCGCTCTCTCTTCAGACCCGGACTTTGTTTTATTAACTGTCTATGTCAACCAAATTTCCAGTTTCATTTAAAATCCGACTCCTTGAAAATAAAATTATTTTGTGGTGTTACCTTAAAACGAAAAACATTCATCTACAAAGACCACATAAACTGACTTTAAAAAGAGAATAGAGTGTCACTTTTCCCGTTATGACAAGGGCCGATACTAAAAAACCACTTAAGACAGACCGGTCTTTATCATGCTCCTAATCTTCTTTTTAACGGGAGCGACAAATTAGGACCCCTGGGACTACGTAAAGTGGTCCATGGAAAAGGAGACGACAGACCTGAAAACTACCACGACTGGACTCTATTAGTACAGAAAAAACGTGTCAGAACCAAGACACCAAATAACTTTTAGGGTTAGACTCAACGTCTCGGTCGTAAATGGAATTTTTATGTCTGTAACAAAATAAGTTCAGTAGCAGAGACTATGAAACCCCTGATTCTTATAAAAAATCCTACATTCCATCTTAAGTCAGCTCTTCGTTAATACTGATCTATACCTAAAAAAATACATTTAAATTTTTTTCTAGAATTCCTGGCAACTTTTGTTTAAGAGAAGCGTCAACAAAAGCTACTTTGTAATTCGAACATCTTGAGACGATATAGTCAAACTTTCTTTTGTCCTTCATCACTAACCTAACGTCATACATAATATAGGTTAGTGACGAAGAACAAAAGGAAGTTTCACTATGTCGTCTCAAGATGTTTGAACTAAAAGTAGCTTTTGTTGACATTTCTCTAAATATATCAATTATAATATTAATAATTACCTCATATTTTCATAGGATATATTAAACTTGCTAATCCTCCGGAACTATAAAGAAAATTTTTTTTTAGTACACAAAATAAATTTCCTGAAGCACCAACTATATAGTTTTCACTTGGGTATACAACTAAAAGGTAAAAAATTTCTACAATACATCACAGGACCTCTTCTTACTTCTGAGATCCGGTGTGTCGGACTCAGACGTGGGGCGAGAGGACGAGTCATGGGACGACGAGTCGGAGAACCACGGAGAGGAGGAGAAGAGGAGACCTAAAACTAAGAACAAAAAATAAGAAAATAAGTCATACTGGTAGAAACAGAATATTAGTCCATTAAATAATTGAAATGCACTGGCATCACTGACTATATGAACACCTAAAAAGTCAAGAAGGATACACAGGGTAAAAAGAAGGAAGAAAAGGAAAGAGAGAAGAAAAAAAAAGAAAAGGTGGAAGAAACATAAAAAGTGAAAACCCTTAAACAAAGAGAGTAAATAAGAGAAAATGGGGAGATGATTAAATCTTCAAGACGGGAGATAAATAAACACATAATCCTTTGGAATCACCAATGAATTGTCTTAAATTTCAATGACCACAGGAAGTCGGAGGGTTTGTCGCGTTCCTAGAGTCTGCGGCTAGTACGGTAAGGCATCGCATACAATCAATGGTCCCAGAAGAAAGACAAAACTAAAAAACACGGGGGTCAACCCGTAAAAGAGTAACGAGACTGTGCCGGCAGGAGGAGGAGACTTTCAGGGAGGCGCACGAGCAGCACACGAGACGAGTGACGACGCAGAACCCACGACCCGGAAAAGAGAACCTAGTAAAAGGAAGGAGGACTTTAAGTAGACAATGGTTAAAGAGAACCATTATTTAAAGTGAAAAAATACTATTTGGGAGTCAATTATAAACACACTTTTATTGAAACAAGGAAAATACAAACTTTCCACCAAAACGACCTTCGTCTCAAGAGACGTGAAACTTGAAACAGTGAACTTCCGTCATCAACGACGACAGAGAACCCCCAGTGTCGCCGAAGAGGGGCGCGACGACGGCGACGGCGACTCAGTGAGTCACCACGGGTTTAGACACGCTGGGGTGTCCGCCGTCGGGTGGTCCGAGGGGGCAGGGACCCTGAGAGGTCCGTTCTTGTGACCTCACCCGACGGTAAAGGAAGAGGTCACGTACTGTCACTTTTCACTTTCACTTCAGCGAGTCAGCACAGGCTGACAATCGCTGGGGCACCTGACGTCGGGTGGTCCGAGGAGGTAGGTACCCTAAAAGGTCCGTTCTCATGACCTCACCCCACGGTAACGGAAGAGGCGAAAAGGGGGACCGAGGAAAATTTTAAAAGGGTCACTGAAACCACACGACAAAGTAATACTATATAGACCACACCTGAAGAAAAATAAACGACTTAAATTCTAAACAACCCAAAAGACTTAGACTCCTAACCACCAAAAAATTTAACAAAGATATAGTAAAAATAAGTAATTGACTTAACACGAAGACAGAGTAAGGAAATAATAAACGAAAATCTTGCGAATTAATTAATAGGAGTGAAATAGAAAGTACAAAGGACTTAAATAAAAATAGAGAAACACGATGTAAGACCCACTAAAAACCCCTGAAAAGAAGATCAAGTTCTTAAGGAAGAAGTCAACACAGATTTAAGAAAAAGTGGACAAAGTTTAAATAGTAGCAAAAGTAAGGATCTCCGAGATAAACGGAGAAGAAGATTAACACGAACCAGCGAAACGAATGATTAAAAATTTCACACCTCTCCGTCTTCGACTCACACCACTCGGACCCGGACTATTGAAGTGTTGTCTTTTCTGTGGTTTAAACCTCGAAATAATAGGGTCTTTATGGTGAATAGACAAGAGAACCGGGAACAATGTCACACAACTTGGTATATTAATCCATTATACTAAAAGTTGTTCAACACACTGTGACTCAAAACACTCAAATATTTTATTTGGAAATATTCATTTATTTCATCCCGAAATTTTTTATCTATGGTATTCGTCTTACTTCATTACCAAAATTCGTAATCGTTAAATCTGGGAAATTAGGGAGAAACTCTTAGTATAACTAGTACAATCCGAGTCCTCTGAAAAGTCGAGTCTTTACTTCGAAAGACCACTTTACAACTGAAATTTTAAGATTTGGTTATGAATTACAAGTACCAATTTGTAAAGAACGTTCTTTACGAAAGTCAAAAGTCACAATTACCCTGTACGAAAACTCTTCTCTCTTCATAAAAATGTAAAGAAATTGTAGGTAATATACGTCCCCACATCAAAATAGGGTTTTCCCTACTCATTATGAAAAGAAACAGAGCCGAGGAGTGTAGATCTGGTGTGAATCCTTTAAGTCATTCACATCGACTCTCAGACTGTGCTGACTCGTTGCAGTGAAAGTGAAAAGTAAAAGTACGTGACCCCATCCTTTACCGTTGGGTGAGGTCACAAGAACGGACCTCTTAGGGTCCCTACTCCCTCGGACCACCCGACGGCGGATGCCCCAGAGTGTCTCAGCCTGTGTTGACTTCGCTGAATCGTCGTCGTCGTCGTCGTCGTCGAGTTTTGGCCGACTTTCCTTAAATTGCGATATCATCACAAATGACAGGATGTTAAGGGCACATCAGTGTCCGCGGCATAGATCCACTGACCAAACCACTCGGCACATCAGTGTCCGCGGCATAGATCCACTGACCAAACCACTGGACACATCAGTGTCCGCGGCATAGATCCACTGACCAAACCACTGGACACATCAGTGTCCGCGGCATAGATCCACTGACCAAACCACTCGGCACATCAGTGTCCGCGGCATAGATCCACTGACCAAACCACTCGGCACATNTTGACTTCGCTGAATCGTCGTCGTCGTCGTCGTCGTCGAGTTTTGGCCGACTTTCCTTAAATTGCGATATCATCACAAATGACAGGATGTTAAGGACACATCAGTGTCCGCGGCATAGATCCACTGACCAAACCACTCGGCACATCAGTGTCCGCGGCATAGATCCACTGACCAAACCACTGGGCACATCAGTGTCCGCGGCATAGATCCACTGACCAAACCACTGGGCACATCAGTGTCCGCGGCATAGGTCCACTGACCAAACCACTCGGCACATCAGTGTCCGCGGTATAGATCCACTGACCAAACCACTGGGCACATCAGTGTCCGCGGTATAGATCCACTGACCAAACCACTGGGTCTTATCTCGAAGAGAATTTACCCTTCACGTACCCTTTAGGACGTCACAAGAGGGATCTCGGGAGCGGTCTCCTACACGTCGACGTCAAAACGCGACGACTGACTGACCCGAAGACCAAGGAGATACAGGAACGAAACAAAGACTCATTTAAGAGAGACTCGGACTCGTCTTCTCCTTCACAGTAGAGACACCCTCTACTATTATTTTCGTCAATTGGATCGTCACACCAAAAGACCCAATTTAATATATTATGTCAACATTCGTGACACAGGTCTACTATGTACAATTCATTCGCAATGGACGACGAGAAACACCACAACGATCTACGGGGAACAGTCAGAAGTACCACCGGGTAGATATTTTTACTACATTAATGAGTGTACCAAAGTCATTAAAGAAATGAAAAAAGAGGGGGAGAAAGGAAAAAATTTTAAAAGATGAAGAAAAGCTTTCCGTCACTTTTAATATGGTGAATTAGACACTAGAGAACACCAAGGTCACCTGTCAATCCCCACGGGATCTTCTGCTCACTCTCGATAGGGAATTTCTGGCGACCCGAATCTTACGGACCCAGAGAACTCCCCGAACGGTGGATTCTGGAACTTGTTCAGCATCTCGGTGAAGCCCGCAATGAGTCACACCCCTGGAAGCTTCCTTCTACGACATTCCGGGATTACTCCGGGATTTGAACCCTAAGACACACGACCAGAAGTAGAACTACAGGTAAAAAGTCCTAAACTAGGGCTAAGACCAATCAAATGAATTTTACTTTTAAGGTGGACAAACAAGAATAAAATCTTTATATGGTATTCATACCTCAAACATTCTCGCAAACTTGCCGTCACACCTAGTGTCCGGTCACAGTTTTCTAATTCTCGCGTAGGACGGATAGTGTCGAAGTTATTGTTCACCTTGAACGGACAAATAAAAGTTTATTCCAGTCACTAAATAAGGGTAGCGGACGTGGGAAGACTTTATCTTGCACTTGTGGTCAAGTCTACCTGACTTGAGGCAGAGTGTCGGGGAAGGACCTCTGGTAGTGCGATAAGGACCCTTTGTCGAATCTCGTCTTCGCGTGTCTTCATGGCGCTAGCGGTCTCAAGACCGCATACACTGTCTGCCCAACGCGAAGTGAGGACACAGAGACCGTTCGACTCTCGCGGTCAGGTCCCCTCGCTCGGGCCGGGCCGAAGGAAGGGTCCACGACGCGGAGTGAGCGGTACTTCGTGGCGCCCTCGACCGGCGGACCGTCGAGGGGAGGGGGAAGGGGAGGCGGTCGCGGACGAGGCGCACCGTCGGGACGGGAGGCAGACATCGAGACGGGTCGACACTGTCAAATAGGAATCTCCCTTAGTGCTTTTCATAGGGCAGAACTTTATAAAAAACATCGACTAAGGTAGGTAGTTAAATATTCTTAATATCAATAATAAAACCGAAGGAAATATTAGAACCACTCATAAGACCTTTTACCACTGTGAAAGGAAGGTCTATCGTATCACTATAGTGGTCACAGTCAATTCACCAGGACATCTGTCAAACCCCGTTAAATCCTATTTAAGAATTGTTACATACAAGGAGATCTTTTTATCTACTATTATATCGGTAAAAACGTCTCAGAGAACTTACTCCAGCGTCATTCAAGGAGGTATTTTACCACAATTGATCTCGTAAAGTCCATCCTATCCTACCAGAATTTCTGAACGTTCGAGACACAAATTTAACACCTGCGAAGGTAATTAGTACCACCTCGGGAAGGGACCTCAAGACTCCTGAGTAACTGTCTCTCCCTTTATGTATCTATGGAACTGAACATTAGTGAACGGCACTAACCCTTGCACATATCAGTGGAAAGCTACTACTTCAGTTTCGACAGGCTGACAATCATACCACGAGAAAATGTATATTCTGACTCGAAATATGAATTGAAAAGTTCCAATGTAATAGTACGTCGATTCTGTAATTCCTGAACAAACAGACTCTCTGAGTACCTGACGAACCCTTCATTGGCAACACACGACTAGTCCTACATCGGTCCCGTTCTTCGGGAAAGCCGAATACTCTTTTTAGACTCTACCACTTCGTAGTAAAATATCACATTCTCACGGTACCTCTTTGTTATGAATCTGAAAGGCACAGAGGACATCAGATGCAAAACCCAATCCAACGAAATCTAGGGATTATTGGCAGTGTCGGGTATGGGGACGAGTGACGGAGGTCGGCGGAGAATAGGTCAGTGAAGGGGTCCGGGGTGTGGGGGTGTGAACCAGTGGAACGTGAGAGCGTAGTAAGGCGGGACCTCAAGACCCGGGACGTCCCATCGTGTCGGACCGGAGCCGGGCAAGAGGAGAGTAGTATCCAAGAGAGTTTCGACCATTAACTTAGAATTTGCTACGACTTTAAGTCGGTCAGGATACTTTTTGTAAAAATTAGAAGTGGTCTCAAATGGTATTCGTAAGTTTCCTTAACGAATTGAAAAGAAACATTTATCAAAATAAGTTTTAAATACTTTAATTTTTTCAATGTAAACTCAATCCTCCACACCTTGGACAAAAGTCATGTAAACGAGACGGTGAATTTTTCTTTAAGTTCATTATGAAATATCTTGCGGTGAGAGAACTAAAAGCAGTCACCAACCCAATAAATAAGAGACTCTATTGTCTTACAAAACGTTTGTACCGATCACAGTTTCGACATAACGATAGACTAAGCGAAGTCCCAGTAAATTTCATTCGGACTTGCGGTCATCCCACCACTACAAAGTTGTTCAAAGACCCTTCCTTATAGTCATGATTGTGACGTGAGAGTCATCGCTAGCCTATCAGGGCCCAGACTGAGACGGACGCAGGGGTAGTAGAAGTCCTTTCTTCCGGGCGGAGGGCGGCGGTCGCAGGACACTCGGTGCCCGTGGGGAACGCAGAGACCGCGGGACAACACAGTCGTGAGGTAGACAGGAATGCCCTCAAAACCTTTCATCCCAATCCTTAATCAAAAGCATCTTTCTCTAATTTATGTGTACCCGGGGGTTGTCAGAGTTTACCATCATCTAGTCACCGACGGACCTCCGACCCACAATCGGGGAATTTACGATGTCCGTCACAATAGAGAAAAATTTAACTTGAGAACGACCTCACAAGACACGGAGGTCCTACCAGTGCACACACGAGACAAGGTAAGTCGTGCACGAATCGTCCCACATCGAGGAAGTGTCGTACCTCAGACACACCACGATCGCACGGAAGGAAGGGGAGGTGGGAGGAGTGCAACACAGGTACGCAGTCATCTGGGCACGAACCCCTTCCCCCACACACAGAGGTCTAGTAGGGGTATGGGTTTACACTCTGAAGTCCTCACAAACATGAACCCCACCGGAAAGAATGTTTAGGAGATAGTTCTCATCCTACCGTGGGGTATATGTACACTTTGATGTCGTATTGAAGTTTAAAGTGGTTTGGTTGTAGAGCTACTTAAACAAATAAAAGATTCTTCTTCATGTTGGAGTGTGAAGTTAGGACCTTCAATGACCGGTCGTTTCGATGAACTCCCCGACCACGACCCCGAGGACCTCCCGTCCCGCTCTCCCGTGGACCCAGTGTGTTGTGCCTGTCAAATCAAAATTCCAGAGTCCGGACCAGTGCGCATTGGACGTGCAGACACATTTTCCGTAACTACAACCCCCGACGACGCAAACGAAGAACGTGAAAGAGTAAACATACCAAAAGCCGAACAACGTCGTATGCGCATCAAAATAGGACGCAGAAATGAGTGTGACCTAATACGGACAAGGAGACTACCGGCACCTTGAAGTCCGACCGGAGAGAAGTGCGACGGAAGTCAGCCTTGACACGGCGTCCGATGTCGTCGGAAGGGAAGACCCCGACGCTTCCGACGAAGACCAAAAGGCACGAGACTTGTTACGACACAATCACAGCCCGGAAAAGACACAACTTCGAATGAAGGACACAAAATACACAATTATCTAAACCCGTTTTCCACCTTAATCCCAGACTCCGATTACGTCCTCGGCCAGACGAGAGAAGCGACGTCCCGTCGGGGACGGAAGAGGAGGGGCGACACGAGCCCCCGTCGCGGAAGAAGCGCCGAGAGGTCGCGAGAGAAGAGAGGGAGGTGAAAGAAGACAGTGAACAAGGGAGGCACGGAGACGGACGACGGACCTCTCTGGGCGGAAAGTGTTCGACGTGCCCCGTCAACGACTCAAGAAAGGAGACGCACCCCTCGCCGGGCGAGGTCGTCAGTCCCACCGGGTCTCGGGCGACGAGAGTCGACGGGCACGGAAACGTCCGTCCCGACGACGAGAAACATACTTCGCGACGAGGCAAATGCGAGGTCAAAGGACTTCTAGTCAGAGACTTGGCGAAAATTTTTCGCATATTCATGATTTTTCTCGGTTCTAATACCTAATCCATTTAACTACAATTCATACACACTCTTAAAGAACCATCGATCCCTCGATCACCCACTGTCCTCTTACATACCATTTCTTTCGTACCTGTGCCTTCCAATGTATCCACCCTTCCTCCCACGATGTGTCCGCCGATTCATTCCTTTATCCACGTGTGTGTCAAAGTCAAGTGTCAGTATTGCTACACAGGTGTACTCTATAATTTTGTCTTCAGACACTCTTCTACCATACTTTACTCTTTACCGAGTCGTCTCTTTTGTCCTTCGCGTAGCTCCTCGTCTGGGACTCGGAGTCCCACCCGTGCGTCAAGGGTCATCGTCGTGCTCTCTGCCCGTCGTCCACGAACCACTCGCGGTCCGTCTCTGAACAAGATCGACTGACGGAGGAAAGTCACTGTACAGAGTTCGACGTTAGTTTCTATGTCTTATCTCGAAGAGGTAAAGAATCAAACTCCCCGTAAACGAAGGAAGAGTATCACACCTCCATTCTCCTGACCTTCTTGGTCAGAATCCCAGGACTTCACTAATGGACTAATATCCACCACCCTGAACGGTCTTTACCAAAGGGCCAGTTCATTAAGTCTATTCACATAAAGGACGAGTCAATTCTTTTCTTCAGACCTCCGGTCCGTAGTCCCGACGACCCTGTAGAGACTCCGGGATCGGGGTGCTCGCTCGTCCTCTTCCCAGGACAACGGACCCCGCCCCCTCCGACCCCTGTCCGTGGACCTCGTCTTTTCTGTCGGCAAATGTGAGAACAAAAAGAGAGTCTAAATCTCTTTATCGCCCTAGGAATCTTCGTCGTGAGTGTCTACAGGACCTTCTACGTGGTCCATTGTAAGAGTGTCACTGCTTCCGGTCGTAATTCACCCAATTAAGGTAAGCGGTTCAGAAGAACCGCCGGACTCGCGGGACCCTCGTGGAACTGGAAAACGACAGAAGGTTATCACAACGAGCGAGTCAGCACAGGCTGAGAAACGTTGGGGTACCTAACATCGGATGGCCCGAGGAGACAGGTACTTTAAGAGGTTCGTTCTAACGACCTCACCCGTCCGTAAGGACTGGGTCCCTAGTTTGGGTCCAGACGACGGAGCACACGTCTAATAAATGGCAGTCTCGGTGGTCCCTTCACTCAATCCGGGACTTCTATCCCAAATGGAAGAAAAAATTTTTTTTCCAAATATCTCGAAGGCCGACATATCTCTGCCACATTTCCCACGAAATTCTCGTGCCCTTCCTCCGGTGTAAAAGCGAAGACCTATATCACACAGTTCCCCCATATTGGGGACGATACGCGTTCACTGTCGGAAAAAAACATCGGTACACCGGTGGGAGGCGAGGGGAGAGTTCGACTCCATTTCCTAGTCTTACTGGGAAGGGACGTCTCCTGCTGAGTCGGGTCTGACAACGGAGTCCGGAGGTCTCGGGAACCGGGTCGGGACCCTGTCACCCGTCCGCTGACCCGAGTCGGACGTGAAACGTCTGTACAGACGCAGATCAGTACAGA
The DNA here is from genome assembly GCA_006410555.1 of Capra ibex. Taxonomy (NCBI): domain Eukaryota; kingdom Metazoa; phylum Chordata; class Mammalia; order Artiodactyla; family Bovidae; genus Capra; species Capra ibex. Next base: position 62,210 of record SJYO01035988.1, read on the forward strand.
ATCCGCAGGGACCACTGACGAGTGGATCCACAGACAAGGACCTCGGTGGTTCGAGGTGAGGTGACACGAGGGAAAACACCTCGGTTCAAGGTAGATTTGACGCGAGAAAATCGGAGTTTTCAAATAAAAGTCGACAGAAACGTTTTCGTCGGTACACATTAACTGAAGGATACAAATTTATCGTATAAGTCCTCACCTTCTCTTCTGTCCTGTTTAAGTTTTGGTTTCTAATTTGGGAGCGTTCACTAACGGTGAGGTCAAGCGTAAACGACTAAATAATATTTCATGGACAATTGACTAATAAAGACTAACAATACATACAAACTATACACAGTTTACGGACGCTCTTCCTCAGTATATTTTAACCTTCTGTCGCAATGTCCTCTCTCCGTCCCTACACAGGTGCAATACCGGAGAACCGACACGTGCGGCGGAGGGATCTCGAAACGACTGGCGTATCCTAAGGAGTCTTACAGTAGCCGAAGTGAGAACCGCACAGGTAACTTCTAAAATCGACAATCGGGAAGACGACGCCGAGGAATTGACACACAAAGATGGAGATCGACCCTCGGGCATAGCGGAAAACCGAAGAGTATCCTGCACCTCGTCGGAAGTCTCCACGACCAGACTGCTCTACAAGAACGGCGACGACCGCGTGGCAGACACCTCCGACTGCGACGTCTAAGACCGCGCCAAGAGGCATAAACAGTTCCTCCACTCCCGACCGACCACGAGTAGGGATTAGTTCCGACTTTACTCAATGTCTATCCAATTCGATTTGCACGGTTCTAAAAATTTCGGGTACACCAGTACTCTCCAACTACGTTCCCGACATCAGGTTGAAGGCTTCAAAGACAGGAAGAGTGACCTAAAGGAAAGGTGAGAACAAATGCACTGGAAATCCCCGCAGTCAGCAGCGTGTAAGTAACGAAACAGAAAAACTTTTCGCGGCGTAGCTGGAACAAAAGGGCATCCTTTTGGCGTCAGAAACATACCACGGAGGTCATCTCCCCGTGGTATTTTGTCTCTACTAGCAAAATTACTTCTACTATTTTTATACGTATAAAAAAGGAATTATAAACCTTTAAATTTTTGTGGTTTACCGACTCTAATCTTCCAGCATCTTAACTAATTAGAAGGGAAACAAAGTCTTTGGGAAAAGGCGAACCTACACAATCCATAAGTGTACGGACACTACTAACTAATCAAAGACACGTATTTCGGTGTCCTCGTAAGCACACCAGGTCACGACTCGCGGGCCGGGGTCGACCAGGCGAGGTCCAGAGTCTCTACGGACGACGTGCCTGTCGAGTCACTGTCTGTGTGTGGGGCCGGTCACGTTCCACTACCCAGATTCTCTCGTACTCGTCAAATCCTTTCTACTGTGCCTCTTCGGTAGTAGGCGCCTGTGCCTCCGGGAGACAGTCGACCTCCTTCGTAGAGTCACCTTTTTCGTGTCGAAGTTCAGTTTCAGTCTGGAACCGCGACGACGACAAATTAAAACACCAGAATCCCTTTAACCGACTTAGAGTCTAAGAAGTAGACATTTTATCCTTTTGTCGAACATGTACACGAACAACACTCCTCATTTCTCTAAAGAACGGGTCGTTTCACTATTGCTTCCACGGGTCGTCTATTACCACGAGGTAGGTTCAAGGAGAGGAGAAGGAGGAGACGGAGGGAGACGAGTCTCCCCAGAGTCATCTCGTGGGACGGGACACTTTGACAAGTGCTTTTAGCACGTCAAGGACCCTGTGGCACCTGAGCTATGCTAAGACACTCCGGACCCGAACGGAGTCGTAGGGGTCGTTCGACGGTCGGTCACTAGTAAGAATGTGGATCTTATGAGGCAGGAAAGGAGCTACGCTCACGAGAAGAGTCCAAAAAAGGGAACGTCGTTACGTCTACTGTATGCACAAGTATACGTCTCTTGTGCATACAACAGACGTAATAACCTTCGTATTGACTCCAACTCTGAACAAAAAATGGGAATACTATTATTAAATAGTTCACTTATGTCATTTAACAAATGAAAAATTTTGGATACTCCGAGGTCCAGAATTAAAAGGAAATCAAACCCTGGAGAACGAGACAAAGACTGACAATGAAGTCAGTTCCTCCCCTTTACGTGCATCCCAGGTCCACACGGGACGAGGACCAAAGTGTGGATGGACCTCTCTGTCCACACCACAGGAACGGACTCAGTTGAAAGTGAACGATGAAACACCTGTCGACCGTAAAGCACAACTCAATGCACGAGTACATAGAGCGTCCACCTTTGCAAAACAGTGACTTTAGAAAAAAGTCGAAAATGAGTCCGGGTAGAGATTACTTTCACGATTCCTATAATTTTTCGGAAACCATTGACCGTCGTTTCTCGAAAGATAGTGGGTTCCTTTAACGCTTCTGGTTCGTTCACCGGACAGACTTTGTTTCGGGTAGCAGAGGTAAAGGTCGTGAGTTGAACAGATACACCAGTGTCTGGACCTGTCCGAAGTCCTCGTCCACCCGCTCGGAGACAGCGTCTCCTAAGATTTACACCCCAAGGCACAAGAGTGACAGCCCGGAGTACCCCAAATCTGAACACCCGGGTCCCGGGGGCTCTCCCTCGTAGGTAAATGGGGGGAAGACCACGACGGACGTGGGGCACTGACCGCACGAGAGGAACCCATCGTCGGACAGATGTCGCACGGACGGACCTCGGGACCGAAGGGGACTCGTCACTGCGGTGTCCGGTCCTCGCTCGGTCCGGGAGCAATCGAGTCGAACGAGACACCTCGGTACCAGAAGTCACCCAACCTAAGATTAATAAAGATCAGAGGAATGGGTCATGAATATGAAATTTTCACGACTTGATAATTTTACAGAAGGACAAAGCAGGTGTATCCAAAGTACAAGAACGAAAATGGTAATTGTCCTGAAACAAATTCTTGTCTCACACAAACTCACGACACTATGCATTAAGACGAAAAAAGTCCGAATTCACAAAACACCACGAACCTGTTTATGACATACACAACTCGTTTTTGTACCAGAAAGAGTATTCCAAAAAAACCATAGCTCCCCTCGATGTCTTATCAAAATTATCGGCACTTTTAAACTAAAAGGAACACCAACTTAATAACAGATCACTTTCGTAATTAATTCTTAAAACAAAAGAAGACTACTTTCAATAACTTTCAAGACTCAAATCAAAATAGTAATTAATTATTGTAAGATCTCAACATCCACGTATATCTTAACGGAGAAGGAAACTAATTATTTTTCATTGACTTATATATTTCATGTATAAATAAAGTCGAAGGTCTTGAGAATCTTTGTTAGTTCGGTTTTGAACTTCACTACCCGAAATTCTTAAAAAGAAGGTAGAGTCCATTTTTACTTAGAAATTTAAGTCGTTTAGAAACTTATTCTTTATTGAATTTTATCTTAAAATCTCTGACTCTATATAAATTAATTGTCAAAAAAGACCATCTTTAAGAACCAACAAAGACGTAAGACAAGACACTAAACATTGAAGAGACTTACTCTATAAACTAAAGATTATTAAACTAAACTAAACCAAACAACATATGAGAGACATCCGGACTCGGACTTATCTCACTATTTTGTGTAGAAAGGTAGAGGCGTCGTCGGGACCCCCTGAGGGTCGACAGAGACAGACGGACACATGGGCGGAACTCACTCTTTTAGTGGGTCCTGAATTCACTCAGAACGAAATCAGTAGACTTTTCGCGGGACCTCCAAGGGTCCGACATGGCTTCTTGGTTGTTCCAGTCACGTGAGTAACTTTTCTCAAAACTCCACCCCTTTATACATAGTCCTTCCGGTCCTCCCTTCTTTACCAATTCACTCTTATCTTTATCCAAGAGGTCCCCTCTGAGGTAGAGTAAGTCAACATTTTTCCTCCGAGGAGTCATCTACCGGTCCCGGACCCGTGTTTGTATTAAATCCATCGACCTGAATCCGTCATACCTGAAACCCGGAATTCCTTTTTATCATAAAAGCTTCTTTCGCAAAATCATTTTATAAAATTCAGGACGTGAAGAAAACCCGAAGTATAAGATACAAACTCTTCTAGACTTAAATGGAATAAAGGAAATATAACGGTAACCTTCATGGACGAAGACAGAAAATGACCTATACCATATTTTTTCAATGTAATTTTCTATAATTTCCATAAATATTTCACTTTTTAACTCGAATATGACCATAGGTTTCAGTCTAAGAGGAAACAGAAGTGAAACACCTTATCCTTAACCCCTAAACAAAAGTCTCACAAAGTCAGAAAGAGATCTTGAGAGTAAAAGTTGACAAATATGAGTAAAGTAAGAACGATCAAGAATAAAAGGAAGATTAAAAGAGAAGAGGACCAACATTTCAACCTGAAATTAAACGTTGATTTGAGTAAGAGTCCTCGACACTTTCGCAGGAGTCACGACACGGTAAGACCTCGTAGGGACGGCAAGCGTGTGCGTGTGGCCACACCCCGGACCGACGACGACCACAACGAAGGGGGTGCGTCGGGGGCGAGACCTACGTCCCTCACCGACCCGACCCAGGACTCTGCTCTGCTCGAGTAGAGACACCGACAAGAGGAAAGGGAAAATTTTGGATCCCGCATATCGTCTTAAGGGTGAGGACCCTTGTAGTCGTTCTCATAGATTAGACTACAAGACCAGACTTCACCCTCTCTGTCTGGACACAATCAAAAGGTTCAAGTAGTGAAGAAGAAATCCTTAGATGGTCGAAAGGGAAAAAGTAGTCGTCCCACAATAATATAAATGGTTCACGAACGGAGACCCAGTCCGTGACATGATTTGTGCAATATGACAGTAGGCAGGACACTTCACTCCCGGTCACGGGAATACATGTCTACTTCTTTGGTTTTAATTCTTTTCAGAATCGAACAATATTTACGTACCAGAGTTTTGAGCCGGGGTGAGTGGAGGACGGGTCTTGTGTGTGTGTGTTATAGTCTGGACCTTAATGACTCCACCGGTCCGCTAGGCACACCTGTGTTCCAGTCCCGCGGACTCACATCCGCTAGGCACACCTGTGTTCCAGTCCCACGGACTCAGGTCGTCGAGACCTGTGGTGGGAGGCACCGAGGGAGAACCAGGGGTCCTAGAACGACATCTGTCGTGAACATACACAGAGTTTTGACCGTGGACTCATTACAGGAAACCTTGTACTCCAAAAACTCATTGAATGAAAGAGAAAAAGACAAGTAGAAATTGGAGATGGTTGTAATAGGGTCCTCCACGGGCACTGTCGGAGGAGAATGCACCTGTCGCGAGACTTCGGTAACATGGTCGAAGTCTCGCCCGTGTTCCTGTTCGAGTTCGTTCGGTGCTAAGTCGTTACCAATCTTCGGTGGGAGAGACTGTCGTGCGTATTCATTCATTGAATGTTCATCTGATAAGACCTGAAAGAATCTTTTCAGGGTTCAGTCTCTAGTGACCCCGGTAGTGTTCAACGACAGACACCGGAGTAGTGACCTGTTCCGACCTACACCCGTGGGGCGGAGAAGGGTAGACACGAGTGAGGTGGGGTCGGTTCCGAGACGGACCGGACGTCGGGGCGGTCGGGGCGGAGGGTGTCGAGAGTGTGGAACGTCCTGGGTCCGTATACGGTGTCAGGGGGACTCGCGCGACGGAAACCGACGGGAACTACAGTGAAGTACATCCTCACGAGACGTTTAGATCCGTGTGAAAGAGGAAAGTCCAGGAAAGAGGAGTTGAGACGGCCAGGTAGCACCGGGGTCAGGACGGCTACCAGTCGTCTGAACGGGACCCTGTTGGTCCCGCTAGTCCCCTCGTTTGCACAAGTAACACTTCGCGTCAATATTGAGAATGTCCTGACGACAGTCTAGGAGTTCGACTACTCCGGTCTCGTCCAGAAGAGAGACCAACTTACAGAGAAGTCAAGATGAAGTCGGTTGACAAAAGGGGTTTAGGTCGTAACTCAATGTAGTTTTATATAATAAACTAAAACAACAACTTAAAATTAATAATTAAAACGTTATTATGAAACAAAGAAAGATGACGAATACTTAATTCGTCGTAAACACTCAATTAAATCTTGTGTCGTTGCTCAATATTACGTCAAAGACACCCGTTTACATAAGATTTACGGTCCATTGGTCGAACATTGATTTTAAAACTTTATATAGAGTAAATATTAAACCTTTAGTAAAACTTCCGTTAATCAAAAGAAATTTTAAAAACTTTACGAAAAATGAGAAATTTTTTCTATTCGACAAGGATCTTGACTAACATTTACTTAAACGATTAATGTAAACACTTAACTCGACGACAAGTCGGAACTATATCCTTTCTGAAACCGGACACTAAAGAGAATCACAAGTCCTGTCTGTAAAATCTCTTTTAAGTATATGTATTTAAGACTCCCTTATGTCACGATCTCTCAGTTTTGGGACAAAAGGAAAGTCAGAATTTGTCGTGAACGGCACCGACTAGAGAATAACCTTAACTTAAAAATTGATCTGTTTAGGGAAAAGACCAGGAGGTTCGAACACCCACACAAACCATGGTGGAGAGAAACTGATGAGACAGAACACAAGTTCCATGATACTCTGGCACAGCCTGCAGGACTTGAGACACTCCTTCTACCTCCTTTCGGACTTCTCCGAGTTCGTTCGGTCCTCTCGGTGAGGGCGGTCGGGCCGACCGGAGTCACCGCCACCGTACTCGCTACTACTGTTCTAGGCTGACGTCGACCGGAACCTGCAACGCATAAATCCTCTCGTCCACTGAGCGCGCGGCGACGGGAAGGTCCCCGGACCGACGTAAGGTCCCCGGGTCGTCCGTGGCCCGCTACTGACCCTCTCTGGTTTTCAAGCAAGGCCACGATCTTCTCTCCTGGTCCCGGGGTCCGCGAATTCCTTCTCCGACACGTGGGTCGCTATACTCTTCCCTTTTCGTCTGAGGCACTCGGGTCACTTGACCGTAAGACAACCGAGCGACCACGAGGACAAGGGTCTCGACGACCCTGCACTCGGGCATCCGTCTCCACCACAGGAAAGCCAGGTCACGGACTTTGTGTGAACTATACCGGAACCACGACCCACGACTCCTAGGAAACTCTATAAACAATCAAACCGAAATCTTATTGATCTCTTCGTAATCCGGTGACTAAAATGGCACACCACGAACTCTTTAGTAGAGTCGTGCCAAAGAAACGGAGGGACGGACGCCAAAAATCCAAAAGATATTTTGTATTTAAAACCAGAGTGTGTCACCTACCCACGTGTAAGTGCATCCATGGTAGTGGACACCCGTTCACACCTAGGATGCGTCCCGGAAGGTAGGAATGACTCACAGTTTGAAAACTTACAAGTCTTTGACCGAAAGAGTTGACGAATCCAAAAGACATCGTTATTTAGGAGTTCTTTCTCGAAGTGAGTGAAAACCGACGTGACCCAGACACGACGACGAGTGCCCGAAAGGGAGCAACACCGTTCGCCTCGACGGGGACCGACATCGTGTGTGAAGAGTCTGTCGCCGAGGAGGACCACGTCTCGTGTCCAAGACTCCGGGCACCACGAAGCAACCAGTGCTGAACACCGAGTCAACGAGACTCCGTACACCCCACAAGGACCTAGTCTCTGACTTGGGTGTAGGGAGCGTAGCCGTCCGTCTAGGAACTGGTGGCCCGGCAGTCCTTCTGGAAAAACGATCTCTTCACCGCAGTATTGTAAGGGTAGTGTTCTACGAACCAAAAGATCAGGGAGAAAGAATGCCGAGTCACAGTGGTGACTTTTAGGTCTAAAAGGGGAAAAGTCCACCTAAATGTCCCTGTAGGACCGTCTTTCAGATAATGGAAGAAGACAAATGAATGAGATAAAGTGTCTCTTTGAATTTCAGAAAAATACCCGTCTTTTCGACCAGTATCTGTTTACTTCTCGTTTATTCGTTTTCTTGTCCCTCCACCCAAGGAGGGTCGGGGGTCTGTTCGGTGTCGTACGGTCGTCTCCGCTGTATCAGCCAGACCTCAAAAGGTCTGAGACGACACGCACCCGCGTGCACACGAACCACCATCGCACCTTATTTCCCACTGCTTGCGGCACGACGTCGGGACAACGGCATACGGACGACGCGGTCTCGACAAAGATTCTTTTTCAACAATTACTATACGATTCTCTAATTCTGGAGTCTGCTCAGTAAAGAACTCTTAAGACGTGAATTTTTCAAGGAAAAGAATCACACTTAAAAGAAAGTCGGATATTCTCTCCGAGAATAGGACCACTCTCATACTAAATCACTTACCTCTATTTAACTGTGACTGAAGAATCTTACTGGAGGTCTTTATTTACGATATTCATGTGAAAAAATGAAGTAAATAAACTTTCATTTTTTAATAACATGGTCAGAAGTCCTTTGACGGAAAAAGACCAAATCACCTCCCACTCCATTCCCACCTATAGAACAAAAGACGAAACATTCCCGAGAAGGTGTAAGTCGATTGAACTAAGTAAGGGCACCGGAAATGTCTATCTTTTCTACCCGGACGTTTGTTTCCTGTATTCTTCGAAAGGTCGAGAACGTCTCGAGCAACGACGACGGTTCCTGGTCCGTTGCCGCCTCGTCGGAATTCGTAGAACCTTCTCGGGTCCCCTTATCTTTCAACCTGGAGTGCGGACGTCCCTTCTTTCGCCGAGACAAGAGAGAGTCCGACGTCGCCCCTGCGTGTAGGTGACCAGGGGCTTTCACGCGGTCCCGTCGAAGGGAGTCGCGGGAACCCAGAAGAAAGTGGGTTTTTCTTACGTCTTCGGAAAAGGTAACATACCTTCTAGTAAAATTCTACAAACTTGGAAAGATGATATCAAATGTCTCGTTTAATAAAATAAAAATAACATTTAGAATCGCACCTTCTCTACTAAAGATTTTATACTGACTTCATTTATGTACATCCATACTTATATTTTTCAGTAGAAAGACCAGGACGTCAATCTTCACTGACCGACGTCTCCCCACGGATGTGATATGGTTGTGGGAAGAGACACTACTGAGTGACGGAAAGATCTGCCTCGATATGACCACCGAAAGGTAAGAGGGCGATCCACAAGTCTTGTCACGAGTAGCGGATCTGGAGACAGTTGTCGTTCTTCGTCGTCCCCCCAGTCCAAGGATTTATTTTCTCAGACGGTTTCGTGCACGTGGAGAATACACACTTAAGAAGTCAGTCTACGGTTCAGGGCAGAGGAAGCGTGGACGTCCCAGGACAGGTAGTACCCCACGGGAAGTCCATACACCGTCCAGACCCGACGCCCTCCCGCTGGGTCGTGGGGAAGGACGATTTCAGTCGTCCTGGGGAAGGATCGTTGGACGGGGACGCACACCCTCTTCGCCCGCTCGACCCGCACAACCCTCCGCCGTGACCTTCGTACACCAACGAGACAAGCGGGGGTATAAGTGTGAGCTCGCGTCTCGTGAACCGGACCGAAGCCGAGACGGGGAAGTCGGGGTGTGACTGTACTCCCGTCCACGTGGAGGAGGAGACCCAATTGACATCCCCCTCTCTTCCTTGGTCACTGTCCCTTCCTTCGCTCGTCCGGACCCTCGACCGCCCTCACTGTCTACCTTCACCTCTTCGTCCTCCCTCGCCTCGGCCCGGGGTCTCTCGTCACTCGTGACGCCCGCCCCGCGCCCGGGCCAGGTCCGACGGTCGGAGGTCGCCCCGCGCGAGACCGTAGAGACGAGAGACAACCTCCTGCCCGTGGGAGTAGAATCGTCCCTCCCGGGACGGGACCCTGTCTACACACAGACTCGAAATCCTTCGACCACTCTCCTCGTTGTCACTCACTCTGCCGTCCTCCCTGGGTGGGACTCCCGGACTCGGGAGCAGGCTCCTCGGTCGAGCGGTCCGATCCGACACCACGACCCGTGCACCCGTCGTCCCCGTCCTGTCCCTTCCCTCGATCCACATGTCACCTCTCGACGACTCGACCGTGGACGTCCGACTCACCCTACGACCAGTGGGACCCTGAGGTACAAGTCGCGACCCCACGGACCGTGTGTGTGGATCCTAGACTTCTTCGATTCCCTTTTCCGGACGCCACGGGGGTCGGAGTACGAGGTCCCACTCGGACATTGTCGTATTGCCCCACGCACCGTGTGGGACGCAGCGGAGCGCTCAGTGGACAAGGGACTCCGGGGCGGCGCGCGAGACGTGGTCGCGTCGGCGGGGCCGTCGGCACGGCAGGTCGGAACCCGTCTCCACCCGAGGTCGCGGCAGACGTCGGTGAGACGGAGAGAACGAACAAAGACTTACACCGCCCGTCGTCAGTCCACACGGCCGGGAGCAGCGGTCGTGACGAGAAGGGCTGGACGTCTTCTCCCCCGTCTTTAATTCCGCACTTTACTCATTCTCTAAACCCTAAACTACTGCAAGAAGTACCCCGGAACTCGACCGACGCGGACCGACCGGGGTCCGGTCCCGAGCACGGGTGGTCCTTATGGTCTAGCCTCCACTGACTGACGACTCGCCGCTGGCATAGATGACCCATTCGTAGACGTTGGGGTCCCTCTACGTCCTAAGTGACGCCTTTGTGACTCCTCTCTAGAGCTGTCCACTACAAACACACAAGTTACTAGCTCTGGTACGACGATAACTCACAGGACTGGGTTGAAAGCACAACAGTCATCTTTTCGGGGCGTTCCTGTCGCTCACGCAGTCAGACGGCGGTCGACGAAGGACTTTATTTCAGTCTTTGTGGTTGGAAGGAGAAGGAGGGCCACGGCACCGTCACGGCAGGGGCCGGACACGTCTGTCGAAGTCTGGGGTCAATACTGAGTCCTGTTGAGCAGGCCGACCCAGGGGAGTGGGTCGTGTTTCGACCCGAAAGTCCCTAGGGGAGTGTTTATATACAGTTTACTTCTTTCCGTAAAGGACCCTCCGATAAAAAACTGTCCGTCGAGACTTAGGTCATTAGTGTATAAAACTTTTACTGGTAAAAAACAAACTTCAACAGAATCCTTAATGTCTTCTGTGACTTTTCCAAGACGAGGACTAAACTTGTACACGGGGAAACTCTGGGATTTAGGGTCTCCGTTCGGGACTGGCCGACACCGGTGCAAGGGAAGACCCCCGGACACAAACCTCCTCTCCACTCGGGACTGGCCGACACCGGTGCAAGGGAAGACCCCCGGACCCAAACCTCCTCTCCACTCGGGACTGGCCGACACCGGTGCAAGGGAAGACCCCCGGACACAAACCTCCTCTCCACTAGGGACTGGTCGACATCGGTGTAAGGGAAATCCTCGGACACAAACCTCCCCTCGGAAACTCGTAATGAATCTCGTCACGGGGGATTTGAGACCACACTGGGGACCCGGAGGGGATTTCCACGCGTAGCACTGGGTCCTCCAGACCCACCCCGGACTCCCGGACGGAGAGTGTCCGAGGGTCCCGTCACGAGGGTGCTCCGAGATACCCTCCCAGGACAGGAACGGAAAGTTCGAAGAACCCCGACACGAGGGTTGAACGTGACACCGGGGCTCAGTGCATACGAAAGAGGAGAAGGTCAGAGAGACAAGGAGGGAGACTGTCACTACCGACACTGGCGTGACTCTCGAGTGGTCGTTAGGACCCAATGGAGTAGAGTTCTGGAAATTAGTACAGACGTCTCGGGGGAAACGGTAGATTCGAGTACGAGTACCTACGATCCCTGACCCTGGACCGACCGAGACCCACGGTAATAAGTCGAACGATGTCGACGGGTGTCCATCCACGGGGTTAGGGACGACATCAAGACACCTTGTCCCGAAGATCTGTCCCACCTCCAGTACTTGAGACATACCTGATTCCACTAATAATAAGTAAATAAGTGGGTTCGCAAAGGGTAAAATGTTTATTCCTACCCCTCCGGGTCTCTCGGCTCTATTCACCGAGACCCAATCATAGACCTGAGGACGGTCGGCGACAGAGACCTTGGGGACAAGGATTCGTTAGCGTACGACGGAGCACACGGGCCGCGTCGTCTGACCTTCGGAGACTCCGGGTGTCTCGACCCTTCCTGTCGGTAGAGGGGACTACAGCTTCGATCCGTCTCCCAAAAGTCGACGTCTTCCCCGTGCACCCACACACCCCCCTCTCGGACTCTACGACCGGACACGACCGGAACCTGGTCCACGTCTGGGACGGAGGTAGGAGCGTCGAGGGAGACCCACTCGGTCTGGGAACCTTATCGACGGTACCGGGTCGGCCCCGTCTGACCCGTGGAGGATGTTCGTCCGGCGTCTGTGGTGGGCAAAGGTGGGACGTCGGAGGGTCGAGGGGACAGGGGGTGGGACGAGGAACTGGGGACACTATCACCGATGTGACGTTCGGATGAACCAGGAGACTCATAAGTACCTGCGCTCCCTCTCTCACACGAAAGACAGGTAAAGTGTCAATCCCCCTTTGTCGTGCCCGACGGGAGGAAGGGTCCTAAATCTTCCACCCCTGGGGCGACTCCCCCTGTACGCGGGTACGAGTACCCACTTCTAAAGAAAGAGGTAGAAGGCTAAGGTCCGTGTCCCATTTGTCGTGAGGTCCCCCTAGGTCCTCCTGCTCACTGTCGACAGGGGACGGGTCAAAACGGTTCGCTCCAGACACGTCGACGAGTGGTGGTGGTTCTTGAAGAGGTCTGTTCCGACTCTTGTTGGACACGGAAGTACTTTCGGGGTACGTTTGTCCCGGGGTCCGGGATTTTTCGGGAATACAACGATGTGATGTCGGACGATGATGGAGTGTGTATAAACAGGACGACGACGGTTCACTTTCTTAAAAAGAAAAGAAAAATAACAACGTTCTGTAAATAATCATTGTGTCCCTATTAGTCGGTCCCTAATGCCTAATTGTATGTAAGTCTGTGAACACAAAAAAAGTATTACACAAAAAGTCTTTGGCGTTCATAGTCCCCTTCCCTTTTGTCTTTGGGTCTCTTTCCTTCCGTAACCCCCTGGTGAACGTCCAGTAGCAGTGGCAGTTATTCGGTTTCCATTCGGACTCCGTTACTCTTTCCCCACAAAATTAAAATTACGGGTTAAAACAAGAGTCACTTTTTCCTTTGGTAAAAACCAAAGTGTCAGTTCGACTGTACAAGGTTGAGATAGTCTTCGTTACCGGGCACGTTTTGTACCCGAGCTCCGGGCCGCAGGTGGTGGTGGTGGGCTTCCGACGAGTGACATGTGTCACACGCAAAGGACTCCTTGCCGACGAGAGTCGAGGCCCACCTGCGCACCTTCGCTCGTCCCGCACGTGGCTGTGCCCACCGCTGGAGTGAGTCGCGAGTCGCCCGCCCTGTGCGCCGGGTCCTTCACGTCCCGACGGCTCGAAGAGAGGTCCTGTCGGTTGTCCTTGCCCGACAAGTTCCAGTGGAGGTTCCGGAGACCGGGCCGGCCGACACCCTGCCTGAGACCCCGGACGAGAGGTAGACGAAAGTCAAGTTTTTCTTGCGACAAGTCGTGGACGTTTCGTCACTCGGATCCGTAGTGAGGACTTCCGGACCCGGGGTCCCCCCTGGTAAGAGGTCGGACGGGTGGGAGTGAACTGGGTTGAGTGTCCTGTGCCGCCGAGGAGAGGTTTCACAGGGAGTTTGGGCGGGCAGAGGTGAGACGGGACGACAGGGTCCGTCCACCTCAGACCGGGGACCGGGGAACACACGGTCCCGAACGAAGGGAAGAGACGATTGTGGTGTCTCTCGAGGCTCCGGTCCTGACACTCGGTGGGGGTGCAGAGCGGGAGGGTCGTAATTCCGTGAAGAGTCGATACCCCAACGTAGTGGGGACACGAGGACCCTGTCAGGCAGGTGACGACACACGAAGGGACTTCGGTCCTCGCCTCACGGTCCCGGTCGCCGGTCGGATTTCCGAGAAGAGAGGTCCGGGATCAGGACTGGGACGACACCCTAGACCTCTCCTGGGTTCCGCTCCGGACCGACGCGTCTCGGTGCTTGTGTACGTTCCCTCCCAGGGGACGAGACGTCGACAGGAACCCCTCTGGGTCTCTCGCGACCGGTGAAGGGGTGGGACCCGGTTGTCGGAGGACCGGTGGACGAGTGAGGAGAGGTAGGGTTGACGGAGATGGGTCGGGGCGTGGGGTGGGGGAGCCACTTCGGAGGTGACACAGGGAGAGCACCCACGGAGGGTGAGGTGCTCGTGTGTCGGATGCCGTCCGTACCTACGGTGGACGGGTCATGGAAAGGTTGAGATTCCAACCGTAGCGACTAAAACGGGTCCAAACGGAGCCGCGGGTCGTCCCATCCGTCGAACCGGACCCGTTCGTCCAGGACGTCCAGTATCCTACGAAAGTCGCAGTCGACCCCGTGCCAGTCCACCTACCGGGACCCCTCTGCTGTGTACCAATGGTTCCCACAGAGTGTCGTACTCCGGGACCCGTGCGACCCGAGTGTCTTCTGGGCCTTCGCGCACGAGGACTTGCTCGTTCGCACACGAGGGCTTGCTCGTTCGCACACGAGGGCTTGCTCGTTCGCACACGAGGGCTTGCTCGTTCGCAGCGGTGCGAGTGAGCCGATCCCACAGAACCCTTTTGCGAGGCGTTATTCACGTGACCGTCGAGGGTGCAGGAACCTTTGACGCTTTCCCGCCGCGACTCAAGTCGCCACCCGAGAGACTCCCTGGCCACACTTATCGACAGTCAAGATGGAAGACAAGGAAGAAAGCCAACCGACGTAACTTTCGCATGAGTCACCTATTAAGAGTTCACCACAGGAGATTTCATTACAGTACAGAGTAATGGAGGGCCACGTCACCACTCGAGGGGCGCCCTCCCTTTCCCCTCCCCGTCCGTGTTCCAGTCGGAGACACACCCGCACAGTGAATCCGGTCAAGTGGAGGTGTGTCTGCGGGACGGAGGAACCCGCAGGGACTCTCGGGTAGCTTCAGAGGTCGCTGGCGTGTACCGACAGTCGTGCGGCACAGACATCGTCAGATAAGAGTCCTCGGTTCTCGATCTTCCCTGGGTTCACAGGGGCGTCACCTGTCTGCCTGTGTGCCTTCCACCGCTATGTACGTTACCTTATGACAGCTCGGAATTTTCCTTCCCTTACGACTGCGTACTACGTCACACCTACTCGGAGCTCCTGCGTTACGATTCTCTTTATTGGGTTGTGCTCTCCGGGTCATGATGTACCGCACGGTGAACGACCTCCGTGTGTCTCCTCAGTCGTGTGCCTCTGTCCCTCGTCTTCCCGCCACCAGTCCCCGACCCCCTCCCCTTTATCCTCAATCACAAGTGACCCGTGTCTCAAGGGCAAACCCTTACCCTTCTTATTTTCAAAGACTTCTACCTACCATATCGTGTTTTTACACTTCCATAACTACAGTACAACTATTTGTGAACTTTTAACGAGTCCACTAGCTAAAATACAATGCACAGAAAGTGTCAAAAAATTTTACTGAATCTTTCACAACTGGTGTCCTCCGGGGGACACGGTGAATCACGGACAGAGTCTCGTCTCCCGGACAACCTACACCCGGAGGGTTGGGACGTCGATTCACAGTCGTGTGCCCCTTCCCCTACGGAGGAGGGGACGGAGAAGACACGGGTCTCTCTACTCTTCTCGACTCAGACACGGACCTCTCCCACGAACACACCCCCACGGGTCCGGAGATGAGTGGAAAGGGTGGGCGGTAGGGGGGAACGGACGACCCGGGGGTTCTGAGTCGGCTGTGGCACGCGAACGGGTGGGTAAGGGGGGGAGGGGCTGAGGGAACCGTCTTGTCGGGTGTGTCTAGGGGTAAGAGGCCCCAACCCCCCGTCGGGTCCTCCCAGGTTCGTCAAAGGACCTCGGTATGGCTCCTCTCTCTAAGAAGTAAGCCCAGTCCTTCAACACGACCTTCTACTCCCGGAGGTGGAAAGCGTCCAGCTCCCACACCACGCCGACCTACTCGTCGTCCATCGGCAACCGTGAGTCCCCGTGCGCCCAGTACCTCTCGACCAAGACCGACAGAGAGGTCATCACCTTCCACGGCCACGACCTCTCGTACCCGTGACTGTGACTCCACCACAACAGGTGGGTCTTGAGGCACTCGGGACCGTCGTCCCTCTTGGGGAAGTAGAAAGGACCCCTGGGTCGTCCTCTGTCCTTCCCCTCTCATTCCCTCTCGTGCCCCGAGGCCACCTCGTCTCCCCGTCCGTACGGAGATTTCGGAGGTCGTGGTGGTTTCGGAGGAAGGACCGGGGCGTCGAAGTGGTCGGGGTCCCGTGGGTCGTTTCGGAAGGAGGACGTTTTAGGTGGCCGCCGGTCACAACTTTTGCACCTTGTGCGGTCTGGGGTTGGACTCCGGGTGTCTCCTTTTAGGATGGGGCGATAAGTGTCTGGTCCATTTGAGTCCGGGTCTCGACAGGACCGGGGTTCGGACCCGAGACGGGACGAGTGAAATCTTTTGTTTTGGTGACAAAAAATCTCTTCGAAATCTAAGTGTCGTTTTAATCCTCCTTTCACGTCTATAAAGGGCACATGGGGGATGAGGGGTCGTTGTATGTCGGAGGGGGTGGTGGTCGGGGTAATCTACCATGCAAACAATTGTGACTGCTTGTAGGAGTAGTGGGTCTCAGGTACCAAGTGTAGTCGCAAGTGAGAACCTGTAAAGTGTCCAAATCTGTTTGTGCGTTACTGCATAGGTGGTAACACGGCAACACGTCTTAAGGAAGTGCAAAGAACCATGGCGAACGACGATCTCTGGGTCCTACTGGTCACCTACACTCGACACATTTGGAAACACGACCCGGGTCTCCCCTGCCCGTTCGGGAGACGATCGTGGGGACGGTCATGCGACACCGGAACCCGAACTCCTCGACTCGACGGTCGACTGAGCCGACGACAACTCGTTTGACAACTTTCGTGACTGTGAACCCGACACAGGCATCGTCGTCGACCCGTGTGGTCGTGTGGGGAGGGAGCGTCAGAAGGATCGGGGAACTTTCCGGGTCAAAACACCAACAAGGACCCTCTTGTTACACTTCGACTCCTACTCGGGGAGTACCTCACCGGGGCCTGAAGACCGTGAACCTCCAGACTTGTCTCCACTGACTTACTCAGTCCCGACACTCAGGAGCCTCCTCGCCCTCATCCCTCGACCCCTCCCGCGGGTCCACAACACTCTGTCCTCACCGTCCCAGGGGTCGGGGCGGAACAGGAGATCGGACCCTAGGGACACAGAAGTCCGTTCAAGTCGAACGTCCCCCCGACGTGCGTTCTTCGACCGGGTGCCCTGACTCTCCTCCGAACAATCAATCAAATACCCCCTTTTTTCCTGTGATGGAGGTTTTTCTATACCCTCAGACTTTGCTCCCATCGACGGCGGATGAGACGAGTAGAGTAGCCTGTCGTAGGACAGGAGTAGGTCTCTAATTCTTGTAGAGCGGTCCAATCCTGTTGTCCACACCGGGTAAAGACCCGGTCACCGAGAGAGACTGAAACGGAAAACCCTTCGTCCGGAAAGAGTTACTCGAGAGGACGACCCGTGGACAATCGCTGAGAACCGAGTCGGGTCCCCGGGGGAGCGAGGATGTACCCCACGTCGGTGGGAGTCGATACACCAGGGACTGACCTGCGACGAGGGTTCTGGACAGTCACGGCCCCAGACATGCTAGGAACCGACAGTGGAAGGAGGACGAGGGCCCCCGTCGGACGACGGAGAAGAGCCGTCGAAAAGTCTGAAGGTCTAATAACAGTCTCATTCTTTTGTTGACACAAAACCAGTTGGAAGGAGGCAGGGGTGTCAAGACGGAGGCCGGTGGCGGCAGGAACAGAGAGTCAGGATAAACAACGTATATAACTACCCTGGAGTGTGTGTCGAAGGGACCGGTGAGTAGGTAAGTGTCTCGAAGTCTCAGAACAAGGACCTTGGCAAACGACTCGTTAACGTATTGGAAGGTTGGTGAGAGGGACGGAGGTCAGGGGTATCGTGTCCGGTCCCTGGAGACTCGTCTTACGGACCGCGGGTCGAGGGTCGGTGGGTGTTGAGGTTGGAGGGTAATCGTGTAAGTTTCAGAGTTTTAGACCGGAACTGGGTAGAGAGACCGGAACGGATTGTGACTAGGGTAAGAGAAGGAGACTCGAGTCCGGTTTTTTTTAGCGGGGACAAGACCAAGGAGCGGGACTGGAAACGTCAGAACGTGGTAAAGGGTCGGAAGGAAGACAGGAGAGGGTCCGCTGTCGGAAGGGGCTCGTGGGACTCGGGGCCCGTGGACGTGTTTCGTGGAACGGAAGTCGAGACCCCGACTCCGTAACCGGACACCCTAGGTCGGAAGACCAATTGGTGTCAGTCGTTCGACTCAGCCCCGAACACGACAGAGGGACAAGAGGGGAGACTTTATGGTCGAGTCTGAGAACGTTCATTATGAAGGGGTTAGTAGTAAAGGCTTACTTACTTGTAGAACACACACTGCGTAATAAAACCATTATTGGAAGAGGGTTATACTTTTACTAGGGTCGTTTGTTTGACCTATAAAAACGTACCCTGTCACTTGAAGAGTTCCTGTTCTAGGGAACTGGAGTTGTCTGTCCTCGGGTCGGGAAGACACACACCTCGACCCGGTGCTCGATACACAAATCTTTGATCCGGGCACGGACACCCACACCGTAGTCCTCGCCAGTGAAACAGACAGACTCAGAAGAAGCAGTGACTATTTGTTTCCGTCAGTATGGACAAGTGGCGTAGAGATCCCCCAGGCTACTGCGTTCATTTTCCCAAGTCGTACCGTCCCCGTGTCTCATCCCACCGTCTACCCCTCCGGTCACAAGTCTATTACGAGTAGGTTCCTCGGGGCACCCCGTCGGTGAACCATGAACGAGTAGACGGGGGCACGGATAGAGATCCGCACCGGGACGAGTCGCCTTGACTCTACGACCTGTCATTCAAGTGTGTCTTTCTCCTGACGGTGGGAGGACGCGACCGGTCCCCGTCTCGGGGTGGCTCCCGACCGGAATGGAACCTTCACCTGCATCCGCAACTTCTCGTCCCACGACAGACCCGACCGGCGACGGTCCCCGGACGGGTATAAGGTGGGGCAGCGACGGACGTACTTGGACAACTAGAAGAGTCGTCGCTCTAAACCCAGGCACCTGTTCAGATCACTCGCACCCTCTCACTACCCCCGCTTCCTTCTCTCCGGGACGTGTTTCCCGACGAAGTCCACGTCCGGTCCCCGACACTTGTCCGGTTGGTGGCACCTGTCCTCGTCGGACCGGACTGACGGCCGGGGTGGGCCCCGCTGGTCTTCCGGGACCTACCAGACGTCCCTCCTGTCCTGGAACGCCGGCAGGTCGGCCCTCCACGTCGGGACTGGGAGGGGTCCCTGTGGGTCCTTACGGACATCAGACGACCGGCACCCCAGATTCCGGGGGTACATCTTTCTCCAGTCCCACGACTTCTCCCGGTGACCCCTCTTGTGTTCGGGTGACCGGTGCGAGGTACAGAGCGAGTCACAGAACATGTGCACCTTCGGGTACTTCAACTCGTCGTCGGGGTGGAGCCTCCGGGCGTCGGCCAGAAGTCGGAGATCGAAGAGTCACCGAGCTTGGTCGACAAGGGTGTCCCGGAGAAGTAGGTGACCCCTACTGAACCGGACTTACCCGTGTCCACACTTTCAGCCCAGACGTCCACAGAGGTGTAGCCCGAAGAGGTCGACCAGTGTCAACGAGAACGACACCTGCTCCTCCACCTTCCCCACATGCATGTGGGCCAGCGGTCGTCGGTCCGGTCGGGTCCGGTTCTCCGTTTCCTGCCGCCGAGGATCCGAGTCCGGTCGCCCTCGGTAGAGACTGGCCCGTGAACGAAGACGATAGGACTTTATAAAACACTTCTCAATTTCCCCTAATAATGCACAGAAGGTCGTTATAAGGGACGTCGGTCAGTCGTGTACCCTGTGGATAGGGACAGAGTATGTAAAGTTCCTCTTCCCCACCGAGTTGCGAGAGACTTTCGGTCGATGTCTCCGCGAGGTCGACGTTCGTACGATCGCACCCGACGCGACCGGTCGATGTCTCCGCGAGGTCGACGTTCGTGCGATCGCACCCGACTCGACCGGTCGATGTCTCCGCGAGGTCGACGTTCGTGCGATCGCACCCGACTCGACACGAAAACACCCCGAAATAAAGTCCCCACCCAAACCCAAAACAAAACAAATTTAAAATTTCACCATTCGTACAGACTTATAATTCTGTAAACACCTAAAATTTCTTTTTATGCTTTACCCCAATAAAAATTACATTTGTGTACAAAAGTGTTTCATGACGTCCACATAAAACAGTTCTTATACATTCGCCGACTATGTAAAAATGGAAACAATTAATCACCATACTACGAAGTCAGTTATTAATGTACAAATTGTTTTCTTATTATACCTTCGTAGAATTAAATAAAAATTTCCTTATGAAACTCACTTTTTTCATAGTACTATCAACAATACGTTTTTAAATTTTTAAGTATACAGTTTCAACTACCTTCTTTAAAAATGTATGACTTCATACCTCTTCAGTAAGACCAAATAGGTTTTACCTCGACCACCGGTAACACCTACAACAGAGTCTGTACAAGTATATAGTGACTCTTGAACTCAAAAGACTTGCTATTGTCTGGTATCGGCATCGACGGTCGACGTTGGAAGACCAGAGTTCCAGAGGGGAACATTGATACGTTGGTAAAACTTAGGGTTTGTTAGGAACGAATTGTTTATGGGAATGAACGGTCAAGGTCAGGATTAAGAACTGTTCGTTGCACGCATTAAAACGTCAAGGACGGAGGTATTCGGAGGAGACACAAGGCAGACCATCTTGTGTTGAGTTCGCGAAGGACTTAGACACAGAGAGACGCTATCCGGAGTCAAACCGAGTTTATCTTGTCAACACATAAGAATAATATCTAATAAATAACTAATAAAAACAATTGTTTCAGGACTGGGGATCACGGAGTTTTACGCTGACATAAACCTCTGTCAGAAATTTCTCCATTAAATCCAAATTACTCCGGAAATCCCACCCGTAATTAGGCCAGACTGGCCACAGGGATATTCTCTAGTCCTGTGTCCCTCTTGGCGTACTTTTGTAATCCCCGTCTGCCGGTCCTCTGGTGGACGTTCGGGTCCTTTCTTCGGAGCCTTCTTTGGTTGGGACAGTTGAGGGCCGGAGGTCTTAGTTCTCTTATGTCTAAAGAAGGCACATTCTGAGGTCAGACACCGAGGCGCCACCGTCGGGTATTGTGGTTATACGGGTGGACAAGTTCCGATATTTAAAAGGGGTTTCTTGTTTTACACTCCGTCGTTCCCAGAAACACCCCGAGGTTCGGGATCCCATCCACCATTTGGTAAAACCTTATGTTCTGGTTGAGTGTGTCTCCGAAGAGGACACAATGTTTAATCGGACTGTTCTTTTATTAGGTCGACACACCCTTTACAAGGGAATAAAGGGGTCGGTTCAACACATTAAATCTTACCTCTAGAGCATAAACAAACCGAGAAAGGGTATCTAATAGGTTAGATTGCACAGTGCACTCGGTTCTAACAAGGTGAAGAAACGTCTGTGTCTTTCCCCTCAAGACCCTATGCCTCTTTGTAGGGGTTCGAGTACAATGTCGTTCCTACATTGTCTCTAGGCTAAGGTTGGATCAAATGAGAGCGTCCGATAGGAGGTGGGGTCACGAGTGTCCTGAGTGGGTCTTTCGGACTCTTTGATAACGTTAGACTCAGAGTGAAGGTCTC
Organism: Capra ibex; assembly: GCA_006410555.1. Taxonomy (NCBI): domain Eukaryota; kingdom Metazoa; phylum Chordata; class Mammalia; order Artiodactyla; family Bovidae; genus Capra; species Capra ibex. Next base: position 83,942 of record SJYO01035988.1, read on the forward strand.
TACGATTAATTCACTGGGACCCTTCCCAGACTCTTTCCCAAAAATCAGAGGGCCATCAGGATTGGACGTCGACCTTAATTCGTGGTATCTGAGTTGGACCCCTTCGGGTCTGTAGGGACGGACAGAGTTGGGGGAGGGATCGCGCGTGGGCGGGACGTCTCATCTAGGGGCTCCCCGAGGCTCAGCAGACACGGGCTCGGGTAAGTAGTCGTCGGTCTAAAGTGGCCAGACACGGGTCAAGAGGGTCCTCCGCGTCTGCACGGAGGTGTCACATCTTCGAGAGGGACGGAGTGGACCCCGTCCACTCCACCCTGTCACGAGTCGTGGAGACGGAGTCGGAGTGAAGATCGGTTCTCTTACCTGCACCCGACTCGAGGACCCTCTTTTCCGAGGACCCAGCCGAGACGACCGAAAAAGGCGCTACCCAGAGTGACTCTCTTACTTATAAGGAAATACCCAAGTAAGGCGAGATCGCCGAAGATATACTGTGGCGGAAGTAAAACTCCCTTCCGCTCACGACATGATGGTCCATCGGCGGGTCGGAAGGGTAAGGGGTGAGTGAGAGGGGACGGGAGGGTCTCGACCGGACCCGGAGGAACCTCGATACCAGGTAGTGGTGGTTGAGGTCCAGCGGAGCTTCGGATCGACCAAGGACGTGTGGGTGTACACGGACCCGTCCACGCCGCTGCCGTCGGCGACCCACTCCCGACTGTACGCGACGCGTGTGAGAGACGAGATTCACAGTTTAACGGTTCCCTTGAGACTGGAGACTGGAATTGAGGGTGGATGAGAGGAAGGTTCGACAAACTGAGGTGGGTGACAAGGGTGTTCCTCAATGTGTTGTGCCTTTTTGTCCTGTCTTTGAAGAGAGACATATCCGGAAGGACAGTCCGTCCGGATTCAACGGGTAACTGTGGAGAGGTCCCCTTTGACCGCCCCGGACTCACACCTCTTAGGAAGTCCTTGTCCGGATTCCCAGGACCCGACCCCGGCACGTCCACTGACGTCGGCGGAGGGTCGAAGGAAGTCCGTGTCCGGGGCAAAGTCCACTAAATGGTCCATCTTGTCTCCGACAACAAACGAGAGCCAACACCAGAGTGACCGGACCCACGGTTCAGTCGCGTGTCGAAGGGTCGGACTGTCGCCACCGAACCCAAAAGAGAAGGTGGACGGATGTGGACCGGAGGGGGAACTGGTCGGAGAGGACGTGCCGAAGGATGTAGAGTCCCGAACACGAGTTCCGACTACTCCTACCATCGTTTGTGTTCACGTTCCGACGAGTGTCGAAGTCACTGAAGTCCCCGGTTCAGACTTAGGAGTGTCGTCGGATGGAAGAACAGACCCGGAGGGGTGGTGGTTAAAGTGGGAAGCTGACCGGGAGGTGCGGACCGTGAGACTTGAGTGAGGGGGACGGGAGGAGAGGAGTGGGACACCACGACGACGACGATTCAGCGAAGTCAGCACAGGTTGAGACGCGCTGGGGTGTCTGTCGTCGGGTGGTCCGAGGCGGCAGGGACCCTACGAGGTCCGTTCTCGGGACCTCACCCACGGTAAAGGAAGAGGTTACGTCCTTTCACTTTTCACTTTCTTTAGCGAGTCAGCACAGACTGAGACACGCTGGGGTATCTGTCGTCGGGTGGTCCGAGGGGCAGGGACCCTACGAGGTCCGTTCTCGGGACCTCGCCGCGGTCACGGAGGAGGCGGGTACCGCGATCAGGGGACGTCGAGACTAGTGACGCAGTGAGCACACACAGAATACAAGTCGTACATAGCGACAGAGGAGGGTGTGCCTACGTTTAGGACATCCTGACTCCAAGAACGAGACAAAACGAAAGACTACACAGGGTGTAAGGGCTTTTATGTTGTTCACCACCGATTTCCTACGACAAGACGTCTACTTCTCTGTCCAAACCTCTGAACGAGTTCAAGGGTGTCGACCATTCTCTGTCTAGATCACAAGCTCGGGTCTCGGGGACTGAGGTATGAGGTATGCGAATCCGTGACTAGATATGACGAAACCTTGTTCTGACACAGAACAATCAAATAAGAGTTCAAATCTTTCGTGACAGTCCGTAATCGTGAGAATTAAAGATCGTATCAAGGGCTCTTTCCCTCTGGTCCACAACGGCGACCAAGGTAAAATATCTGTTCGTTTGGCTCCGAGTCCTGCGTCTCACTGCTCGGACTGACGAGTGTGGGCCCGGAACTCGGGTCCTGGTCTCGGCCGTGACGGAGGTTTCTCGCCGTCCCTTCATCTGGGGACGAGGGGACTCGGGACACCCCCGCGTCGGGGTCCGAGTGACTCGGACGGGAAGAGGGGTCGAGGTGACGGACGTGTTCGGAACGAGCAGGAGCCCGACCTCCTCCTGGGTCCCCTGAGGAAGACGCGGTCGGGGGATCCTGGGTCGGGACGAGTCTCCCTCGTCTCCTGGGGCGGTCGGACGGACGACGACTTTCCTCGTCAAGGAGACCACTCTGGGTACTACGCGAGTCCCCTCCCGGTCGGACACGGAGCCCCTCTCCGTGGGAGGCTCAGACCATTACGGTGGACGTCGGGCCCAGTCGAGACAGGGGACCAAGGACCCACGTCAAATCGGTGTCCGAAGGTCGTCGAGAGGGGGTATGGACAGGTGTCTCGTGGGTCTAAAGAGGATGGTCGTTTGTTCCGTCGACACACTTCTCTCGACCCCTCCCCACACACACCTCTCCCGGGGGTGAGTGGAAGGCGAGAACAGGAGTTCTGTCCCACCGGAGAAGGAGACCGACCCGGTGGCTCCGGGATAAATACTGACTCCCCACCCCTACCTCGCCAAGGGTCTGGTCGGACACGAGTCCGGCCCCCCCTCCCACAAATGTACTGAACCGGTCCGGCACCCCCACCCCCGGAGTCGTCGGAGGGTTGATCTCCCTGTTTACGGTCCGGTCCGCTGAGAGTCCTACCCGGAGGAAGGTCCTTAGGTCCCCCTAGCTACGTGACAACGACGAATCTCACTTGGCCACGTGTCAGTTCAATGTGTAAATGACTTCAAACGAGCCGGACCCCGACGACAATACCCTGTGCCCTCTTCGGGTACACCCAACACTACGCAGAGACGGGGACGCACACTACCGGACTCCAGTCGGTGGGTTCGGAACTCTGACTCGGGGGAACCCCACACTAAGACTCTCCGGGGTTCTTGTACACCCGAGTACCCGGGTCGTCCTTCGCCTTTCGGGACAAGTCCATCGGACCGCCAGTGGACTGGGGTACCGGAACTCACCGAGTCGCCAACAGGTTTATCGGTAACCCATGGGTGAGGTACCTCTCCGGAGACTACCTCTGTGTGTGTTGGGTCGTTTCGTGTAAGATCTCTTGTCACTAAATAGACCCCTGTGGTGATCTGTGGTTGTCATTCCTCTGCCCTTCCACGAGTGTTCTCGAAAATCTAAGACTCTGTCAAATCAGACAATCTCGACCTCTTCGAAAGTTTCAAGAGAGACAGTAAACTCAGTGTAGAACTTCCTATTTATTCAACCAAGAAACTCCAAGTAAAGTCAAGTCAGCGAGTCAGCACAGGTTGAGAAACGCTGGGGTACTTAGCGTCGTGCGGTCGGGAGGGACAGGTAGCGGTTGAGGGCCTCAAGTGAGTCTGAGTGCAGGTAGCTCAGTCACTACGGTAGGTCGGTAGAGTAGGAGACAGCAGGGGAAGAGGAGGACTGGGGTTAGGAAGGGTCGTAGTCTCAGAAAAGGTTACTCAGGTGAGAAGCGTACTCCACCGGTTTCATGACCTCAAAGTTGAAGTCGTAGTAAGGGAGGTTTCTTTAGGGTCCCAACTATAGGAAGTCTTACCTGACCAACCTGGAGGAACGTCAGGTTCCCTAAGAGTTCTCAGAAGAGGTTGTGGTGTCAAGTTTTCATAGTTAAGAAGTCGCGAGTCGGAATAAGTGTCAGGTTGAGAGTGTAGGTATGTACTGATGACCTTTTTGGTCTCGGAACTGATCTGCCTGGAATCAGCCGTTTCATTACAGAGACGAAAGCTTATACGATAGATCCAACCAGTATTGAAAAGAAGGTTCCTCATTCGCAGAAAATTAAAGTACCGACGTCAGTGGTAGACGTCACTAAAACCTCGGGGGTTTTTATTTCAGACTGTCCCAAAGGTGACAAAGGGGTAGATAAAGGGTACTTCACTACCCTGGCCTACGGTACTAGAAGCAAAAGACTTACTAGAAGCAAGAAACTCCAAGTAAGTAAGTAAAGTAAAGTCAGCGAGTCAGTACAGTCTGAGTTCTTCCCGAAAAGTCTCCATCTCCGACTATTCCGTCATTGTCTCCACCCTTTCGTGCCCCGAACAGATCCCCGGCGGTCGTCCGGGCCCCGACTCTCCCTCGACGAGGACGAAGACCCGAAGGGGCGGGAGGGGTCACCACTCTCTCCTGGGGTCCCTTCATCTCGAAGACGTGTTCTACAGTCCGACCCAGACCCGGCGCATTTCACGCACTCCCTTCCTTCCTGCGACTAATCACGGTCTGTGGTTCGCCCTCCCCTCTCTACGACGACTCCTTCCCTGACTTCTGCGGACCCACTCCGCTCCGCGTACTTCGGACCGAAGACGAAATTCTTTACAAGAGACTTTCGCTATGACAGTACTCCTTTCTACCTCCCCCGGGCCCGTGGTGTAGCGGGTCAAGTCCGAGGACTCTCTCACTCCTTTGGTTATTGGGACTCTCCCTGCGTCCTCCATACTCTCGAGACCGCTTCCCACACGTTTCGACTCAAGCCTGCCATAGGAGAGTTCCACAGATAACCTTGAGCCACGACTTATGAGCGAATCTACCAAGGTTACGAGTTCTCCCTCTAGGTCCGACCCCGGTGTCTACACCTTCCGTTTCCGTGGTAGTACGTTGGGTTCCGGACACCCTCCTCCACAAAATGGGTCCCTCTCAGTCTCGTTCTTCTCCTCTCCTCTCCCCTCCCCTTTTGGATCACTCTCTCCCTTACCCCTCCTCAGCCGGTGGTGTCCCCCCTGGGTCCCCTGTCGCTGTCTGTGTCCCTCACCACAAGTTCCTCGGTCCTCCGTCAACACTATCCGCTCCTGAACCCCGGACTTTCTCCAGAAAGCTCGTCTCAATAATGATGACTCTACAGAGGAGGGTTTGATAAAAACTAGGTAGTAAATGATTGTAAAATGACGAGTCGTTTCCGGTCCTCCTCCACTCACCTCTAGTGTCCGTTCAACCTTTCGTCGGAGTCCCTTCCCACTCCCTCCCTGGTCCGGCTCTGCCAAACTATTCTGGAGCTTCTCTTCGTCCATCTAACTTGTCACTCGACGAGAAATAACTTTACCCTAGTACTTTTTTCTCCTAACAAGACATAAAAGTTGAAATTTTATCTTCCTACTTCCCTAATTGTAAATAGGTCACCAACGATGTACGACCCATATATCTAGAAAGTTGCACCGATGCTATATCTAGAATGATTGGAGAGTCCCCTTCGTGCGACTGACTTTGGCGGGTGGGACCGGTCCGTGGTATCATTGGCAAACGTACTCAACAAAATGCTGTCCTCCAGGACTATTCCCTTGATTATTCGGTGGTGGGTGGTCCCCTCAAGTCCTTTCCAGATTATGACACACAGGTCGGTGGAGGGTCTTAGGAAGGACGACCACAGGTAGAACCGACTTGTTCCGAACGTGGTGGTCTTTCCTGAGACTCAGTCTTACTAACCGATTCCTGTTGGGCCTTTGATTGGAGTAGTGGTATTTTGGGCTCTGACGCTCGGTACACTGTCTCGACAAGAGGACCAAGGGAAGGGGAGGACGAGAGGTGGGCCCACGGGAAAGGGTTATTTGAGAGAACGAAACAGTCGTGCACACAGAGGAGGCTGTTAAGTAAAGACTCACAATCCGTTCTCGGGTGAAAGCCCGGGACCTTCCCCCAGGGGGAAGGACGTTGTATGGGTGAAAGGTCCCTCTCTTTTGACTCCAGGTTTCTCCGACTCGATAAAAGATTTACAGTGGGATTTACTCACTGTCCAAATAGGCTTTGGTTGTGGGCAAGAAAAGTATCGTGAAAACACGTAAACAGGTAGTTGACGAATAACTTTTGGGCACTGTACGGTTCTGACCTTAAGTGGAGACCCCACTGTCGACCTCCGTTTGGTCCGTACTAGCGGTGGGAGTACTTTGGATGTCAAACCGTTCCACAGTTCTACTTAGTTAACAGTGTATTTATTACTGAATAAACGTCGAACCTATTTACAATCCTTCTTTTTCTTAGCGCTCGTCGGACTCCTACACTGTCATTCGGGCCAGATCGGGCGTGTCAGTCCTGTTCTGGAACTCCTACTCACCTCACCAGGGTCCTCGGCACGACCACCCCGACCCGGGTGTGACGGGCCCAGCTGGACGTGGGTGTAGATTGTCAGTCACTAACAAAAATTCAAAAACGAAACATAACCCCATATCAGCTAATTGTTACAACACTGTCAAAGTCCACTTGTCACTTCCCTGAGTCGGTAAGTACATGTACATAGGCAAGAGGGGGTGTGAGAAGAGGGTAAGTCCGATGGCGTATTGTAACTCGTCTCAAGGCACACGACTTACTATCCAGGAACAACCAATGGGTAAAATTTATGTCGTCACGGATGTATAGGCTTGAGGAGTTGATGGCGGAGGGGGCAGGAAGGGCGGGACCTTGGTAGTCAGGCAAGAGAGTCAGACACCACTGTCACACACTGCGAGCGTCTCTACCCGGTCTGATTCCCTACTGTGTCCGGGTGTGGTCGGACCCGGCAGCGCTAGGACGACCCGACACGCACAAAAGAGTAGGAGAGAGACGGGACTCACTGGTCCTCGCGGGAAGATCGGGATCCTGAGCGAATGATAGACAAATCATTTGAGTGGACCGGGACGTCTCCGTGACTCTTTTTCTACGCGAGTCGGGTCCCCTCCCAGAACCGACTCTTTCCACGAGAGGGTGAACCGTCAGGCGAAAGGGAAGTCCGTGAACCAAACCCGTAGTGTTTATTTTAAATCTAACACGAGTAGTTACATCTTAACTTTATTTACCCAGAATCGGATCGAGAGTTTTCGTGGTCTTACAAAGTGGTTTTACTGTCATAACTCAACACCCCCCTATCGACGGTAGATCTGCTCAGTATTACGCGTGCAAATAACTTGATCACTTAAGCCCCTTCGCGGAACTTGGGGTTTATACGCACATTGTTCTAAAACGACGTAGCAAAGTTTGACCGAGTCGTCGTCACCCCTTTGACTCAGGGCGTCTGACCTTAGAACCCTGGTCTTGATCTTTTCCGGAGGGCTTTCAAGGTGGGAATCTAGGGTGTTCGGTGAGAGGTCCGTGCAAGGAGATTTACAGGATGCAAGAGACTGAGGACCCTGGCCACGTCACCCGCCTGGTGCCGGACTGAGCAGGGACCAAGGGTAAAGAGGGGACGTCCCGTGAGTGAGAAGTCTACCATGGCCCCCAACCAGTGTACAGGTTCATCGAGACTCTGAACACGGATATCTCGTAAAGTCGATCTCCCTCCGACAGATGATTACTCTAGTGAGAATGACCGACCGTGTTCTAACCAAAGTGACAGACACACATCGTCCTACACCCTACGCACACACACACGTCTGAAGGCACCACACACGTGTCTGCTCACGATACATACCACATTATTCACGTAAGTACAAACCCACACCCACGTCACACCACACGCTACCACATACACACACTACACCACACTCACTACTCGACCCGTACACGTACACCACACACGCACACACATACCGCATCGTACCACACACATAGACACACACACTCCCCTTCACGACACACACACCGTACACGGGTACACAAGGACCGTGCACACATAGACACACCGCACCACACGTACACATACACACACACCAGACCATACACATCTTCGTCTTCTATAATCCTTCTCCACCGTTCTTATGTGTCTTCCCGATATGTTTTTTCTAGAAGTCCTGGGTCTATTGGAGCTGCCACACTAGTGAGTGGACCTCGGTCTGTGGGACCTTACACTTCAGTTCACCCGGAACCTTTCGTAGTGATGCTTGTTTCGATCACCTCCACTGCCTTAAGGTAAACTCGATAAAGTTTAGGACTTTCTACTACGACACTTTCACGACGTGAGTTATACGGTCGTGTAAACCTTTTGAGATGTCACCGGCGTCGGACCTTTTCCAGTCAAAAGTAAGGTTAGGGTTTCTTTCCGTTACGGTTCTTTACAAGTTTGATGACGTGTTAACGTAAGTAGAGTGTACGAACGTTTTATTACGACTTTTAAGAGGTTCGAGTCGAAGTTGTCATGCACTTGACTCTTGAAGGTCAATAAGTTTGACCTAAATCTTTTCCGTCTCCTTGGTCTCTAGTTTAACGGTTGTAGACAGTCTAGTATCTTTTTCGTTCTCTTAAAGTCTTTTTGTAGATGACTACGAGATAACAGACACGGTTTCAGAAACTGACGCACCTAGTGTTGTTTGGCACCCTTTAAGAATTTCTCTACCTTATGCTCTGGTGGAATGGACAGAGGACTCTTTAGACATACGTCCAGTTCTTCGTTGTCAATCTTGGTCTGCACCTTGTTACCTGACCAAGGTTTAACCGTTTCCTCATACAGTTCCGACATATAATAATGTGACGAATACATTGTATATGTCTCATGTAGTTCACTTTACGAGCCGACCCACTTCGTGTTCGACCTTAGCTCTAACGTCCCTCTTTATGGTTATTAGATACTATCCGTCCACTGTGGTGGGTCTACTGTCTTTCACTTCTTCTTAATTTCTGTGAGAACTACTTTCACTTTCTCCTCTCTCTCACTCTTTCGACCGAATCTTGAGTTGTAAGTCTTTTAATTCTAGTACCGTAGGACAGGGTAGTGAAGTACTGTCTATCTACCCCTTTATTACCTTTGTCAGTCTCTAAATTAAACCCCCCCCCCGCGAGGTTTTAGTGACGTCTACCACTGACGTCGGTACTTTAATTTTCTACGAACGAGGAACCTTCTTTTCGATACTGGTTGGATCTGTCGTATAATTTTTCATCTCTGTAATGAAATGACTGTTTACAGATACATCAGTTTCGATACCAAAAAGGTCATCAGTAGATACCTACACTCTCAACCGGACATCTCCTCCGACTCGTGACTTCTTGACTACGAAAATTTGACACCACAACCTGAGAACTCTCAGGGGACCTGACGTTCCTCTAGTTTGGTCACTTAGGACTTCCTTTAGTCAGGACTTATAGGTGACCTTCCTAACTACGATTTCGACTTCGAGGTTATGAAACCGGTGGACCACTCTTCTTGACCGAGTAACCTTTTCTGGGACTACGACCCTTTCTAACTTCCGTCCTCCTCTTCCCCTACTGCCCTACTCTACCAACCTACCGTAGTGACTGCGCTACCTGTAGTTAAACTCGTTCGAGGCCCTAAACAACTACCTGTTCCTTCGGACCACACGACGGCAGGTACCCCAACGTCTCTCACATACGCCACGTGTCGACTCGTTGACTTGAGTGACTGACTACCAGACACACACATTAACACACCATCCCACACTACACACACACCGTACATACACACACATGTCCCGTATACGTATAAGGATGCCCCACACACATGCACACACACACCACCGTACACACACGTGCACACATTATATAGATACATATGCCACCGCCACCACCGCCAAATCAGTGGTCCAGTACAGGCTGAGAACACTGGAGTACCTGACATCGGACGGTCCGAGGACATACGTACCCTAAGAGGTCCGTTCTTATGACCTCACCTAACGGTAAAGGAAAAGGTCCCCTAGAAGCGCTGTGTCCATAGTTTACTAGCTTGTCCAGGGGACGTGACGTCCGTCTAAGACATGGCGGACTCGACACTCCCTTCGGGACGTCCCACACCACCGCACACACACACAGACGCCACACAAGACACACACAAATACACACCGCCCGTCACACGAACAAAGACAACACACACACACACAGACACCACACAAGACGCACACAAATACACACCGCCCGTCGCACGAACAAAGACAACACACACACACACACAGACACCACACAAGACGCACACAAATACACACCGCCCGTCACACGAACAAACACAACATATACACACACACACAAAAACACACAAACATGCACACACCACCCGTCACACACTCACACACTACACCACATACCTACATGTAGGCGTCATTTCCCAAACACACACGAGACCACACACAGACATACGTACACCACCCGAGACACGTCACCACCCCTCGACCCGAACACCTGACTATCAAGGGGTGGGTGTGCTTGTAGTGTGCCGAGAAGACACTCGGGTGAGGAGGGCCTACGGAGCGGGTCCACAAACTGAGGACCGAAAAGGGGGTCGTGAGAGATTTGACCCCCCCTTCTTTGTGGTACAAATGAGGGTTATTTATGGGCCAAGGAAGGAGACAAGAGGTCAGAAAGGGACTCGGGTCCTTAACGACCAGGACTGGAGAAGATGGGTAGAAGGACCCCTGAGTGACCCAGGGGTCAAGTACGGGTCCAATCGGGGACTGAGACGACCTACCGGCGAGGAAAGACCCGAGTCGAGTTTCCGAGAGGAGGGTAGAGATCGGAACCGGTACAAGTGGTCTGGGTCGAAAGGAGGTGGAGGAGACCCTCGAGGACGTTTGGGATGGGAACACATTAAGAGGAACCTCTTAGGGCGAGTGAGAGTCGACCCTCCCTCGGACGGGTGCTAGCATGTAGAAAATCATATAAACTTCGTCGAAGAGTCCTAGCGTTGAGCATGGTTTCAAGTAAAGTCGAAGCAGCACTGCTCTCTCCGAGATTTGGTTACTTCTTCAAAGACAGAACCACTGCTATACAATAACCCCTTTTTATTCCTCTATCAGTAACAGTCCATCTTGTCTCATTTGACATAAACGAGTGCAAAAGACGTCCTAACCGAGTTCCAGGAGCTAGTCGAAAATTCCCACTGATAGTCGACCTACCCAAAGGATACGCTCCGAAAATTTGAGTCATTTTATTCAGTCTTTCGGAGATCTCGTGGAATAGTCTTAAAATAGTTCTTACATTTAATAGGAACCGACGACGACGACGGCTCAGTGAAGTCAGCACAGGCTGAGACACGCTGGGGTATCTGCCGTCGGGTGGTCCGAGGGGGCAGGGACCCTAAGAGGTCCGTCCTCACGACCTCACCCGACGGTAGCGGAACCTCGTGGATAAGGTTGTTTGGTGTCTTAAAACTGCGTCTGTCTAAATCCTGTCCACCACGATCACCATTTCTTGGGACGGTGGTTACGTCCTCTGTGTTCTCTGCGCTCAAGGTAGAGACCCAGCCCTTCTAGGGGACCCCTTCCGGTACCGTTGGGTGAGGTCGTAAGAACGGACCTCTTAGGGTGCCTGTCTCGTCGGAGCGTCCGAATATCAGGTACACCAGGGTCTCTCAGTCTGTGTTGACCTCGTTGAGTCGCACGTGCATTCTGTTGGAGAAAGGCTATCCACGAGAAAGACACGAAAGTGACGTCGTCACCTTTAATCCCTGTCAAATAGACGCCGACTTATTTCTAAACTTACTTTCATTCACAACCGACACCTCCTGAAGTGAGTCTCAACCTAGGTGTCTGGGTCACACCCTGGTCAGCCGTCAGTACCCGACGTCACCGCGCCACCACTCCCTACAGGGAGTCCGGTTACTACAAGTCCGGAAACACCGAGTTCAGACAAGGCACGAACCCTCTACTCCGAACTAGGTTTGGTCTTGAGGTCGAAGGGGTCAAGGACTGGCTGGTGGGGTAGTACCCTGTTTGCGTGTGTCCTGATGACGCTTCACTTCGTCGGTTAGGTCCCTTCCTCTTCACTAAATAGATGCGTACACTCCGTTAGGGTAAACCTTGGTCGAACGTCCCCCATTCCTTTGTTACTCTCCTTTTGTGTTCTTGACCCAAAGATAAAAATATGGTCCTGTTTCGATTAACAAAGTGTCTCCTAAACAGAGACGGACTTAGTCTGTCAAAATGATACTCGTACGAAACAAGTTCTGTGTATTCGTGATTTGAGTAATAAATGACTTTGGTCCCCTACCCCTCTTCGAGGGACAGGATGTAGGTTCTAAAAGACAAACACTACTCCTGTGAGGGTGGGACAGACTCAGGAGTAACGACGAGTGGAAGTAGTTCACTCGACCCTGTCTGGACTCCCAGACGGAAACGTTTTTTCCGAGTAATCCCCTTTCAGGTAAAGAAAGGTTATTTCTCGTGAGTGTATAATTATGTTTCTCAAAAGAGTCAACCGAGTCACTCGAAATCTAAAGACCATTTATTTTGTTTCATAAGGGTCGGAGGGGTAGAGGGGTCCTCCTTAGGCATCCCCCTCTTCTGTCAAGTAGTAGACACATTGCTACGAACCCCGGTGTGGACGTCTGACGACATGCGTCGGAAACGACCGTCTTCACACCGACGACGAAGCCTACGTCGTTCGGTACCTGACCTCGTCTATCATCAGACCCAATCGTTCGAGACCCTCTACACTGACCTAGGACAAAGCCCTCAATCTCGGTTTGACTACCGAAAAGAACCGGTAACTCACGTCGACATATTTATTCTTCACCCAATAAGTAGGGATAATTAAAATTGTAATCTACTGTTTTAAACACTTAAGTCAAGGTGCAAGAACACTTTTCACCACTATTTGAATTACGGTTTGTGTTTACCTGTGACTTGGGAGGGGGATGTGAAAAGAGGAAACAGGTGTAGGGGCATCTTTAACTCTTTTTATTTGTGAGTGAAAGGATCGGAGGAGACATTGGTAATCATCGGTTCATTCTCTGAACACCGGTTACCCTTTATTTGTCTTTAGACGGATCCCGAGGACCTTCACGAAGACGAAAGGAAAATAATCGCCTCAGTCACCGAGTCTGGGGTGGGGAAGAAGGAGGGAGTTTACAACTACACTACAGACCTCCGTCCCGTCAGAAGCACGTTGGTACTTTGTCGTTTCGACTCCCGGCTTCGGTCGGTCTCGCGAGCACACCTCCCCGTCTCGCTGGACCCGAAGACCGGCCGTACGCCTCGACGATCTGATCTCGGTTGTCAACAGCAGAGACTGTGGACGAACAGACCTGTGTTAATCCCGTAAAAATCTACCAATGTACTTCGACTTTTGTAGGTATTTATTGAGTTATTGACTTTAAAATCAGGGTAGGTCTCCGGTCTTCTCGCAATTTTTGTTTTTAAGTTAAGGTGACTATATCGCATAAAGGACAGTTTAAAGTCGGAGAAACGTTACCCAAAAGGTAAAAGGTAAACAAAGTCAACCAAAGTAAAATTTCCCTTGCACGCTTCATATTACTTCATATCGTTAAAGGGCTAATTCAAGTCTTGAATTAGACGATACGGGTCTACTCCAATTACTGAGATTTGGAACTTACCTATTATTCCAATCACAATATGGAACGAAACGATAACCAAAAATAAATTAGTAGATTATACGAAGTAGGCATTAATTGGGACACTACTCCCAGACCTGTTATAAAGACGGAGATAAACGTTATTCTAACCTTTTGCTAATGGTAGGGATATGGGTGAGTGTCCTCCACTTACCAAGAATTACATTATGACGTTCCACAACTCAAGACTCTTTCGATCCACAGTGAAAGTACTATGTGTGTAACAACCACATGTTACAAAGGCAGTGTCGACGGTAGGACTTACTGATTCACTTTTCTTTGGTACAGATTACACATAATATCCTTGAGGGATGAATATCGGCGGACACCAGTTAGGACCGTTCATTTCCTATGAAAATATTTTATTTATCTTACTTGTAGGTAAGGTCCTTAAACGTTTGATATCGGGTACCCGGCTTAGACCTGGTACACACTTGTCGCAAAATTCCTTGTGCTAGTGCTAGTACTCAAAAGTGTCAGACACTGACGCAAGTCCGGTGATGTCGTCTCTACTGACCAACGGTGTCTCTTGTATACTGGACGTTTCGGACTTTATAAATAATGGACCAGGAAAAATCTTCTTCGAACAACTGAGATTGGATTAGACAATCAAGTCTAACGGTTACTTTCTGAACATATAAGAGAGGAAGATCAATTTTTAATCGAAACATCCGCATACGATGTAAATATCGGGAATAAAGTACATATTAAATGTAATAAAGTGAGGATCTACTTCCTTAATGATGGGTCTCTTAAGACTTGTATTACTGTGTTTGTTTCAGTCCATTGTACTACTGGCACTGTCCGACTCTTTCGGACGCATCGGACAGGTGTCTCTTACCGATCTTGTGGTGCAATATGTGAATCAGTGGCTGCTTTAAACTAAATTTTTTATGTCAACCACTTTAAATCTCGACGGTTCAAATTCGGAACCTATGACCTGAACTGGTTTCACCTCTTTGTTTCCTTTTGTTTCCCTTTAACACACAGACCGGTCTTTTCTCCTGAAAGTCAGCGTCTACGACAGTAGTCCTTTCGAATTACCACTGCCTTAGATGAGCTGACCGGTCGAGAAGTGATATTTGAGATTTGCCTTTTCTTAAATAGGAGTACTTCCCATGAATACTCTTTAGTTTTACCTCTTACAAAGAAATTCATTAAAATCTTTTTATTTTTACTAAATTGGTGTCATATATCTTTAACTAATTCCTTAATTTAACCGAACACTACACTTTCAACAAGTCAACACAGGCTGAGAAACACTGGGGTACCTGACATATCAGGTATCTTAAGAGGTCCGGTCTTATGACCTCATATCGGAAAGGGAAGAGGTCCCCTAGAAGGGTTGGGTCCCTAACTTGGGTCCAGAGGACGTAACGTCCGCCTAAGAAATGGTTAACTCGATACTCCTTTAAATAAGGTCTTTTATGAAAAAAGTTACTTTTGAGTAATCCTCAGTATATTAACACTTATGTCACAAGAGTAAATTTTACCGTGTAAGAGTGCATAGGACAAACAAAACACCCACGGAGGGATCAAGTCTTTACCGGGACTTGTCTGGACTTCTCTAAAAAGACACAGTCATCTCACTCCACGACACTTTCGTCTGTGTCTTTATGATAAAGGTTCGGATGAAAAGGTAAGTCTGAGAGAACGGGGATGTGATGACGTTCACTCCACCGACCTGAGGCACACAAACAAAACCGCGAGTGCGTCACCCTTTTCAGATGGTTCCTGTCAAGGCGAGTGGCAAGTTATTCAAATCTATTCTTCGTCGACAGCTTTGCCTTTTTACAATAGTGGGACAAGGGTGACTTCGGGTCGTAACACTCCTATCTTTAAGACGCGAACACCCGGACTCTACGATAGAGAATACTTTTGGTTCGAGGTCTTTATAAATTAATTACTAGTCAAAGAGAAGAAACTCTTAGTACCGTCTCTTTAAACCTTTCTCTTTTTAATTACGGAAAGATGACGTTTACTCTTCCTCGTCTCCTGAGACTCACACCCCCCAGACCGCGACGGCCGGACACCCCTCCTGACGGTCCTGTGGGCGTCCCTCAGACCCAGGGAGTTGTGGGGGTGGGGGGCGTCAAGACACGTCTCTCGACTTGCCGAGGAGGACAGACTTGTGGACACACTCTTCATGGGTACTCTCAGCGAAACCAGTAGAAGTGGTACTCTCTCTGGTCGACGGAATATTGACCAAGTTGCCGTCTACCAGTTCGATTGACCTGTATTCTGAACCGGAATGTACAGTGTGATTATCGGCTTCACTCTCTCTCGAGATAAACCAAACATGCACGTTATAAAATTTATTACTTTGTTTTAATTTTTCTAAATTAACTGGTGGATATAATGAAATAATATAGACATTAGTTATCATCTACTACACTTAGAGGAGACCGTAGGAAAGACTTATAGGAACAAGGTATTAAGTTATTTCTCAGTAGACATATGCAAAAAGCTTGCCTTTCTCAGTGCTTCAGGTCTGCTGGGTCCCAGGCGGTAGGGTACGAAGGAGGACAGAAGGTTAACAAAAGTGAGGGGTGGAGAGTTGTCCCGGAGTGACTCGGGTCCACGGTAGGGGGTTAGGAAGAGAGGGGGGGAGTGGTAAGGTAACCTAGAGTTTTATAAAACGTTCTTCTGTGGACCCGATAGACTCATTCCTTATTCTTTAAACCTACTTTTTGGATCTGCAGAAGGGAAGAGGGAGAGAAGATCTATTAGTACAGAACCCCAGGAAGAGTTCAGTTTAAACGGTAGAGTATTAGTATCAGTACAGACATGGTACTAACTACTCAAGACCCTAAAAGACCGTGGGGTCGTCCGGGACCCCTCGGGTTTTTGGTATGGTCACCATGGGTCCACACTGAAACTACGAGTCTTTTCTGATAGAGAGGAGGAGTTCTAAGATCTGTTCTCCTTTTATGTTGAAACGAATCGAGAGACGAGGTCTATAATCTCTAGGGGACACGGGCCTTGACGACGAGTATACACTTAGGTTGACCCACTGGGTGGTCCAGTCCCGTCTCTCTCGTAGAGTATTGTGGTTCGTTGGTTTGTCTTAGGGTCTACAGAAGTGGTCTACGTCTGTAGGTTGGCGTGAGTGACCCAATAAGGTGTCGGCATTGACCTTTGATAGTTAGTTGACAGTTGTTCATAAATGACTCGTGTGTATTTGTCTGGTGTCAACGTCTCCTTTGGCCCTTTCAATTCTCCCTTAAGATTTGTGTCAAGATTCGGTACTTCCCCCCTTTGGATTCACTGTACGTATTGGGTATATTAGTTATGTCCAAGTTCTACTTTGTCTTTGGGGTTCATTTACTCGTCTTGTACTTTGTAAGTCAGTTTTAAGAGGGGAAAATTCTGGGGTACGACCTCACCCCTTTTACTGTTCAAGAGAGGTGAACATTGCTTGGTCATTAAGAGTAGAAAACTCTTAGTAATATCTCGTGGATGAGATACAATCCAGAACTGGATTACGATCCTCTGTATGGTTTATCCTTTAAGAGGTCGGAAGAGGACAGAATACGGTTCGACTTTTCCGTTATAAATATGTGTACTTTTATATCGGTCACTACATATTCGTTCTTATTATTCTACGACAGCAAATGATCCGTGAA
This sequence comes from Capra ibex, assembly GCA_006410555.1. Taxonomy (NCBI): domain Eukaryota; kingdom Metazoa; phylum Chordata; class Mammalia; order Artiodactyla; family Bovidae; genus Capra; species Capra ibex. The sequence continues at coordinate 101,048 of SJYO01035988.1, forward strand.
AACTATAGGAATGTTGCAATAGTCGGTGAAAGGTAGACGAAGGGCAAGGCAGGAGGTAGTGTGTCGTACGTCGTGTCCCACCGGCGTGGTAAACGTGACACCAGGAAAGTCCCGTCCCTAATAAGAACGAGAACGTAGTATATAAGAAATCTATTTCAGTTCCTTGTATAGACCGTGTAGAACCGTAAGGTACTTTAGGGGTCCTCTTTTTAAGGATAAAGTACCAAGTAACACTCCTATTTTAATCAATTGTATACGGTCCCAAACCTTCTCCCGGACCGAACGTCACTCACATCCACTTCGGAATCGACTCGACGGAAGTGAGTAATCTCCAGTCGACCACCGTACTAAGAGTCGGTCATTCGACCCCTTCCTCTCCTCTGGGGGGGTCTCGATTGAACAGGTCCGAGTGTCGTTGTCGTTACGCATCCGTCCGACTGGGAGAGGACTGGACCTCGGGTGACGGAGACGCTAAAGAGGTGGTTGACGGAATGTCCGGGGCAGCGGGAAACCGGTGGTGAAAGGTGGACGACAGACCTGAAAGTGGATGAGAGTCGTCGTCGGACTAATACGGACGGGAGACGAGGGGCCCCGAAGGTTGTGTGTCACCTGGGACACGTTCCTGTCTATATTCAGATTTTAGGAAGGACAAGTCCCACCCTTTCTCTAAGGGGAGGGTAGTAAGAAGAGTCTCGTAAGTAGGATCTTTTACGGAGTAACATTCACGAAAGAGAAGGGAAACTTTATATTTGTAATTTACTCTGTCGAGGGATGGAGGGTCAAGTCACCCGTGGACCGAGGTTCAACGTTTTGATGGAGGACAACATTTCTAGACTCAAACAAAAAGGTGACGAGAAAGTATCGCTTCCCCGAACACATTGAACTATTTCAACACTCGGTACGGCACGTCCCGGTGGGTTCCACCTACCCAGTATCGACTATCAAGACTGTTTTACACTGAGTACCTTCCTGCCGTTCGGTGGGGTCATACAAACTACACTCTTGGAGTACTTGACGTAGTTTTTTCTATACTGTGGTTTTCTACTGAGGGTGTCCAAACTTTCACAGGTTATACGATGACCCCTTCTAGTCTCCTCCTGATGATTATTGGGGTCTTTCTTGCTCCACCGACCCGGTTTCGTCTATGGTGAGAGTCACACCCACGTAGACCACTACCTTCATTTTAGACTACGACGTTTTTTGTTATAACGTATCCCTTGACCTTACAGTCCAGGTGCTTAGTTCCATTTGACCTGTGCCAGTTCGTCCTCTACCATTCTTATTTGTAGTCGCAGAATACTTAGTCACTGGATTTTACCTGCCCTTACCCGCTTAAATTAAGTCTACTGGTAATATAGATGATGACGCCCGTTCTTGGGGTATCTTCTTCGTCCCATCGGGAGTATTAGTTGTTTTTCTCAGACTTTACGTCATGAACCCACGTTGTAGTTTTTTCTGGTTACTAAAGTCAAGTAAAGGTTCCGTTCGGTAAGTTACAGTGTCATTAGGTGCAGATACGGGGATGGTGGTTACGGTTTCTTCGATTTCAGCTAGTCGAGATACTTCTGGATTTTCTGGAGGATCTTGATTGCGGTCTTCTTTTCTACAAGATGAGTAGCAGCCTCCAGCCTTACGTTTTCATCCTTCAGCTCTCTAAGGACCTCATTGTCCGCTCAAGCCGGAATCTCTCGTTTACCTCGTCCCGCTTCCGACTGACTTAAGACGGTTCTCGCACGTGACCCGTATTGTTCGTGGGGAGGTCGTTGTGTTCTCTACTGAAATGTGTGTCTGTAATGGTTCACCGGTTATCACTTTAGTTTGATTAATGTATGGAACATCGACGTCTATCTCTTCTCCATAAGTCAGTTGTTTTTGTTCTGTACCTCGACTGACACCGAGTCTAGTAGTCGAAGAGTATCGTTTTAAGTCCGAATTTGATTTCTTTCACCCCTTTTGGTTATCCGGTAGGTCCATATTGAATTTAGTTTAGGGGGTACTTATACGTTACCTCCATTACTTATCTAAATTCCCTAATCTTGAACATTTGTCACACAGACTTCTTAATACCTAGTCAAGTCAAGTCAGCGAGTCAGCACAGGCTGAGAAACGCTGGGGTATTTAGCGTCGTGTGGTCCGGAGGGACAGGTAGTGGTTGAGGACCTCAAGTGAGTCTGAGTGTAGGTAGCTCAGCCACTACGGTAGGTCGGTAGAGTAGGAGACGGCAGGGGAAGAGGAGGACGGGGGTTAGGGAGGGTCGTAGTCTCAGAAAAGGTTACTCAGTTATAACATGTCTTCCGTCTTTTGTTTCGGTAGAGTTTCTTTTTCTTTTCGTTCCTCCGTTTGACCAACAGACTCCTCCGGAATGCTTATCAATTTCTTTCTTTTCTTCACTTTTCGTTTCCTCTTTTTCTTTCCATATAGGTTGATTTGGGTCTAAAGGTTTCTTGTCGCGCCTCTCTGTTCTTCCGGAAGAAGTTACTAGTCACGTATTTTGGTCTTCTTTTGTTGTCTTCCCCTTTCTGACCTCTAGAGAAGCCCTTTTGACCTCTATAGTTCCCTTCTAAAACGGGTTTCTATCCGTGTTATTTCATACATTTACCATCTCTGAAGCGTCTACGACTTCTCTAGTTCTTCTCCACCCTTCTTATGTCCCTCGTTGACGTCTCTTTTAGGTTTACTGGGTCTGACGACGCCGCCGTACCGGTCGGCGGGTCTCGGACTGCAAGCCTTCTCACCGACAGACCACCCGGAAGCCTTCGTGACGACAATTATTTCGATCACCTACACTACCTTAAGGTCATCTTGTTAAGTCGTGGTATTTTCTACCACGGGAGTTCCACAACGTAAGTTATACCTTCGTTTAGGCCTTCTGGGTCGTCACCGGTGTACTGACCCTTTCCAACTGGGAGTGGGGTCGAGGGTTCTTCCCGCCACGATTTCGTGCACGGTCGACAGTCTGTTCGCGTGAGTGGAAGGTGCGCTCACTCCAGCACGAACGTTGGGAAGTACGATCCGAAGTCGCAATATACCTGGTTCTTGAGGGTCTACACGTTCGACCCAAATCTTTTCCTTCGCCCCGGTCTCTAGTTTAACGGTTTGAAGTGACGTAGTATCTCTTTCGATCCCTTAAGGTCTTTTTGTAGACGGACAAAGTAACTAATACGGTTTCGGAAACTGACACACCTAGTATCATTTGACACCTTTCGAGAATTTCTCTACCTTCGTTGTCTGGGAGAATGGACAGAGGACTTTTGGACATACACCCAGTTCTTCGTCGTCAATCCTGGGACTTGTTGACTAGCCAAGTTCTAACTCTTTCCTCACACCGTCTCGACAGACGACAGTGGGACGAACAAATGGGACGGATATATGACTCCAGTAGTACTCTTTTCGGTCCGACCCACTCAATGTTCGACCTTAGTTCTGTCCACCCTCTTTGTAGTCGTTACAGTCCATACACCTACTTTGGTGAGATAACCATGTTTCAATTCTCCTTGATTTCTGGGAGAACTACTCCCATTTCCTCCTCTCACTTTCTCGGTCAAATTTTGATTTATAATTTTTTTTTTTTTTTTGGAATCTAGTACCGTAGGTCAGGGTAAGTCAAGTCCAGTCAAGTCATCGAGTCAGCACACTGAGAAACGCTGGGGTACTTAGCGTCGTGTGGTCCGAAGGGACAGGTAGTGGTTGAGGGCCTGAAGTGCGTCTGAGTGCAGGTAGCTCAGGCACTACGGTAGGTCGGTAGAGTAGGAGACAACAGGGGAAGAGGGGGACGGGGGTTAGGGAGGGTCGTAGTCTCAGAAAAGGTTACTCAGTTGAGAAACGTACTCCACCAGTTTCATGCCCGCAAAGTCGAAATCGTAGTCAGGAAGGTTACTTGTGGGTCCTGACTAGAGGAAATCTTACCTGACCAACCTAGAGGAACGTCAGGTTCCCTGAGAGTTCTCAGAAGAGGTTGTGGTGTCGAGTTTTCGTAGTTAAGAAGTCGTGAGTCGAAAGAAGTGTCAGGTTGAGAGTGTAGGTATGTACTGGGGTCCTTTTTGGTATCGGAACTGATCTGCCTGGAAACAACCGTTTCAGTACAGAGACGAAAACTTATAAGATAGATCCAACCAGTATTGCAAGGAAGGGTCCTCATTTTCAGAAAATTAAAGTACCGACGTCAGTGGTAGACGTCACTAAAACCTCGGGGGGTTTTATTTCAGACTGTGACAAAGGTGACAAAGGGGTAGATAAACGGTATTTCACTACCCTGGTCTACGGTACTAGAAGTAAAAGACTTATAACTCAAAATTCGGTTGAAAAAGTGAGAGGAGAAAGTGAAAGTGGTTCTCCGAAAACTCAAGGAGAAGTGAAAGACGGTATTCCCACCACAGTAGACGTATAGACTCCAATAACTATAAAGAGGACCGTTAGAACTAAGGTCGAACACGAAGAAGGTCAGGTCGTAAAGAGTACTACATGAAACGTGTATTCAATTTATTCGTCTCACTGTTATATGTCGGAACTGTATGAGGAAAAGGATAAACCTTGGTCAGACAACAAGGTACAGGTCAAGATTGACAACGAAGGACTGCACGTCTGAAGTACTGTTTATGTCACACTTTTCCACCTCGCTCACTGTCTAAAAGGGAAAACCCCGAGATTTTAGTGACGTCTACCACTGACGTCGGTACTTTAGTCCTCTGTAAACAAAGAACCGTCCTTTCGATACTGTTTGAATCTGTCACACGATTTTTCGTCTCTACAATGAAACGGTTGTTTCCAGGTATAACAGTTCCGATACCAAAAGGGTCACCAGAGGACGCCAACACTCTCGACCTGGTGTTTCTTCCACCTCGTAGCTACGGAAACTTGACGTCACGACCTCTTCTGAAGACTCTCAAAGAACCTGTCGTTCCTCTAGTTTGGTCAGTTAGAATTCCCTTTAGTTGGGACTTATGAGTAACCTTCCTACTACGACTTCGACTTTGAGGTCATAAAACCAGTAGACTACCTTTCTTTACTGAGTAACCTTTTCAGGGACTACGATCATTTCTAACTCCCATCTTCCTCTTCTCCCGTAGTCTCCTACTCTGCCGACCTACCGTAGGGACGACGGTACCTGTACTTGAACCCGTTTGAACCTCTACCACTCTCTGCCTCTCCGTCAGGTACCCCAGAGTCTTCTCAACCTGTACTGACCCGTTCATTTGTTATCGTCCCGGCTCACCGGTCGTGTTTGCCAAGGGGTTAATGGTTCATTTCGACCCTGCCTGAGACACACTGGTTCTACGTTAGGTCGGGCAGGTGTACTCCAGACTAATGACAAATAGTACTGTTGTATGTACCCTAACCAAAATAAACGAACAGACATCTTTTTCCCGTTCCAACGAAGAACAAAAACGTCGGGGAATCATCTAAAGGACACTATGGGTGTTGTAAGACCATATTACGAATAAGTCATCATTTTCACAAACGAAAGGGTCGATGAAACACCTCTTCTAAACCCCCTAACCCTCTACTGACACCGGGGTCGTCGCGGGACATTGACTTTCCAACAACGACTTGGGTGCTTTCTACGACCCTAAGAACCGGAGGTCTCCTCTTCTTAAGTTAGACCCCGGTCTCTGCTCCGAACTAGCGAGTCTCGAAAACACGAGACTCAAAATAATTTCATATTTTCCCTATCTCTTTCGAAGACTGTATCTATAGTCTTCTCCCGTCTTTCTCATGGGGGAACGATCGTAATCGTTACCTCAATATATGAGAGTTTGATCAATAATGTCACTTAGTTTTATTACAGACCTCCAACATTTCTGGAGTGGTCTGGATGAGGGTATTAAATGTAAAATTCTATTGTCTTAATCGGTCTCCCAAAAAACTGACAGGAGTTCGTCCTGTGTAATAACAGTATACTGGGATTCCTTGCCTCTCCCCTCTTCTCAAACAGGAAACAAGGAGGAACCCTTAAGGTCTCGGAAGAGGGGAACCCCTGGGGACCTGAACGATGGTTGGACGGGTCCTTTACCGAGAGGGTATTGAGACAGACTACAAACGTACCGAGGAAGGTGTCCGGAGGACTGGTCCGAAGGACGAAAGGGACGACGGGGACGGTAGATAATAAATACACCGAAAGTCACCTTTAGTTTAGTGTAGTATAGGGAAGGGTCTCAATTTTAGGGGTTTTCCGTCGTAAGGGTACTCGGTCGACGACGGACAGAGATTCGGAGTGGGACTCGGGTAGGGACTGGAGACCTGAGGTCGGTACGAAAGAGACAGGGGACTTGTGTCTTATAGTCACAACGGGTAGAGGGGCGGGGAGACACGGGGAGGGGTGGGGTGGTGTCGTTCCAAAGAAAGACCTAGACTTCGTCCCCCAGGATTGATGAGTTTAGAGTCAAAGAAACAAATACTCCCACACGAAACGACCCGTCACATGGACCTCGTTCGATAAAAACCTCGTGGAGTCTCCGGTCCGACAATTGAATCTGGACCTCATGAAAGTCGTAAACGTATGACCATAAATTGAGAACAAGACAATGATGCCTCTCTAAATTCTAATGAAAAAGGTTAAGTATTGGAGACTTCAAACCCTCGTTCTAGAAGTCACGACTTTTCTTGAACCTCAACACTATGTGTTCATCCAAGAGATGTTAAAGAATTGACCGTGTTAATGTACCGTGGTTGTGGTACTTGCTTCTTCGGGTCCAGACATTGAACCAACCGTAAACCCCACTTCCTAAACCACCGTCTTCTTCGGTTCACGGGTCCGGATGTCACAGGTCCGGTGACTCTACCCTTACGAAATCCATCACAGGTGCATTCTAAAAATTTTTCGCACCAAACGACTGTTCGAATCTCACCTCAGACACTAGAGGTCCCGGACCTCGTAAGGCACCGGTGACGGCAACCGCAGGGCTCTGGAGGTAAAGGGTGCGCGGAGACGGTTGCAGGCTCTCGTTTTGTGTGATCGTTTTATCGACCGCGGCCTCCGGGCAGCAGCCCAAAGCCACCTACAGCCACACCGAGAAGGTGAATTGGTGCCTTCAGGTCTGAAAACTAGGTGGGTATATATCAGACCCCTAACCAGTCGAATTGATACGCCCCATCGATGGCAAGGAGGTTCAACATGTTCCTACCAAATACTCGGTAAGTCTTGTACGTTAAACCGTCTGTAACCGTGGTTTTTCCCACCACGACCCCAACGAGTGTAAAAATAACTCTCCAAACTCCTACGGGGGGTACCCGAGTTTGACGTCCCACACTGACGTTGCGACAGGACCTTACAGTGTGATCCTTCCAGGTCATAGAGCAAGCAAAACCACTTTTCCCTTTCAAAGATAACAGGAATAGACTCATTCACTGTCTGTCCCGAAGACACCTCAAAAGACCCCAGGTTCACTGTGAGGTCTCTCTTCTGTCTTGTACTGTGACCCGGTAAGGACCTCACTTCAAAGAAGACTTCCGGGACGACACGTGGGTCAGAGGACCAGATTTCCCTACCTTCGGAACCGTCAGCCACCTTCGGTGTGGGACAGATGGACGACCGTTACAATCCGAAGTCGCTGTGAACAAGTAAGAATATGGATCACTCAGTAACGTAGTCAACGAGTGAATTCAGAGTTATTACAAGTAAATTAGGTCCTCCCCGTCCAAATGTCTACGGTGATCCGTAACCAACAGGTTTATGATTAAGTTTTCTGTAGTTAAGTACAAGGGATAAACCTCATAATGTCTAGTGTCTTTTGATTGGTTCGATTAGTTTCCCTAGTGTTGGAACAGATTGAGTGACTTTGATACTCGATGCTGTCCAGGTCGGTGCGTTCTGTCTGTCCAATACCACCTCTCAAGACTACTATGCTCGAGGTGGCCTCTTCCCTTACCGTCTGGTGAAGTCATAAGAACGGAACTCTTGGGGTGTTTGTGATACTTTTCCGTTTTTCTATCCTGCGTCTTTTTATCTATACTCGATGGGTGTGTGTGTGTGTGTTTCTATCCCGTACCCTTTTGGAGGGGTCCGACCATCCACGTGTTGTGTGCGACCTCTTCTCGCCCCTATGTCGGGGCCCTCGCTACTTCTCCGGCGCGGCTCCTCCTTCGTCACGAGTCGACGCCACACAGACCACCACTTTCCTTTCAGGCTACGGTATTTCTTGTCGTGGCGTATCCTTGGACCTTACAGTCCAGGTGCTTGGTTCCGTTTAACCTTCACTAGTTTGTCCTCTGCGGTTCTCACTTGTGGTGGTAAAATCCTTAGTCGCTTGATTCTACCTGGACTTACCCACTTAAATTAAGTCCACTTGTAATATAGACGATGACACGTGTTCTTAGGGAATCTTCTTTACCTCATCGGGAGCATCAGTTGTTTTCCCAGGTTTACGTCATGAACCCACGTCAGAGTTTTCGTCGTCTTACTAGAGACAGGTAAAAGTGCTGTTTGGTAAGTCATAGTGTCATTAGGTTCAGGTGCGTGGTTTGTGATTGCGACTTCCTCGACTCCGACTGACGAAGTCATCTGGATGTCCTTGAAGATCTTAATTTGGTTTTTTTTCTTTTTTTTTCTACAGAAAAAGTAATATCCCTTGACCTCACGTTTTAATCCTTCGGCTCTCTATGGACCTCATTGTCCGCTCGAACCGGAACCTCATGTTTTACTTCGTCTCTTTTTCAATTGTCTCAAGACAGTTCTCTTGCGTGACCAGTGTCGGTTGTAGGAGGAGGTTGTTGTGTTCTCTACTGAGATGTGTACCTGTAGTGGTCTACCGGTTACGGTCTTAGTCTAACGAATATAAGAAACGTCGGTTTCTACCTATCCGAGATATCTAAGTCGTTTTTACTCTCTCCCTCGACTGACACCGAGTCTGGTACTTGAGAAAAAACGGTTTGAGTCTGAATTTAATTTCTTTCATCCCCTTTTGGACTCCGGTAAACCCATACTCGATTTAGTTAAGTGAATGTTAATATATCACAGTCACTCTTTATCTAAGTTCTCTAATCTAGACTATCTCACGGACTCCTTGATACCTGCCTCTAAACACTGTACCGTGTCCTCCGGAATTAGTTTGGTAGGGGTTCTGTTTCTGTACGTTTCTACGTTCTACCAACGGACTCCTCCGCCGTGTCTATCGACTCTTTTTTCTCTTCCTTTTGCGTTTTCTCTTTTCCTTTCTATATGGGTAGACTTAAGTCTCAAAGTTTTCTTATCGTTCCTCCCCATTCTTTTGGAAGGATTCACTAGTCACGTTTCTTTGTCTCTAATTTTTATCTTATCCTTTCTGATCTCTAGAGAAGTTCTTTAAATCTCTATGGTTCCCTTGTAAGACACGTTTCTACCCGAGTTATTTCCTGTCTTTGTCATACCTGGATTGTCTATGTCTTCTATAATTCCTCTCCACCACTCTTATGTGTCTTCTTGACATATTTTTTGTAGAACTACTGGATCTATTGGTGTTACCACACTAGTGAGTGGATCTCGGTCTGTAGAACCTCACTTTTCGGTTCTTCCTGGTGATACTTGTTTCGATCACCTTCACTACCTTAAGGTCGACTCGATAAAGTTTAGGATCTTTTACTACGACACTTTCACGACATGAATTATACGTTCGTTTAAACCTTTCGAGTTGTCACCGGTGTTCCTGACCTTTTCCAGTCAAAAGTAAGGTTAGGGTTTCTTTTCGTTACCGTTTCTTACAAGTTTGATGACGTGTTAACGTGAGTAGAGTGTGCGATCATTTCGTTACGAGTTTTAAGAGGTTCGGTCCGAAGTTGTCATGGACTTGGCATTTGAAGGTCTACAAGTTCGACCTAAACCTCTTCCGTCTCCTTGGTCTCTAGTTTAACGGTTGTAGGAAACCTAGTAACTTTTTCGTTCTCTCAAGGTCTTTTTGTAGATGAAGACGAAGTAACTGATACGGTTTCGGAAACTGACACACCTAGTGTTGTTTGAAACCTTTTAAGAATTTCTCTACCCTTATGGTCTACTGTACTGGACGGAGGACTCTTTAGACATACGACCAGTTCTTCGTTGTCAATCTTGACCTGTAGCTGACCAAGGTTTGACCCTTTCCCCATGTCGTTCCGTCATATAACAGTGGAACAAATAAATTGAAGATACGTCTCGTGTAGTACACTTTACAACCCGACCTCCTTCGTGTTCGACCTCAGTTCTAACGGCCCTCTTTATAGTCAGTGGAGTCTATGCGTCTACCACGGTGGGAATACCGTCTTTCACTTCTCCTTCATTTCTCGGAGAACCACTTCCACTTTTTTCTCTCACTTTTTCGACCGAATTTTGAGTTCTAATCTTTTTGATTCTAGAACCGTAGACCAGAGTAGTGAAATACCGTTTATCTACCTCCTTGTTACCTTTGTCACCGTCTTAAATAAAGGAACCCAAAGTTATTGAGATGTCTAACACTGACGTCGGTACTTTAATTTTCTACGAACGAGGAACCTTCTTTTCGATACTGTTCAGATCTGTCGTCTAATTTTTCGTCTGTAATTAAACGGTTGTTTACAGACATACCGGTTTCGATACCAAAAAGGTCATCAGTACATGTCTACACTCTCAACATGTTCTTAAGGACGAAACTTGACACCAAGACCTCTTCTGACAATCTTAGGGAACCTGACGTTCCTCTAGTTTGGTCAGTTAGGATTTCCTTTAGTTGAGACTTAAAGTAACCTTCCTGACTACGACTTCGACTTTGAGGTTATGAAACCGGTGGACTACACTTCTCGACTGAGTAACCTCTTTCGGGACTACGACCCCTTCTAACTTCTGTGTTCCTCTTCCCCGTCGTCTCCTACTCTACTAATCTATCGTAGTGGTTGAGTCACCTGTACTTGAACTCGTTTGAGGTCCTCTCTGACTTCCTGTCTTCTCAGACCGTGCGACGTCAGATATCACAACGCTTCAGTCTGTTTAAGTCGTTGACTTGTCGTTGTATCTACTCCTTCAAACAGTTTTAATCCATTCAGCTCTCGACCCCCACACCTATTTCGAATAAAATTCCGAAGTTTCCTCCAGGTACAGAGACCTCCAGTCCTTTACCCGAGACCCCACCAGAGACCCTCCGTAGGTACGTCTCCGAATCGTCTCCGACGTTTTAATCTTAAGGTGACCGTCGTCATCGGTGACGACTACCGATGATTGCAAATTTTTAAGACTTAGTGATGTGACATGTGAACATGGTATATTATAACATGTAGTTGAGATGAAGTCGAATTTTTGTTTCCTCTCCCCTCAGATATACCGAAGTTGAGGACCGAAACGTAGGGACCTCTCCTCCCAACCTTTACGAGAGTGGAAAAGAAGTTCGTCGCACTTATATAAGACGTGAGTCATTGTTAGGACGAAGTAAACGAACACTTCGGGTGTCAGATTGACCCTGTTAAAAAATTAAAATTTCTTGAGTAGAGAAGTCTCTGTAAATTCAGTTCTACTCAAAGATCATTCTTTTCATCTTCTAAACTCTAAACCAGACCCTCGTTCCTACTTTTTTACGAAAAGAGGAATGTTACATGTCACCGTAATTTACATGTATTGTTTAGACACGACTTTTCTAAACGACCACTCATCAATCTTTCATTTTTTCACCCACGAGTCTCCTGGATTACAACACCCCTTCTCGACTCCACACACGTCCCTGTGTCGGGTCTCCGAGGCTGTCGAACCTAACATAGTCTTCACTGTCCACCTCTCTCTAGGAGACTCGTCTTTCTTTCTGTGGTCACAGTCGACGCGATAGGTCCGGGGTCCGGAGGTAGAATTTACCGTCCGAGACCCCAAACTGGCTCCTAGACGAGTGTGGGAGTGAAATCTCTTTTGACAGGGAGTCCACCTCTTTTACTTTTAAGACCCCCACGACTCCGGATCCTCCCGAAAAGAAATTTGAAGGGAAAGAACATTCAAGTCACGTTAAAGAGAGAACTCCAAGACGGAAGAACTTTTGGCCGTTAACAGACGTCCATGTGCCCCTCCCGCGGCGGACTGGAAATTTAATGGGAGTCTCAGAATGAAGAAAAAGGACTCCCAAGGTCGACGCTTCGTCCTGACACACACACACGAGTCAGCTCGGACTGAGACGAAGGGGTTCCTGACACGCGTCGGACGGTCGGACGAGACAGGTACCGTGAAAGGGCTCGGTCTTACGACCTCACCCGAAGGAAAGGAAGAGGCCCTCTAGAAGGGTTGGGTCCCCGGCTCGGACGTTGAGGACGTAACCGCCCTCCTAAGAATTGGTACTCCCGGTGGACCCTTCGGTGGACTCTCGTTTCGTTCTTACCAGCGAAAGCTAAGGAAAAGGGAGGACGAAGGATATTCGACAAAAGTTTCTTAATGCACCGTCGGAGGTGATAGTACAAATTACCGACAGGACTAATTAATTGGTACGATAAAAGTTAAACAAAAAAAAAAAAATAATAGTTCCTCTCTTAAAGGATGGTTCATCTTTAATCCTCTGATTAAAGACTTCGGAGACGATCCCGAAGGTCTAAATTTACGTCACTCTGAAACTTTCCAAACATGTTTTCCAAGTTGTTTATTTTAAAAATTTTCAAGTTGTTTCCGAAAACCTACAAGAGAAAAGTCTCACGTGTCAAAGTTAGAGGCTGGTTAATTGAAGTCCTCCTTTACGGAGACTTAAACGGGGATGATTCGATACCAAAAAGATCGTCGGTGTATACCTACACTCTCAACCTGGTATTTATTTCGACTCGTGGCTTCTTAACTACGAAAACTTGACACCATAACCTCTTCTGAGAACTCTCAGGGAACCTGACGTTCCTCTTGTTTGCTCAGTTAGGACTTCCTTAAGTCAGGACTCATAAGTAACGTCCTGACTACGACTTCGACTTTGAGGTTATGAACCCGGTGGACTACACTTCTTGACTGAGTAACCTTTTCTGGGACTACGACCCTTTCTAATTTCCGTCCTCCTCTTCCCCTGTTGTCTCCTACTCTACCATCCTACAGTGGTGACTGATCTACCTGTACTCAAACTCATTTGAGGCCCTCAACTACTACCTGTCTTTTCGGACCACACGACGTCAGGTACCCTAACGTTTCTCAGTCTGTACTGATTCGGTGACTTGACTTGACTTTGGAACTTATAATCGAACGTCATATCGGTAACGACCTGAAGGGACCACCAAGTCTTCCATTCCTTAGACGGACGTTAAGTCCTCTGGGTCTAAGTTATGGACCCAGACCTTCTAGAGACCTCTACCCTTACCGATGGGAAAGGTTATAAGAACGGATCTCTTAGGGTACCTGTCTCCTAGGACTACCCGACGTCAGGTGACCCAGTGTCTTCTCAGCCTGTGCTGATACGCTGATTGCGATCGATTTCAGTAGCTGTTTCCCGGACCTTCTCCCACACCGGCAGACAGCGGAGACCCCCACGTCCCGAAGAGGTCCCCGACGGATTGGACAGACCATTGATGTCCGACACACGAGTCGGGGAGTCAAGACAGGTCGAGAAGTGCTGGGGCACTTGACACGGAAGGGACCGAGGAGCCAGGTACATTAAGAGGTCCGTTCTTATGACCTTACCTCACGGTGAAGGATGAGGTCCCCTAGAAGGACTGGGTCCCTAACTTGAACAGAGAACCCAGAGGACGTAACTGTCCTTCTAAGAAATGGTGTTCGTGGTAGTTCGATGCCACCCGTCTTTCTTAGGGACGATCATCGGTCAGTTCCCCAGATACTCACCCCAATTCTTATCGTCAATTAGAAGGTTAAGGAGATACTTAAAACAACCTAGATGATTCACCGCCATTCTCGTAAAATCTAAAAGTGTCAGTCGACGATAGGTCCCCTGACATTAAGAGACCGGACCCCTCGTAAAGCCCCGGACTCGTGTCTCGGAGCCTCTCACCCTCCTTAGTGTCCCTGCCGTTTTCCGCGACGGGGCGGGAAGAACCAATGAAGACGCTTCGAGTGCCGACCGAAGTCGTAGCTGTGTCCATCGGAGACTCCGGGACCGATGTCCGGTCCGGGCTCACGGGAGACGTTCAGAAGAACTCCTTTCCTCCCACTTTGGTCGTCACTCTACAGAAGACATCTTCGACCCCAGAATCCTAGACTCCCTTGGCAAACTCCCAAAACGTCACCCCCAATTTGGTCCCTGGGTCTCTAGGTCTTCCGGAAGACCCCTCAGTCCCTCAATCCCTGTATCCCCTCATGGCCCGCCTCCTTTGCCCCCTAAAATTTTAAAAATAAAAATAAAATTAACTTCATGTTAACGAAATGTCTTAAAACGACAAAAGACAACTTTCCCCCTAAATGTAGTCTAAATCAAAAATTAAAAGAAGATTCAGACTGACACAAGAAAGTAAAATAATTCCCTAAGGGATTCGGATCCATAATATCGGGAAGAATCCCAAAAGAAAAGTTAAACTAGGAGGGTTTTATGGTCATTCCGTCGACGAACGATGACGATGACAACGATTCAGCGAAGTCAGTAAAGGCTGAGACGCTCTGGGGTATCTGCCGTCGGATGGTCCGAGGGGGCAGGGACCCTAAGAGGTCCGTTCTTGTGACCTGACCCAACGGTAAAGAAAGAGGTTACGTACTTTCACTTTTCACTTTCGCTTCAGCAAGTCAACATAGGCTGAGAAACGCTGGGGTACCTGACATCGGGTGGTCCGAGGAGGTTCTCATGACCTTACCCCACGGTAACGGAATCACAACTACTTTTGAATCAATCAGTTACATTCTCTCCTTACCTTTTAAAAGTAAACTCGGTTTAAACTCCGAATAATTGACCCTTCTTGTAAAGTCTTTCGGGACTCTTGACCAGATGGGTAATAGTGTCAATACAATCACAAAACTCCGTCTTCCGACCTGTAGTTTACTGTATAATGACTGTCAAATGTGTTAGGTCTGGAGTTCCAGTAACACCGGGGAATCCTCTAGTTCTTCCTTACACTAGAAATTCCTCAACGGAACAACTACGACCCTCTTACAGCGAGGAGTACCAACTCGCCCACAGAGACGGTGTCCTCTCCAAACCACTTAAGGATTACGTCTATGCGTGCGCGTCATACCTCTCTCCTCCGGTTTCGCATGTCTCCTAAAAGAATACAAATTTTAAAGAACAGAACGGTATTTTATACTTAGAAATAAAGTGTAATTGGGACTTTAAAAAAGGTCAGAGAAAAGGTTAGGTTTTCTAGACAGAAGACCGGTGACTACTCATTCTCGAGGTAATCTCATAAGGTTATCGTTGAGTTAGACTTTGAATCGGTCTGGGATACCCCGAGGACCCTATCTTCGGAAAGACACAGGGGACAATGAACAAACATCCCCTGTCTGAGGTCGAAGGTACTAGAAAGGACTCAAGGTTTCCCGTCTCACCTTGTCAACGATTAGTCCCTTCCCTTCCCTACGTCTTTCCTCCCTCCCTGTCATTCTTTGTTACGACGTCGGAGCTCCGTCTCAGGACCAAGGTGGAGTTCCCTATAGTCAAGTCAAGTCAAGTCAGCGAGTCAGCACGGACTGAGAAACGTTGGGGTACTTAGCGTCGTACGGTCCGGAGGGACAGGTAGTGGTAGAGGGCCTCAAGTGGGTCTGAGTGCAGGTATCTCAGCCACTACGGTAGGTCGGTAGAGTAGGACCCAGCAGGGGAAGAGGAGGACGGGGGTTAGGGAGGGTCGTAGTCTCAGAAAAGGTTACTCAGTTGAGAAGCGTACTCCACCGGTTTCATGACCCCGAAGTCGAAATCGCAGTAAGGAAGGTTTCTTTAGGGTCCCAACTAGAGAAAGTCTTACCTGACCAACCTAGAGGAACGTCAGGTTCCCTGAGAGTTCTCAGAAGAGGTTGTGGTGTCAAGTTTTCGTAGTTAAGAAACCACGAGTCGGAAGAAGTGTCAGGTTGAGAGTGTAGGTATGTACTGGTGTCCTCTTTGGTATCGGAACTGATCTACCTTGAATCGTTTCACTACAGGGACGAAAACTTATGTGATAGATCCAACCAGTATTGAAAAGAAGGTTCCTCATTCGTAGAAAATTAATGTACCGAGGTCAGTGGTAGACGTCACTAAAACCTCGGGGGGTTTTATTTCAGACTGTAAGAAAGACGACAAAGGGGTAGATAAACGGTACTTCACTACCCTGGTCTCCGGTACTAGAAGCAAATGACTTACAACTCGAAATTCGGTTGAAAAAGTGAGAGGAGAAAGTGAAAGTAGTTCTCCGAAAAATCGAGGAGAAGTGAAAGACGGTATTCTCATCACAGTAGACGTATAGACTCCAATAACTATAAAGAGGGCCGTCAGAACTCAGGTCGAACACAAAGAAGGTCGGGTCGCGAAGAGTACTACATGAGACGTATCTTCAATTTATTCGTCCCATTGTTTTATGTCGGAACTACATGAGGAAAAGGATAAACCTTGGTCAGACAACAAAGTACAGGTCAAGATTGACAACGAAGGATTGGACGTGTGTCTAAAGAGTTCTCCGTCCACTCCACCAGCCCATAAGGGTAGAGAAAGTCTTAAAAGGTGTCAACTAACACTAGGTGTGTCAGTTTCCGAAACCGTATCAGTTATTTCGTCTTTATCTACAAAAAGACCTGGAGAGAACGAAAAAGGTACTAGGTCGTCTACAACCGTTAAACTAGAGACGAAGGAACACATAGTTCCCTATACGGGTTCTGTATAAGGAGTTCCCTTTGTGAAAACCCGACAAATATCTTGATTTTTGGGGTCTCCTACCTTCTACTTGGTTAGGAGTAAGGTCTCTCTTCCAGTGTCAAACTATTAGTACTCTTTTTCTCTTCAAACAGACCTCTGGTGGATCTGGTCTAATTTCCTCAGGCCCGAGACTCGTATGGCATCATAATAGTCGTTAGGGTGAGAACTTGGTGACGATATTTTGAGGAACTGGTTTGGAGGGTCCAGTCCTTTGTCAAAAACTCCCAGTGTTCGGACGACACGGGGCGAAACTGACCGTTTTGTTATTTCGATGGGAAAGGATGAAGTCGATTTGAGACAGAGACTCTAATCTAAGTCGTGGCGACGTGTCTTCAACTCGAAAGTCCTAGTTAAAGTTATTCGGATAAATACCTTTATTGGTGTCCAGTAAAAGGTCCAAATCTTGTTTAGAAACGGCGACTACATTCTTCGTGGGGACCACTCCCCGTCTCCAGCCGGGATACTAAGTTTTTCCGTGTGGGGGTCTTTGTCAGATTGTTTCGTTTCTGGAGGTAACGTATCCACCATTCCGACCATATCACTTTTGTCATGGGGACCAGAGGTCGTCTTTACACCCCATTTCTTTCGCAATAGGGAGTCAGTACAGGATGAGAAACACTGGGGTACCAGACGGGTACCTTAAGAAATCCGTTCTTATGACTTCACCTAACGGAAAGGGAAGAGGTTCCCTAGAGGGACTGGGTCCCTAGTTTGTCCGGAGGACGTAACGTCCGCCTAAGAAATAGTAGACTCGAAGGTCCTTTCGGGGTTTACACCCCATGGAGACGGATGTTTCGGTGATTAAATACCGGGACCCGTCCAAGAGGACCTTACCCCGTAAAGGTCGGCATTGTTCGTCGCTTACAACTCTGTTGTTTGTATGTTCCTAGTCGCCGCCCTCGACCTTACCGACCTGTGTCTCTGACGACGAACACTGAGACAGAGTCTTGGGGTCAGATGAGTTGACCGACACTTTCCGTGGGGGAGATTCACGTGGAAGATTTACCGTCTCCGGTCTCTCTCAATCGGTCTAGGAGTGACCGATTCGTCGGTTGAGAAACCCTGAATCTTGTCCTGTCTTCCCTTTTAACGTGGGTCAAAAAAAAAATGTACGTGAACTTGTCGAAACGGATCCAGAACCCAAAGAACCTTAGTTCTATTACGGACTCCCCAACCCCCGACTCAGTGGTTTTTAAAAGAGAAGTTCTTTTAATCTCTATGGTTCCCTTGTAAAGTACGTTTCTACCCGAGCTATTTCCTGTCTTTGTCATACTTGGATTGTCTTCGTCTTCTATAATTCTTCTCCACCGTTCTTACGCGTCTTCTCGACATACTTTTTATAGAATTATTGGGTCTATTGGTGTTACCACATTAGTGAGTGGATCTCGGTCTATAGGACTTCAAGTTCCAGTTCACCCGGGATCCTCCGTAGTGAAGCTTGTTTCGATCACCTTCACTATCTTAAGGTCGACTCGATAAAGTTTAGGACTTTCTACTACGACGTTTTCACGACGTAAGTTATACGTTTTTTTAAACCTGTTGAGTCGTCACCGGTGTTCTGACCTTTTCCAGTTAAAAGTAGGGTTAGGGTTTCTTTCCGTTACGGTTTCTTACAGGTTTCATGACGTGTTAACGTGAGTAGAGTGTGTGATCGTTTCATTACGAGTTTTAAGAGGTTCGGTCCGAAGTCGTTTTACACTTGGCACTTGAAGGTCAACAAGTTAGACCTAAATCTCTTCCGTCTCCTTGGTCTCTAGTTTAACGGTTGTAGTATTTTTCCTTCTCTTAAGGTCTTTTTATAGATGAAGACGAAATTACTGATACAATTTCGGAAACTGACATAGTGTTGTTTGACACCTTTTAAGACTTTCTCTACCCTTATGGTCTGGTGGACTAGACAGAGGACTCTTTAGACATACGTCCGGTTCTTCGTTGTCAATCTTGTTCTGTACCTTGTTACCTGACCAAGGTTTGACCCTTTCCTCAAGAAGTTCCGATATATAACAGTGGGACGAATATATTGAAGATACGTCTCATGTAGTACACTTTACGGTCCGACCTACTTCGTGTTCAACCTCAGTTCAAACGACCCTCTTTATAGTTATTGGAGTGTATACGTCTACTGCCGTGAGATTACCGTCTTTCGTTTCTTCTTGATTTCTCGGAGGAGTACTTTCACTTTCTCCTCCTACTCTTTCGATCGAATTTTGAGTTGTAGGTCTTTTAATACTAGGACCGTAGACCAGGGTAACAAAGTACCGTTTTTTTTCCCCCCCCCCCTGTTACCTTTGTCACTCTGATAAAAGAACCCGAGTTTTTAGTGACGTCTACCACTGACGTCGGTACTTTAATTTTCTGCGAAGGAGGAACCTTCTTTTCGATATTGTTTAGATCTGTCGTGTAATTTTTGTCTGTAATGAAACGACTGTTTGAAGGTAGATCAGTTTCGATACCAAAAAGGTCATCATTACATACCTACACTCTCAACCTGATATTTCTTTCGACTCGTGACTTCTTACTACGAAAACTTGACACCACAACCTCTTCTGAGAACTCTCAGGGAACCTGACGTTCCTCTAGTTTGGTCAGTTAGAATTTCCTTTAATCAGGACTTATAAGTGACCTTCCTGACTACGACTTCGACTTCGAGGTTATTAAACCGGTGAAATAAACTTCTTGACTGAGTAAACTTTTCTGGGACTACGAACCTTTCTATCTTACGTCCTCCTCTTCCCCTGTTGTCTCCTACTCTACCAACCTACTGTAGTGGTTGAGTCACCTGTACTCAAACTCGTTCAAGATTCTCAACCACTACCTGTCCCTTCGGACCGGACGATGTCAGGCACCCGAGTGCTTCTCAGTCTGTACTGACTCGTTGACTTGACTTGACTAGTACATTATACGGACCGACCTACTCAGTGTTCGACCTGAACTCTAACGACCCTCTTTATAGTTGTTGAAGTCTATGTTTCTACTATCGAGAGATTACCGTCCTTCACTTCTCCTCGATTTGCCGGAGAACTACTCTCACGTTTATGACCAAATTTTGAGTTGTAAGTGTTTTTCATTCTAGTACCGTAGGCCAGGGTAGTGAAATGCCGTTTGTCTTCCTCTTTTTCACCCTCGTCACTGTCTAAAGGAAAAGAGCCCGGGGTTTAGTGACGTCTGTCACTGATCGGTACTTTAATTCTCTGTGAACGAGGAACCTTCCTTTCAATACTACTTAGATGTGTCGTATTATTTTTCGTCTCTGTAGTGAAACGACTGTTTCCAGGAATATTACTTTCGATACCAAAGAGGTCGTCAGTACATGTCTACACTCTCAACTTGGTATTTCTTCCGACTCGTCACTTCTTAACTACGAAAGCTTAACACCACGACCTCTTCTGAGAACTTTCAGGGAACCTACCGTTTCTCTAGTTTGGTCAGTCAGAATTTCCTTTGGTTGGAATTTATAAGTAACCTTCCTGACTACGACTTCGAGGTTATGAAACCAGGGGACTACGTTCTCGGTTGAGTAACCTTTTCTGGGACCTCGACCCTTTCTGACTTCCGTTGTCCTCTTCCCCCACCGTCTCCTACTCTATCAATCTATCGTAGTACCTCAGTCACCTGTACTTAAACTTTTTTGAGGACCTCTATCACTTCCTACCGCCTCGGACCGTACGACGCCAGGTCTCAGTGTTTCTCTACCCGTACTGAATCACTGACTCGCTGCGGTGGTTGCTACGAATCCTCGCCTTCAGGGCCCGATATGTCGTGCACAACTCTTTATTTTGAGTGTAAAGTACCGTTCTCTTCGTTTTAAATTAGGATTTTGAGAAGAGACGGGAAACTGGAAGAGAGGGGTAAGACACGGACAGACAACAACAAGTTAGTAATTCAGTAAAGACTGAGAAACACTGGGGTGCCTGACGTCGGGTGGTCCGAGGAGACAGGTACCCGAAACAGTCGTGATCCGTAACTGGTTTGGAGGGAGGTACCCGTCTTTAGGGACGAGTTGGCATTCCTCGTTGTAAGAGGGTCAGAGTTGTTGAGGAATTTCTACCAGTAGGACAGAACTAAAGAATTCCTCGGTGAATCTAGAAGGAACACATTTGACAGTTACACGGTAGACTACAGGTCGGGGGACAGAGTCTTTTGGATCTATTGATACGGACCTGTCGATCACCCGTCTCGTCGAGAGTTCCGAAAACTTCTACAAGAAGAGACAGATATTCGGAGTTTAGGTCGAGCTCATATTAAAAAGTAAAGAAAAAATTTAACTGACTAATCGAAAAACAACTGAGACAAATTAGTAAACTCCTTGACGGTCTGACAAAATGTTTCGGTGACATAGTAAAATTTAAGGATGGACGAACGTGTAAAAGTTAATGAATTTAATTTATCCTTTAATATAAGTATTAGCCAGTATCATTGACTTGAACAATGACACTATCGAGTATGGTATCATGAGACTACTTTTTTATTCAGGATAGTTTCTTATTTACTAATAATACAATGAAATACAGGAATGTCGATACTGACTGTCAGTCACTGAAAATTTAATAGAAGAGTATCCTTGGATTCGACTATGTAAGGGAAACTTTCAACCTAGTATTTCTAAAGATTTTCTTAGATACTCACAAAAGAGTAATAGTCTCTTTACGGTTAGTTTTGGTGTTACTCCATGGTAAAGTGTGGTCGGTCTTACCGACGTTAGGTTTTCAGATGTTCGTTATTTACGACCTCTTCCACACCTCTTTTCCCTTGGGAGAATGTGACAACCACCCTTACGTTTGATCATGTCGGTGATACCTCTTGTCACACCTCTAAGGAATTTTTTGACCTTTATCTTGACGGAATACTGGGTCGTTAGGGTGACGACCCGTATGTGTGGCTCCTTTGGTCTTAGCTTTCTCTGTGCACATGGGGTTACAAGTAACGTCGTGACAAATATTATCGGTCCTGTACCTTCGTTGGATCTACAGGTAGTCGTCTGCTTACCTATTCTTTCGACCCCATGTATATGTGTTACCTCATAATGAGTCGGTAATTTTCTTATGTAAACTTAGTCAAGATTACTCCACCTACTTTGACCTCGGATAATATGTCTCACTCCATTCGGTCTTTCTTTTTGTGGTTACGTCATATGATTACGTATATATACCTTAAATCTTTCTACCATTACTATTAGGATATACCCTCTGTCGTTTTCTCTGTGTCCACATTTCTTGTCAGAAACCCTGAGTAGCTGAACTACCGGTACCCAAACTCACTTGAGGCCCTCAACCACTACCTGTCCCTCCGGACCGCACGACACCAAGTACTCCAGTGTTTCTCAGCCTGTGCTGACTCGTTGACTTGACTTGACTTGACCTCTCCCGCTCCTACCCTACTAAACCCTCCTACCACAACTTTGTACGTATAATAGTATACACTTTGCTTAGTGGTCAGGTCCAAACTACGTACTCTGTCCCACGAGTCCCGACGACGTGACCCTACTGGGTCTCCCTACCATGTCCCTCCCTCCACCCTTCCCCCAAGTCCTACCCCTTGTGCACATGTGGGTACCGCCTAAGTACAGTTACATACCGTTTTGGTGATGTTATAACATTAATCGGAGGTTAATTTTATTTATTTAAATTAAAAATTTTTCTGAAACACTCACAAGTAATAGTGACTCGGTGGACCCTTCGGGATCGAATTTCCTCTGTTTGTCAAGAAAGGGACTCAGAGAGTGGGTGTGTTTACACCGTACAAACGACGGATGACGACGGAAGGGTTCCGTTCTCCTATGTGCTAAACACCCTTAGACTGTTACCTATAATTTCTCTCCTTTGTCACTGTTTTCTCTTCCGTGTCCTCCTCTACGACTTCCATTTGGAAATGGTGTTTTTCCATTCTTAGTTTCTTCTGGACACAGGGTATTAATCTGTACGTTGACATCAACTTTCTCTCTCGAGGTTACTCCGCAAAGGTCAATGCAGTTAATAAAACTATCGGGTCCTCATAATATGAACCTCTTATGTAGTCAATTCAAGTCAAGTCAACGAGTCAGTACAGGCTGAGAAACGTTGGGGTACCTGACGTCGTGTAGTCCGAGGGGACAGGTAGTGGTTGAGGACCTCGAACGCATTTGAGTACAGGTATTCCAGTCACTACGGTAGGTTGGTAGAGTAGGAGACAACTGGGAAAGAGGACGGAAGTCAGAAAGGGTCGTAGTCCCAGAAAAAATTACTCAGTCAAGAAGCGTAGTCCACCGGTTTCATAACCTCGAAATCGAAGTCGTAGTCAGGAAGTTTTCTTATAAGTCCTGACTAAAATAAGTCCTAACTGACCAACCTAGAGAAACGTCAGGTTCACTGAGAGTTCTCAGAAGAGGTTGTGGTGTCAAGTTTTTGTAGTTAAGAAACCACGAGTCGAAAGAAATATCAGGTTGAGAGTGTAGGTATGTACTGGTGACCTTTTTGGTATCGGAACTGATCTACCTGGAGACAACCGTTTCATTACAGAGACGAAAAATTATACGACAGATCCAACCAGTATTGAAAAGAAGGTTCCTCGTTCGCAGAAAACTAAAGTACCGACGTCGGTGGTAGACGTCACTAAAACCTCGGGGGGTTTTTATTTCAAACTGTGACAAAGGTGACAAAGGGGTAGATAAAGGGTACTTCACTACCCTGGTCTACGGTACTAGAAACAAAAGACTTACGACTCAAAATTCGGTTGAAAAAGTGAGAGGAGAAAGTGAAAGTTCTCCGAGAAATCAAAGAGAAATGAAAGTCGGTATTCCCACCACAGTAGACGTATAGACTTTAATACCTATAAAGAGGGTCGTTAGAACTAAGGTCGAACACGAAGTAGGTCGGACCGTAAAGTGTTCTACATGAGACGTATCTTCAATTTGTTCGTCGCACTGTTGTATATCGGTGCTTCTTGAGGAAAGAGTTAAACCTTTGTCTGGTAACAAGGTACAAACAAAGATTGACAACGAAGAACTGGACGTACGTCTAAAGAGTCCTCCGTCCAGTCCAGCAGACCATAAAGGTAGAGAACTTCTTCAAAGGTGTCAAACAACACTAGGTGTATCAGTTTCCGAAACTACATCAGTTGTTTCGTCTTCATCTACAAAAAGACCTTGGGAGAACGGAAAAGATACTAGGTTGTCTACAACCGTTAAACTAGAGACCAAGGAAACGAAAGAGATTTAGGTCGAACTTGTTGAGAGATATTACTCTCCTAAAAAAAATAATACAGAGGAAGTCGATATCTTTTTGACGTGTTTAAAAATAGAGTACGTCGTTTCTCGGACTAAACAGTCGTCATTAAGTACAATCGGTACGAGAACGACGAGACGGAACGAACGTGCATAGTCACTGAAGTAACGACAAGGGACATTCATTTTTGTGGTTTACGGGTCAGTAATTATAACAACCATTGTCCTGTGTACACTCCTCTTTCAATAGAGAAAACAAGACGAATAGTAAAACACAATGACTTAGAGTTTTTAGTGTTTTTACAGTCTTGACCTTTTGATAAACCCTTTATACACCAAAAATTGGGTTCCCCTTTGTTCGAGTAAACCCTTAGACGACTTTTTACATCTGAAAACCGACCTTTTTATTAATCGTTGGTAGTTATCATAGTCCCAACGATCAATCGATAGGGAATGAGTCGAATTGGGCATCCCAACACTCACTGTTGGTCTTCGGGAATGGGCGTTCTCAGAATGTCTTGTCTGCAGGAATCTCAGACGACTACCCCGTCTTTTTTTCGCGTCCACCGGTCTCCGAAGACCTCTAATTGGGGTCCCGTCCGCCCGTCTTACGGAGGTCACCGTCTGTCAACGGTCAAATCTTTTTAATGTATACTTCCCTAGAAGCCCTCGACTGACAAGGTTCACATCAGACTCTGAGTCCGAGTCTTTCTTGTTTCGGTCTTCGGTGTTAACTGGCATTCCTCCGACGGAACCTCTTTGCCACAACAGTGACTGCGAGTGTCTTTGTAACGAGAGGTCGGTCAGGAAGGAAGGACGAAGAAAGAAGAGTAGTGGTCGAGACCTAGTCGGAGTGTGTCCTTGTAGACTACTCGTCCAGGACTCAGTCCTTCGGCCTGGTGGTCCTTCTGGGTCCTCACTCTAGACGAAGGTTACTCTGGGTCCTTACTCTGTACCCCGAATATTTTACTCTTTGGGAGATCAATCCTTCTTCCTACGTTCCGTCGGGTCTGTGTCGTTAAAGGTGATGACCCCTCCCCTACCGACTCTGATTTCTCAACCCCTTCTTCGACTACCTGGCTGGACCGTCTCCGAAGAGTAACCTCCTTTTACAACCTAGGTCCGACTCGGGTCCCTCTCCTGTTACGTACCAGGGCCTCCTGTTTGACTCGACGGCAATGTCGTCGAAACCAGGAAGGGGTCTCCGGGGCTCCAGGGTGGGACCGCGGGACCTATGGATTCTAGGTAGAGGGTAAGGATACGGTGATGACCTTTCTTTCCCTTTCCTTCTACTACACACCCCTTTACGGGGAATACCTCACAAGTTCGAAAGCTCACTGACGACTAAATGTCTGTCTCCCTGGCTCTCCCCCTCCGATACAATCTTACCTTCCAACACTGTACGTCGTTTAAACTTTACCTGAAAATCGTGACACACCTCGCCTCGAAGTCTCGTTCTCCTCTACTTTATATATCAAGTTTTTAACGTCAATCTTACAAACGTGGAATTTAATGCACCTCCTTTGTGGGTCCCAAGGTCAGTGGGACTGACGACTCGTGTCCCCGGGGACTGTCTGGGACCTCACTCCAGTTTACCGTCTCTCTCGTCACCCCCGTCCTCTTCCTCGACGCCTTATAGATGGAGGACGTCGTGAAACCGGAAATGAAACAAAAGCAACTTCATATCAACTAAACGTTATCATGTAATCAAAGTCCGCGTGTCGTCTCCCGAAATCATAAAAATAGCTAATGTGAGGTGATTTGCAATAATGTTCTATTACTGACATTGAGGGACGCGATATCTTGTATAGGAACGACAAATAGATAAAAAAGATAAAAATAACTACATATCAACTAAATGTTATAGCACAATCAAAGTTCATGTTTCTTTTCACTAAGACAATGTGTATATATACATATATAGATTTACTATAAAACTAAGAAAATTAACGTCAAACAATGTACTGCGACTTACATTTAGGACGACAAATAGATGCAATATATGCCATCACACGCAGACAGTTAGGGTTGTATCCTCAAAACTTCTCATCTCAAGGAAGAGTCCCTATGTTCCCGTTAAAGTTGTCACAGTCGTTCGGAGGTCTCCCTCGACACAAGGTGTTGTCTCGGAAGTCCGTCGAAGGAGTCGAGACCCTTCACCCTCCCTTCAAGTACCAGACATAGAGGTTTGATCTTAGGGAGACCTCGGTTGCTCCGGGTACTGACCCTCCTCCCGTACCCCCGCGACCCGTCTGCGGACTCCTACTAGAGGCTGAGACACTACGCTACGGAAACGTTCCGAGCAAGGGTGGGTCTTCTACCTGAGGACGTCCCCTCCCTACGTGTCGGGCTACCCCCTACCGTCCGGGGTCCCCTCTCTTCGCCCTCGGAACAGACCGCCGGTCCAAACGATATACTTGAACCCTCCACTCTCCGCCTCGTGTTCGGGAGTAGAGTATCCCGTTCGTCAGTGCACGTGCGGGTGTTGCCCCGGAGGACACGTTCGGGTCTGAAGACCCCCTCCGGGTTTCTCCCTCTGTCTCGAGTCGGTCTCGTTTCTGTAGTGACGAGTCGAGACTCGAAGTTCGATCTGAAAATTCAGATACCATCCCGAAACCTGTCTCCTACTCTACCGACCTACCGTAGTGGCTGAGCTACCTGCACTCAGACTCACTTGAGACTCTCTACCACTACCTGTCCCTCCGGACCGCACGACGCTAAGTACCCCAACGTTTCTCAGTCTGTTCTGACTCGTCAACTTGACTTGACTTGACTTGACTTCCGAAACCTGTCGACCTGACAGCTAACTCTCGTTTCTCAAAGAGTTTTGGGTGTTTACTGTGAAAAAATTGTAGTTTATAACCTCCTCATTGACCTCTCATTTCGTTTAGCGGTTCCCTGTTGTCAGCATTACATTTTCAGTAAAGGTGGACTCTTTCTTTCGAAGGACCCCGACCCGCGGTACTCCTGAACCCCTCCTGGCGTCGTCGCCACCCGACTCGTCTCCGGGAGAGGGACGTGGACGTCCGACTGTCTCTCGCGCGTCCTCGCCCTCGCGACGTCTACCGCGAGCGAGACTCTGCTGAGCCGAAAGCGACACTCTCATTGACTCTGTCAGTATGAATTTTGACTGTCCTTGAATGACGTAACCTGACTTGTGGGACATCTCCCGGTCCCACAGACACGCAAGGCACGTCCAAACCTCGAGTTCCCGATCGCCCCTTCGTCCACGACCTTTCCCCTCTTATCGTGAAGACATGTGTACCCTGCGTCCCACCTTAAGACGCTGTGGTCTGGGTCGACTGACGTCTTTGACTACCAAGAGTGGGACCCACACACCTCGAGGAAACACGGACGACACTCACGGTTCATGACCCCGTGTCCAACTTCCTCCACCGGTCCTGTCGGTCATTCCCCGCTCGCGTCTCACGAGACGCGACTCCCTTCCGTCGGTGGTCCTAGGCTCCCGTCCCCGTGACCCTCGGCCTTTCTCTGTCTGCCGCAACCGGTCCCGGCGGAGGAGACACTTTGAAGGGACAACAGATTGGTGGTGACCCTCAATGGGAAGGTACCTGTAGAGTCGCATTCTTCTTTCAGTTGGCTTACTCAGATCCCTCAAGGTTCACTTTCGTACAGGGACATGAGTCGGGTGGGGAGAGTGGTACGGCGCACATCAAGGGACCGAGACGAGACGCCGACGGGCCGTGGGTAAAGGACCAACCGACCTGGTATCGACAAAATAAATAGTAAGGGGGGTCACCCCAGGTGACGCACGGAAGGTCGAACAAAGACTTTACTCATTACGACGTTACTTTACCGAATTGAACGTGTAGAAGTGAAAAGTCCCCACGTCCAAGTAGACGTTCTATTCAACGATCCTCATTCACCAACCTAATCTCTCAGACACACAAACATTAAAACTATAATTATTTGACGAGAGGTTTTTTTTTAATAAGGGTATAGTGAGGGTGGTCGATAATCCTTCGACAAAGACAGAGTTTCAAAACTTCGACGGAAGGTCTAGGCGGGGAGGAAAGAGGTAAAAGAGTCCAGGGTAGGACGGGAGTCACTCCTTCGGGTCCGTCCCTAAAAGACTTCTGTTAGACGGAGAAGGAGAGTGGAAGAGAGGATGGTGTGGACCACA
Organism: Capra ibex; assembly: GCA_006410555.1. Taxonomy (NCBI): domain Eukaryota; kingdom Metazoa; phylum Chordata; class Mammalia; order Artiodactyla; family Bovidae; genus Capra; species Capra ibex. Next base: position 129,069 of record SJYO01035988.1, read on the forward strand.
CTCGGTACCGGGGTGAGTGGACCTGTGGACACACCCGGAGGGGTGAGTGGAGGACGAACATGGAAGGAGGTGGAGGAGAGGTGTGCGTCCGTCGCCCCACGTGTGGAGTGGGTCTCGGTGTCCGTCCGAGGAATAGTGAAGGGTGTCCGTGGGTGTTGTCTCGTCAAGGGGGACGTCCCAGGATGCAAAACGTGTGGACAGGCTTGGACCACTTCTCAGACGAGACGACATTGAAGGCTCAGGTGGACTCAGGGTCCTGCTCCGGAGACGTGGGTCCATTCCAAGTCCCGTAGCAAGAACCCAAAACGGGTCTTCGGAGTCTCTAGATGGGTCCCTCGAAGAACTTAGGGTGTCGGAACGGTGTGTGTGCGTGTGTGTGTCTGTGTGTGTGTGTGTGCGTGTGTGTGTCTGTGTGTGTGCGTATGTGTGTGTGCGTGTGCGTGTGTACGTGTGTCTGTGTGCGTGTGCGTGTGTGCGTGTGTGTGTGTGTCCGAGTGAGTCCGGAGAAACGACCTCTTTCTCTTTGTGCCGACGGAGACGTCCGGCTCCCACACCTCCTCTCTCCTCCTCTCGTGCCCCTCAGGGGTCCCGGTCCCGCTCCCGGTCAATTGGACCTCCAATGGGATCGTCAGCTAGAAATTCCCTCCTTGTGCCGATTCTACTACTCACAAGGATACCCTTGGAGCTCCAAGGGTGGAGAACCGACGACGGTGCACCCATCTCGAACAGTGTCCTTCGCACGTGACAGGACGGGACAACCACTCGTTTAGACACCCGGAACGGAAGGTCTCCCGTGACGAGAAGGGTCACATACAAACCCCGACGTGCCTCCTCCGACTCTAGGGGGACCCGGAGGTCTACCGTACCGAACTCAAGGAGATTTACAAGGTGGGTCACTTCTTCGTTTCCAAACCTTTTAAGTCGACTCTCCGAGTCCATACCATAGACGAAAGACACAAGGGTGCCGTTTAGACGTAGGTCGATGAGAACGACCCGACTCACCTCGTCCCGAGTCTCGGGTCCCTGTGTCGGGATTCAGTCCCGTTGTTCGAGACGCCACTCCCCTCCTTCGCCCCTTGCCGCCGTTGTCCGCCGGTGTGTTGATGTCGTGAGAGAGGATGCCTGGGAGGGTCGTCGGGGAACGTCCGCGTCCGGTCGTCCGGACGGTCCCGCCTCACGACCGTCGTCCGGACAGGGAACGTGACGCTACTGCCAGGACCTCCCGTTGCCCCGCCCTACTGGATATCCCGCGATCCCGTAACGAGTCAGGAAAGTCACTTAAAGGGTGAGGGTCCGTAAAAAGAAATCAGTGTTTACTGTTACGTCAGAGACTAATGGGTTCCATTCGAAATTTATTTTTCTCCTCAAGTAGGTCAGGTGTCCTCTCTGGTTGTGCCTTCCCGTCCTGGGCAGTGGACCTCCCAACCCCTGTGACATGAGTCTACGTGTAAGGATCTCGGACCCCTCGCGGGTCATAGGGTTTTGGGAAATACTGTAACTCCAACACAACGTAAAGTGAAGTTCCAGGAAAGGGGGTCCGAACCCCTCTCCCCCACTAAACTTCCCCTTTAAGACTTTTTAGACCCGACTCCTAGCAAAGGGACTGGTTCCACAGTGGTCTTCACCCACTGTAACAGGTAGGAGTGTAACAGCGTGTCCAGAGGGACCGAGAAGAGGCATTAGTGGACCTTTGTCTACAGACTGTGCCACGGCCGTCGGGACGGTAGACTCAGGTCTTAGGAAATAACAAACCAGTTTCTTAGCATTCTTCAGAAGTAATCTCCGTCGTTCCCTCCGGGTCCTCCCCGCAGGACTCTGGACCGCAGATCCTACCCCGTTCCCCGTCTGCCCTGTCCCCTCCTCCGTGGGCGCCGAGGGCTGGGTCGGGTGTGTGGAGTCGGGAGTTTCAGCGGACAGCAGGTTAAGTGACGTCTTGGCCCCCGTCTCCCCAGAACGGGTTCCAGTGGAGTCCGCTTAGACCCGTAGGTTGTGTCTACAGGGGTCGAAGTGACAGACATGTAGGGACACCTGGTATACGTCCCAAACAAACTGTCTTTCACACACTTCAGTTCACTTGCAAGGACCCTTACCCCCCCGGTATACTTTCGAGTACGGTGCCAAAAGATTGGAGTCCACAATGAGGTCTGTGGAACCGAGGCGCGATTTCTCGAGTCTTCGGGTCCCAAAGTGTGCCGCCGACTAAAAATAACTTGACGACGGTGACTTGTAGTAAAGAAGAGGTTACGCTCTCGGATAAACATCTCAAGTCGTCCCCTCCTTGAAGTAATTACGTTACAGACAGAAACGATGACGAAAGGTTCTGGTCGACGTCGTCTACTACCTCTGCCTCCTTAGGTGCAGGACCCTCACCCCTCCACCTACCTGCAGGGGACGTTCGCCTGGGTGCAGTCCCGGTCCCGGTGGGTCAAGGCCCCCCTTCTTTCAGTCGGGAAGACGGTCCATTTGCCTCAACCTGACCGGCGTCGGGACGGGAGAGTAGGTGCGTCGTAGCGCCGACGAGAACGAGATGTCGGGTTTCGACTTAGCAGCGTCGCGTCCGGCGTCCCGGGTGTCCGGTCTTTCCACATGACAGACCAAGAAGTGTCTTTTTCAGACGGTCGGGACGAGACGTAGCCTTACACTCTGACACTCATTAGTCAGGTGCGTGGTACCTGATGACACTGAGTGATTCTAGGGGAAGTGGTTGTCTTGCGGTGCTAAGTGGTTGTCTTGCGGTGCTAAGTGGTTGTCTTGCGGTGCTAAGAGCCTAAATTCTCCACTAAGTTCTAGTGGGGTGCCGGAGAGGGGTGTCCTTTCGGTCGTGACGGACGGTGGACGACCTGGTTCAACCATACCATGCGAGAAAGAGGTACTTCGTTACAGAGAGGGTGGTCCAGAGGGGGAATTGATTCGTCCGTCGGGACGGAGGTGGGTCCTGACCGGGTCGGAGTCTCGAGGGAGACACGGAGTCCTCGGAGACCCTCTCAAACGGTAGTCCCACACGGGGTAAAGGCGGGGTAAAGGCAGATTGTCCCTCCGAGGGTCTCTTCGTCCGCCTCCAGTTCCCGGTCAGTCGGGTCACGGCGACACGACTCAGCAAAACTGACCGTGTATGTGGAGTAGAGAAGGGTAGGTAGTGACTCGGACTCGGGTACCAGACTCCTGTCGGTACGGAATGGAGATGGCCCGGGTCCCGGAGTCCTCGGACGGTGGGGGTTTCTCCGGGCGTAGTAGATGAGAAGTCCGGTCTCGAAGCTCCTCGACTCCGTCCGCACGGACCTCTTCCGCAGGACAAACTCCTACACCTGAGGGGTCGGTTGTGGTGGAGAGATAAGATGTCGCTCGCCGGGGTCTAGGGGAAACACACCGGTACCGGTCCCCACTCACCACTGTCCTCCCCAATCCCGTTCTCTCTCCCCACACGTCAAGCCACGGGTCCTACCCCGTCGCTCCTTTCCTACCCGTCCCCCGCCCCGATGTGTGTTTGACCTGACTCCGTGTCGACGGTTCGGGCGACGGTTCCTCGACACGCCCGACTTCCGACGTCGCCACGAGTCCCCTGTCGGTCGACGAGTCCCCCACGGGGACGGGAGACACGGGGGGGTACTAAGGGGCTCCGGGCCCTGAGTCCCAGTCTCTGCCAGAACAGTCATCCACCGCTCACCATTGTTTCGAAGTAGGTTCTCACAGTCCGCTGTACAGGGTGATCTCGGGCTCCCTTGTGTGCGTCTTTGCCCGCCCTCCGTCAAACGACGCCTAGGAGGTACGATAATGGCTCTGCTACGGGCCCGACACGAGTCATACCTGTCTTCTAGTGAGTCGTTCGCGAATCCTGTGCACATCACCTGTCTGCCGTACACGTCGTCCTCGAGAGAGGGACTTGGTAGAGGGAGAGTCCTCCCCTCGGTGACAGACGGTACGAGATGGGGTGTGGTCGTCAGACCTCGACTGTCAGGGTTCACCGTGGTTGACCACGGACCCTGGTCCTCAGTTATAAACGGTACGACCTAATCAGTCCCGAGTTGGAGACTGGTGCCTCTTCCGCTACCGTCGGGTGAGGTCATGAGAACAGACCTTTTAGGGTACCTGCCTCCTCGGACCACCCGACGTCAGGTACCCCAACGTGTCTCAGCCTGTGCTGATTCGCTGAAGTGAAAGTGAAAAATGGACGTACGTAACCTCCTCCTTTACCGTTGGGTGAGGTCACAAGAACGCACCTCTTAGGGTCCCTGCCCCCTCGGACCACCCGACGTGTCTCAGCCTGTGCTGACTTCGCTGAATCGTCGTCGTCGTCGTCGTCGAGACTGGTCCGCGACGTACCGAGCGGAAAGGAGCCCTACCCGGGAACAGACCCTCGTAGAGGACGCCTCGGTCCTGCGACACCCGCTCCGTCTCCGACCACGGTGGGTGGCGACTGCACAGGGAACTGCCGCCAGAGTAGTGTATCGGAGGGACCCGGACAGAGGAGAGGACTCCCCTTGTTGTTACCTCGCTATTATTTTATATCCCAGTCCCAGACGCGTGTCTTCCGTGAGTTGTCTACCGTCGACAACAGGGCTAACGATAATATCGCGGTAGTAGCAGTCGAGACTTAGGGGAGAGTGATGTTCGTGGTGTAGTTGGAGGGGTGGAGGGATGAAAGTTTGTTACAGCTACAAAGTTTATATATTGTATAGGAAATAGAAATTCGTTTGTTTGTACTTTTAGATACCGGAGAAGTCCCGGTTCGAGTTTCGTGTGTATTCGAGAATAATATGTCGCCATTCGTGAAATAATCCGAATAGACCACTGAGTCTGTCATTTCTTAGACGGACGTTACGTCCTCTGGACCCAAGTTAGGGACCCAGCGCTTCTAGGGGATCTCTTCCCTTACCGTTTGGTGAGGTCATAAGAACGGACCTCTTGAGGTACCTGTCTCCTCGGACCACCCGACGTCAGGTACCTGTCTCCTCGGACCACCCGACGTCCGGTGCCACAACGATTCTCAACCTGTGCTGACTCGTTGAAAGTGAGTCAATGAGTTCCTGAAATAATAAAAAAAGATAACATCCGACACATACGCACACGCACACGCACACACACACACACATGTGTGTGCGTGTGTGTAGATGTACGGTACGACACTACCAGGTCCGCATTCAATGAAGACTAACACATCATAAAAGGATTCAGACAGACTATTCCGATAATGTCTTCCCCATGCGGAAAGAAGACTCTTTAAGGTCATCGAAGGAAAGGAGGATTGACCAGAGAGACGGTAGTCGGAACCGGATAGTCCGGTGGGGATGTCCCCGGAAGGGTGGGGAACGAGTCGGGGGAATCACCCGAGTCTTAATAGGACCTTACTCCGGGTCCGAGGGGATGGTAGGGACAGGACGCACGTCGGAGGAAGCTGGGGTCTCCCGGGACGTGGGACCCGGAGAAGTGTACCAACCTGAGAGGGTCCGTAGGGACGGACGAGGACAACCGTAGAAGGTAGGTAGCCTCTCCGGGAGGAGACGAGTCCCTTACACCCGAAAACGAGTCCCCGGACCGGGTGCTTCGGAAGATACAACGGGTCCTTGACGACCGACGGGATAAAGTCGTAAATGCGATAAAACTACATTACTGGACGGACACAGGGAAGAACCGCGAGTTCAGAAGACTCTCCGTCCGGGAGCAACTAAGATGGGGTGATACGAGACTCGAAGGTTGTAATAGACCGTAGAAGATTTGTTACTATCGTCGGCTGTCAACGATACAGGTTCCGGTGGAGATAACAAGGTCCCAGTAGAGTGAATTAGGGTTTGTCAGGATTTTAAACCCTAGTAATAATAGGGGTAAGATGGTATCCTCTTCGATCCACCAATTACGGTGCGTCGGTCATGGACTGTCTTGGTTCGCGGATGGGTCCGCGACGGATCTCGTGACCGGTGACCACACTGACCTTAGGGCCCAGGTCCTCCACTGGGTGGGAAGTCGGATGTACCGGTAGAGGACCCAAGTACACAGGGAGACCCCGGATGTTGAGCGGTAGAGAAACGGTCTCAACTTTAAAGAGGTTCTATTCTCTTTCTGCAAGCGTCCGATCCGACCTCTCGCAGAGACAGGGGAGGACCTTCCTTCCGGTCTTTCGAGACACCAAGTCCGAGACGAACGTAAAGACGAGTCGTGACTGCTTACTTAGTGTCGTCGTTCACAGACCGGTGGGTCACCCTTGGACCGCCCGCGAGGCGGTCGTGGTGGAAGAACAGTTTGTGTCGACACGAACCCCCACCCCCTCACCACGTACGTTCGTTGGTCTTGGTCCTTTGAGTCCCCGTGGTCTCCCCGGCCCACCGGTGAAGCGAGCGGTCTCTCGGGCCCCGTTCTTACGTGACCCGCCTTGGACCTGGAACTGACCCCACTCTGCCCCCCAGTGGGTCCCCACCCACCGACGTCGGCCGGAGCACGCCTCCCGACACATAGACTCACTCCTCCCACCCGAGGGATTGCCTTGTGTCGGCCTCACACCAGGGCGGCTCCCGGACGCCGGACTGTCGGGGAGGAGACGTGTCGCCCCGAGCGAGACACCGAGGTGAGTGGGGGGTCTCCGACAACGACGAGGTCGGACGGGGGAGTCGGGTACGGGGGAAGACGGAGGTGACGGGACCCGTGAGCAGACCCTAGTCGTAAAGAGGTCGGAACAATCTTTACACCAAAAGGGTAAATTTTAATTCATGAAATATCTTTTTACAGAAAAACGGACTCGGGGATTATACCCACGTTCCACTCGGTGTGCCCGGGACTTTTGTTTGTAAGGACCTACGAGCTGGGGTTCAGAAGGTCCTCTTGGTGGACGACCACGGGACTCCGACCGGAGGGAGGAGTCCGGGGATTCGACATCAGACCCCAGTGGAGTCCAGACACCTCTGGGGGACTAGAAGGGTAGTGTCTCTCATTGGGAACAGGAGTTCCGGGGTCTGTCGTAAAGAGTGTTTGGTTATGTCTGTATTCGTCCTGAGGGTCCGTGTTCACGGTGTGTGGTCCCGTCTGCCCACCCGTGTACACGGGGTGCTCCGATGTGTGTGCCGTGTAAGTCGTCTCCTCCGTCGGTGTGGACAATTGTATGCACGGTGCACTGGGTACCTACCATTTGCGGGGGAGTTCCGCGGGGAAGTGTGTGTCCACGTCCCCTGGGACACCGGCCGTGTCCCTGCGCGCCTGAATGTCGGTGCGACCCGGCCGTCTCCGTGGTCCGCGTGCACTCACAGACCGGTCAAATATGGACTACCGACTAGACGTGACCGACCTACTCTTAAAGACTCAAAAGAGAAAAACGTAAAAAGAGATAATTAGGTGTCAAACTCTGTTAAACTATTTTAAGAGGACCTGTTTTTTTTTGTTAACTTTCTGTCCTCAATCCTCCGTTTCCGTCGAATTCTGTGTCAACTACGTCGACCGACCCCCCGTTCGGTCGGCTTCCGTCCCTCCCCTCTCCGGGTCGTCGACCGGGCCCGACCCGTGCACAGACGGTCGGAGGTCTGAGGTAAGGTGTCCATGACGATGACCAAGCACGGGAGACTCTCCCCGACCCTCAGTACGCCGCTCCAGTGTCCTCGAGGAACCCACTCTTCCGTCGGACAGTCTGGGGAGACGACTAGCCCCTCCTGAAGGCCCTGGCGCGAGTGTAAGGACCAAACGTGGAAGAGTGTGTGTTTGCGGGGACCTTCGACTCCAGTTCCCTCTCCCTCGGGCCACCCCACCCCCGCTAGGAGTGCCGTCCCGTCCCGCGTCCGTGCCCCTCTACGGGGAGTGAACTTCAGTAGAAGGACGGTAGTAGATTGTGGTTCTAAGGGTTCCGTTGAGCCTTTCTTCGTTCTGAAGATCCTACAGTAGTTGAAAGACGGTCCGGACCCAAACACCGTGTAGTCGACGTGTCCCGAGAGGTCTTTCAGGGGACCGACCCAAACGACCCAAAAGACTTTTGATTATTTAGGGACCCGACCGTGTAGGACCTCCGACGTTTCTCCCGGGGTAGTAAGATGTAAAATCGGAGCCCTAAGGAGGAAGGAAGGGTCCTTAGTGATGGAAGGAGACCGGGAAGGCCTGTGTCTGGTCCTCTCTCCGTCCAGGGTCCTTCCACACTCTGTTGTCAAATCCTGTTTCGCTAAGGGGTCCGAAGGTCGACCACCCCCACCGACGCAGGTCGGGACCACAGACCTTTATCCACCGCTGCCAGGGATGGAGTGGGACGTAAACTTTGGTCAATCTTACTATCACCCTGGCGGTACACGTATCTACTTCGTTCTATTAAGGTGTTTTTATAGATGAAGACGAAGTAACTGATACGATTTCGGAAACTGACGCACCTATGTTCTTTGACACCCTTTAAGAATTTCTTTATCCTTATGGTCTGGTGGAATGCACGGAGGATTCTTTGGACTTACGTCCAGTTCTTCGTTGTCAATCTTGACCTGTACCTCGTTGTCTGACATATTTACATATGTAAACGTATGTTAATGTGGACAGGAAAAATGAACAGGAAGGAGGACGACTCAGTGTCTTAGTCGAAATTTTATCTTTTCGATATAAATAAAACGTATTATGACGATGTCGTTACCGATTTTTATTGACTATACGAGAATTATTAATTCCGACTTATGGAACAAGATTAACTCTTCATTAAGTATTTGATTAGACCTATAAACCCTTGATCATTGTACGCCATCCAGGACAGAATAAAAAGAGGGGGAAAGTGGGAAAACATATGACAAAATTTTCCGTTTTGGACACTTCACTATTGTCTGGGATTGATTTACTTTTACCAAACTTCCTTTTTTTAATGTGCAGCGAAAGGAGTATATATTAAGTAATTTCAGAACTAAATGTCCCTTCTATTCGATCCTCTATAAGTCTAAAATTAAAGAAAGAACATCACGAGTTAGTCAACGATACGAAGATATTACACGCACACAAACCCTCAGGTCTTGGTGTGGGTAAGGAGCACGATTCGGATAGACTGCTGACGAGGACAACGTCGACACGATAGGTAGGCGGTATGAATCTTTTCGTCGCGACGAAAGAGAACCCCTAAAAAGAGGTCCACTACAGATAAATAGAGTGAGACAGTGAGTGGTCCCTTAACCGGACCAGAGCCTGACGACAAGTAACCACGACGGAAGTCGAAATCGCGGCACGTTCACAGTTATTCGGTACGAGTGACGTACGCCTTGTAGTATAGATACAAGGGTTTAAAATGTACCAAGAGTACATTGACAGGGAAGGTGTGTATTGACAGGGAAGACAACCGTTTACTGTAAAAATTGTCCATCAACTAAAAAAGATGCCCCAGTTTAATATTTATTATTTATTAAACACGTCTTGATTAGACAAATGTAGAAAACAGAGGAAGAAAAAGAGGGAGGGAGGAAGACGGGTAGTTAGTACAAGTTACATAGTCAAGAAACGCTTTGTGGTGTCCCTTGTCTTGCTTCGTACTCTGAGTTAGAACAGGAGTTCGTATCGAGTGGTGATCCCGCGGGGCCGCCACGCCACGAATCCTGAGGTACGAGCGTTCCGTCACCAGGGTCCGAGGGGGAGAGAAATCCCTTGATCTAGGACGCACGGTGTCGACTTTCTTCTTTTGTTTGTCTTCGGGGATGTAGGACGTCGATTTTTCTCGGATGGACGGCGTTGATTCTAGACGTCGGTTCCGCTTATGTGTCAAAAATTTTCGTACCGAATGGTAGATGACTCCCCTTTTTACGTATGCACGTGCACTTTCCAGTCGTTGGTCTTACGACTGCCGGATAGTGTTCGTGGTCGTGGTCAGGTGTCTCAGACCCTCTAGGGTCCTTCCACAGACCCGACCTTGCGACGCCACACCGCTGACCCAGACTCCTGACCGGACTATATTTCCTTCTTCGTCACTTGACCCCCTGGCCCGCAAGCGAGGTGGTGGCTGACAACCTGGGCTTGAATTAAAGGGAGTAGACGTTCGACCCTTGGTACTAATATTATTATAAAGAGAAGGTAAAGTTAAACACTTAGTATGTTAGTCTACGCCAATATATTTCTACAAGACTTTTGCGATTTTTTTAAGGTTGGATTCCCACACGACAAAATTAAAAAGTAGTGTATGGTATCACACATACAAGCTTGTAGTGATTATTACTTCTTTACAATTTTCAAGTTATCCTTCTCTCTCGTTATGACTATATATACAATAAATTAGCCCTCTCTTTTACTGTTTTATTTTCTGTCCCGACACTATGTTTATATTGAAAAAATCCATGTTAGGTATAATATGGATATGAATTAATTTTCGATTATTGACAATACTTATTACACCCCTATTACTATCCGCTATGAATGACTTTACACGATTCTTGAAAAATACATAAGAGATTAAATTAGAAGTATTGCTAGGATTCTTAGATAGTAGTAACAAGGGTAAAGTCTCCCCCTTTGGGACCCAGTCTCCATAAAAGCAAACCGTTTCAGTGTATCGATGATTGTTCGTGTCCCAAACTTAGATAGACGGATTGAAGATTCGGAGATAAACGAAATAAACAAATGACAACCGACACGACCCAGAAAGAACGACGTGCCGAAGAGAGACCGACGTCGACCCCCACAGAGGACAACGAGCTCCCACTCCCAACGAGACCGACGTCTTCCACCCGCGTCGTCGACGCCGAGGGACCGAGATGTCGTGTCGGAGTCGTCGAGGCACCTTGCCCCCTAGAGGGACCTGGTCCCGGACCTGGGCACTGGGGACGCAACCGTCCGCCTAAGACATAGTGACTCGGTGGCTCCTTTGGGAGTCGGACATAAGAGTAGGTCATTAAAGGTATTGCAACCGTACGGTGTTTCTTCCGTCACTACACAAATAATTGGGTCTATTCTCTGCCTATAATTTATTATTTAATAATGTTCGTTTCCACTTCACTCCTTACTTCGAAATCTTCCTTCTCTTTCCGGTCACGTGCCTACTGGATTAAACGGTACATACTGTTAAGTGTAAACTAAGACACCCATTATTCCTCGGTGTCTTCCAAAATTCATGTCTTTACACTAGTGACGGACGGACCGTATCACAACCACGAGGCATGTGTGAAGTGCTGGTTTACTTACTTACCCTGAACGGAAAATCTTTCTGACTGGACCACTGTAACACCTTACACCAAACCTCCCCTGACTCTGACTTTCGTCCTTTCGAGGACATTTTCAGACCCCTTTCTGTCGTCTCGACGTGACCCCGACCGGTCGTGGCCGAACTTCTCCGGCAGTACATATGAAGGAGGGTTGAAGTCCAAGCCACTGTAAGTCACCTACCAAACTTTGGTCGGGACTACCCCAATAGATGTGGTGTCTAGAGTCGTTTGTGATGTTTAGTGCCGAGAGAAAAACCTCTCGTCTAAATGGTTGTGTGATGACCGGACTTGTTTTCGATGTCGTTACCCTGTCTTCTCCTTTTTTGTGAATGATCTCCCCAATTACTTCATCTTAGTCGTTATACATAGTAATCAACCAACTACCCACTCCTCCCAGTCACTCCCTCTAATATGTTACCAAATAGTCCAATAACCCAACGTACTAAGGTTGTCCTAAGACCACGTAGACTGGTTCTTCTCCTCAAGTTCTATCCGTTTTCTATCACTTAAGACAAATCCTTTTTGACTCCTTAAACACTTTGTACTACCATTTCTACAGGTCTTCTGTCACCGATATGTCTACACTCTCATTTATCTCTCCATACCTAAGTTGTACTTTATACCCTTGGTACTCCTACAGTGACTACCACCTTCAGTCGACCTTGACTTTGCGACCCCCATCTGCTTGAAAATTTCGTTTTATTTCCCTGTCTCGGGACTTTTTGCGACGTTATTCAGAAGTTCAAAATATTTCATTTATATGTATTTCGGTGTACGAGAAAACATGTTTCTGTCAAACCCATTCATCCATCTTAATATAAAAGACACATTTGTGACTTAAACCTTATTTTAATAGTGTCATTATATATACTCAGAACTTCTTATAAGTGTCGACTACTTTTGTCTAAATATCTAGTCTAAATATTCTTGAAATATCGTTCTAAATAGTTTTATAGTGAAATTTTGTTGTTTTTCTGATTTATAAGTTTTTTCAAAAAATATAGATAGTTTGTAGACTTTCTTATTTTTGTGAGATCGTTTTACATTCCTTTCCAACAACGTCTTTAGTTGATTTTACACTAATATTCCTTAGATAGGATGTGAAAGTCGAACTGTAACATTAAATTGACAAGTAGAGAAACGGAGAGGGTAATGTCAAGTGACCGCACTCTTCCGACACAAAAAAATTAGATTCAAACACCGGAACATGTATTATGTATGAGTCCTTTATTCGTTTGTTTGTTTTAGGTTGGGACAAAAGGTTGGGACAAAGAAGGTACTGTCTCATTCTCTAAACTTGTCTACTGGATTTTCCAGGGAAAGTTAGGACTCTTAAAAACTTTTCCTTCGCCACCATCAACGAATGGTGAATTTTCACCCGAACCACCATCGTGGCTTCCCAGTCACTTTCGGAGAGTCGAGTTATACTGTGATCATTCTTAAAAGAATGTTTTGATAGGCTGTCTCTTTTTCGACAAAGTCCTTCACCGAGAAACTTTATTTACCTTGGACTGTCGATCTTCGCAGGAATCTCTCGAAATCTAATCCAAAGGGGTAGAAAAAAGTGCGGTAACAAGTGTACCTTTTACCGCCATGGCGTGTAGGTAGTCATAGAATACACTGTTCTGTATTAACAGTGTGCGAGAGTCTCGAGACCAACCCTTCTGACTCGACCGGGTTGTAGGAGCAGACGTCACCCCCTTTAATTTAGAATGTCGCCCCTTCACTGTAAGGGTCTAGTTCTGCAATTACATTTGCTACCCCGATCCTGAGATTGGAGGCCTGTCCATTGGTCAGTCAGAGGAGGGTGTTTCGTTCGTCCCCACCGCCAGTTCGAACTTCTAGTCCAGTCGCTCCCAGAGTCCCCTACCCCGGCACCTAGCCACATCAAATTTACACCGGGGTGTTGGTGACCGTAGTCTCGAACAATCGGGGACTCCTTGAACAATTTTTTCGACTCTGTGCCCTCGGCGTGGTCGCGACGCAGGCCGGGACGCCGTTCCGGGCCCTTAGCCGTGAGCCTCCAGTCTCTGGCGCCCGGTCGGGCGGAGGGGACGCCACTAAGGACGGAGGCGCGAGGGCGAGCGCGGCTCCCCGAGACGCCCCGCGCGTGGCGGACTGGCGCGTCGTCGCACCCGCCGGGCCGACGGACGCCGGGCCGCCGGCCGGCAGACAATGCAGGAGCGGGAAGGGCGGCAGTGTCTGGTCGGTCGCGGGACCGGCGCCGCCCCGGGGCCGCGCGCAGGTCGTCGGAGGGCCGGCCGACGCCTCGTCCGACGCCCCCCAGCCCCCCACCCCAGCCCTGTGCCCGCCGAGTCGAAGCGGGGGACCTCCGGTCCAGGGAGGCGTCCGACCGGCCGAGCGGCAAAGGGGCGAGGCGGAGGCCCGAGGAGCAAGAGGCATCGGGGCGGGGGGCCCTCCGGCGATGCCGCGGACGCGGAAGACGGAACGGGGCGGAGGATCGAGTTAGCCTTCACTCGCCTAAAGGGTGTCACGGCGCGCTCCCGCCCGTACTATCACCCAACCCGTCCGAGAGAGCGCCGAAAGCCCGCCGAAACAACGCCAAAGAGAGCACGGTCCCGCGACGTCCCTTCACCCCGGACCCGTCACGAAACAGACGCCTACGCTACCGCGAAGAGGCCCCGCAAACCCCGCACGACTTGCGTGACCCTTTCAGTCCTCGCCTAGAGACGCGGCCGACACCGTCAGCTGACGCGAGGGGGAAATCCATTCGGACGAACGGACGTGGAAGCCTCCGCCTTCCCACGTCCTGCGAAACCCCAATCTTACATTTGCGACAAGAGGCGAAAGACAGGGGGGATTTTACCAGTCCTGACTGAACCGGGACACTAAGGCTGGAGCTGGAACGGTTCCCCCACTATCGAAACTCTGGTCCGGAATGCCGTAGTCATGGGGAACGGAAGGAAGGCCGGTGAAAAGGGAAGGAGGGCAGGGAGGAGTGAAAGGATGGAACCTCGTGGCCCAAGCCGCAGGGGACGCTTCAGCGGGGCTCTCAGGACGGAAGTAGATCGGTAACTCCGTTCCGGGTCCTCGACCTCTATGTACAAAGGGAAGTGAGAGACGGGAACGATCCTCTGAAGTCAAAACGTGCGAGAAATCGAACCTCTCCTGTCCTAAAATTTATAATGACAAGAACGGCTTCCACAATCCACAGTCTATACATCGTAGAACTATAGAACGAACCGTAGACACAAGTGTATTAATACTTATACCCATGAATTTACAAATTGTGACCAATAAAAGCAAAACGAATATACATCAAAACGCATACAAGGTTTTACCAAAAGTAGGTCGAACTGACCAATAGGTTTCTTCGGATACTGAAGTATGCAAGCTAAAAGATTTCTTGTCGACGGGTATAAATTTCGAGTTTTGGGTCCATTCCTCAAACGCAATATATGAGAAGAGACTACATCATTTCTACGGTGATTCGTCAATTTAACGTCTGAACTAAAAGTCATAGTTCCGTAGACAACTTACGTCTTTGTATTGGTAAGACAAACTACTGGACATTTTATCTAAATTGTACCCGAACACACTTTCGGTGGACGGTTACGTCCTCTGTATCCTCAGCGGCCAAGTTAGGGACCCACCCCTTCTCGGGGACCTTTTCCCTTACCACTGGACGAGGAAATAAGACCGGACCTTTTGATACCTGTCTCCCAGGACCGTCCGGTGTCAGGTGCCTAAGCGTCTCAGTCTGTACCGACTTCGCTGGATCGTCCGTACGCATTCTTCAGTCACACTCGTGGCGTCGTTCCGCTAAAGTGGTCTATTTCTACGAAATTTACTGCAACTCCTGACCACCTTCCATAAAATTTTTATCATACATCCTACCTTTCATAAGTCCTTTCTCCTACTTCTTCGACTTAAACCCCGGAACACCGGTAACCGGATCTCCTGGTAACTGCTTAGTAAATGGGAGAACGAATCGAGGACGAAGACGGAGACGCTTAATAAGTATTTCCACGTCACTTCATTAAATACACCTACACAACGTATCTAAAATTTCGACTTATGTCCAATAATGATTAAAATTCTCGAAAAACTGACTTTCGGTCAAGAACTTAAAGACTTTCTAAAGGTCAATCCAAACAACTGAGGGATCTTTCTGACCAAGGAATAACCCCGATATCACATTTCTATCACTGGTTTAATCATTAACGACTCGAAAAGAATATTAAAGATTTCGAAAAAGTATACGTAATGTAGTGTCCCGTGAATGCTTTTAGTATACTCGACATTATCAGTGTATTTCTTGACCAAATTCTCTGTACGAAGTCATGAGTTTAGAAAACTTTACATCCTCAACTTTAATTGTTCACCAAACAATTTATTAAATATGGAACAGTAAGGTCAATTCTACCCTTCCTTTACCTCTTTTTACTAAATCAAAATCTTATTAAATCGAACAAACGTTTGTCATAAAGACATTAACTTTATGTCCCACCACCATATACTTAGTTCTGATATAAAACAACAAATCAGTCCAAAACACTTGAACCAGTAAGGACTTTCTGAACTTTTTTACAAAAACTAACTTTATACTTCATCTTTTAACATTTGTGACTAAGGGGTCAACGAAATTGAATCATTAGTTAAGGACTCCTGGTAAAACCACCATTTACTATGATAAGGAATTAATAATCTATTATCTGATTGTTACAATCTATTTTATAATTTGATAAATAACATGAATTTAATCAACCAATTTCTTTTTGATTTGGTAAAATTCAACAAACACCATTTTACAGAGATTTTTATGAATTAAAATCTCGATTACCTAATACGAAAGGACTTTCAGAAATCTTTAACTAGGACTCTACATTTTACCACTGTAGTTAAAAATAAAGTAAAGTATCTACGTTTTTTAAGTCTTGACTAATTTTTTTAACGGTTCGACACCTCCCTTGAAGGACTAAGTCTCTTTTTCCATTCGTATATTTAAAAGTTGTAACGACTGGTCAATAAAACGTCCATTCCTGTTGACAGTACAGGAAATTCCTTGGTCTACTGGGTCTCAACAAAAACAAAAAAAAAATTGCAAACAATAGAGTTTCCTTACAGTATGAAAGGGTAGGTGTATTTACTACTCTTATACCTATTTACCATCACCACTACTTCCCGACCAAAAAACTTCGTTAAACTTCAACCTCCGGTCAGCGATCCGGAAGCGGAACCTATTGTACCAACTTCTTGTGCACTAAACATTCACCCTAAAGTCTCACGCAAAGGGTGACCACCAAGTCAGTCGAAGGACTTCAATCCGTCAACAAGAAGGACAGTCCACACGACACACACTAATCGGTCGTTATCAAATAATTGGCCGAACCTAAAATATAGGCGTCTATATGCTTCTGCGGATGTCCCGCCTGACCGTCCGTATGTCCCTTCTTTACTCGTCTTAAGTTCTTGTTGATTGAGGCTCAGTCTATCATAGAAACCTTTTTCTTTAGTACGTCTTTGCAAATTTTTTCTTTCGCAATTATTTTTTCTCTCACTCATACCAACTTTATCAGAAAAGGAAACCGTTTTTTTACTTTAAATATATAGATATTTATGTCCAAACAAAGAAAAGGGAATAAAACTACTATACCATCTCTTACATGAAATCAATCCTTTTTTATCCTATCAAAGGAAGACGGCGGTCCTGGTGTACGGAAAATCATGTGACATTTGGTAAAAAGGAGGAGAACCTACATAGACTCAAGCTCTATGTATTAATCCTGACCACATTTTCGACATCCTTGTCTCAATCCTTTGTCCTTTTAGTCCTTATCGTCTTCAGAACGTAGACCCAGAAAAAATCTCATTGAAGGACTAAACTTAACAAGATATCCACTACGACTTAAACTAAGACTTATAACGACTTATCTAACTTAAGTAATTGAAGAGTTACAAAATTTTCATGGATAACATCGATTATTTCAATTTCACGGAAATCCTACTTTAAGCTAAAAAGGAGTAATTTTTAGGGTGTACCAAGTTTTAATCACCGGAGATCAACTTCCATAGTCAGGTACATTTAAGACAATAAACAGTCTGATGTAGAAAGGTATGATAATCCACACTCCACCACTTGAACGACTAGGTCATATATATGGTATCTTTTACCAGTAGTCTTGTTTTTGAATGAAGAGACTTTTTCATCTAAGGTCGGAAATTACACTTCACTACCCTAGAGAGAAGGACTACGGACACAGAATTCGGGAGGATCGAGAACCCAACTCCTGAATGGGTTAAAGTTCAGTTACTATCATTAGACTCTGACGATTAGGTCAATCATTTTCCTTCGGTCTTTTCTATCCCTACCATAAACCTCCCACCTTTTGATCCCAAATAAGAGAGAGAACGCGAGAGGGAACGAGAACTTACGTGGGTTGACCATGAAACTCACCCCTCCTGGTCTTTACTCCTAACTCGTCTATATTCCTCAAAGAATAAGTCCATAGACAAGGAAAGAGACAAGAGAAGATAAGGTCAAGTCAAGTCAACGAGTCAGCACAGGCTGAGAAACCCTGCGGTACCTGACGTCGTGAGGTCCGAAGGGACAGGTAATGGTTGAGGGCCTCCAATGAGTTTGAGTACAGGTAACTCAACCACTACGGTAGGTTGGTAGAGTAGGAGACAGTAGGGGAAGAGGAGGATGGAAGTTAGTCCCAGAAAAGGTTTCTCAGTCAAGAAGCATAGTCTACCGGTTTCATAATCAAAGTCGAAGTCGTAGTCAAAAAGGTCACTTATAAGTCCTGACTAAAGGAAATCCTACCTGACCAACCTAGAGGAACGTCAGGTTCCCTGAGAGTTCTCAGGAGAGGTTGTGGTGTCAAGTTCTGTAGTTAAGAAGTCGTGAGTCGAAAGAAATATCAGGTTAAGTGTAGGTATGCACTGATGACCTTTTTGGTATCGGAACTGATCTGCCTGGAAACAACCGTTTCCTTATAGAGACGAAAAATTATACGACAGATCCAACCAGTATTGAAAGGAAGGTTCCTCGTTCGTAGAAAATTAAAGTACCGATGTCAGTGGTAGACGTCACTAAAACCTCGGGGGTTTTTATTTCAGACTGTGACAAAGGGGTAGACAAACGGTACTTCACTACCCTGGTATATGGTACTAGAATCAAAAGACTTACAACTCGAAATTCGGTGGAAAAAGTGAGAGGAGAAACTGAAAGTAGTTCTCCGACAAATCAGGGAATGAAAGACGGCATTCCCACCAGAGCGACCGTATAGACTCCGATGGCTAGAAAGAGGGCCGTCAGAACCAAGGTCGAACACGACGTAGGCCGGGTCGTAAAGAGAACGCGCACACGACACGCATAACACGGGGTACCACTGTGTCATCACCAGCCTATAAGAAAAGAAAAAGGAGAAGTCAGAAACAAGAGAAATGAAAGCCTAAAAGTCCCTAAAGAGAAAAAAAAAAAAATCGGTACGACACACCGAAAACCCTAGAATCAGGGAACTGGTCCCTAACTAACACACGGGGGACGTCACCTTCGAACCTCAGGACTGGTGACCTGACGGTCCCTTAAGGGAAATAGAGATCGCGAAGAAAACCCAAGAAAGAATACTAAAGGGAGAGACGAATGTTACGGACAAGTAAGTCCGACAGGTCTTAGGCATGGTATAATTAGTGCCAACAAAATTTTACGACCAGACTATTAAAACATAGGGACGGTCAAGACTACGAACAAGACAAAGAAATACAATCCGAAAAAACAGAAAGTCATGCGAAACCCTAAAAAAGAACTATCAATCTGTATACTACACGACCCATTTTCCTTGACGACACATACCCGGAAACATTGCACCATTCCGTACCCCGTCCCCTTCGTAAGATGTCGGAATGCTAACGAGAACCAGGAAATTATTCCCGAAGGAACCACTCAGCCACCATTTCTTAGGTGGACGGTTTCGTCTAGTCAGCCCTTCTAGGGGACCTCTTCTTTCGCCGGTGGGTGAGATCACAAGAACGGACCCGTTAGGGTATCTGTCTCCTCGGACCACCCGACGTCAGGTACCCCAACGTTTTCTCAGTCTATACTCAATCGTCAATTTTGGGTTTTTTTGGAAATTACTCGGAAACCGAACCGCGAATCCACCATGTCCTACCGATTTCATTCGACACCAGATCACAAAGGAAAGCAACTTCAGAAAATCCGAGAGTATCATATTGTCGTCCAAGCCAAGAATTACAAACACACAAATAAGAAATAAACTGACGTGGCCTAGTAGTCAACGTCGCGCCCTAGATCACGGGTTGGTATCTAACTTGGGGTTCGGGACGTGCCCCTCGCGTCAGAATTGGCCGTGTGGTCGTCGCTTCAGGGCGTCTACTCCGAGAGTACTCGAGCACAGGGAACTCCCGTCCGGAACAATTCTTACTATTTCATGAGACCGTAAAACTTTACTAAGGAAATGAAGGACGACTTTCGTTCTCCCCAAAAAAAGGAACTAAATGACACCCTTAGACCAGGTCAAGGACCTCTTTTTGGAGTGTTATAATACTCCGAAAGGACACTCACCACCATTGAGAGTCTCAACAGGTGTACCTCGAAGGTCGTCAATTCAGTTGACACCAAGTCAAAGAAGGTGTGGTGACCAAAGGTAAGGAGATAGACAAGGTCATTCCGAGCTGAGGGACACAAGTGGACAGACACAGACAGAGAGGTCAGAACCCTCGTCGTCAAACGGGACACAGGGGAGACTTCACCTAGGTTCTCTCAACAACTAAAACGTCAGACTAGTCGAAATATGAATAACCTACCCCACCACTGAAGGTTTGAGGAACGTACATCTTGGTCCTTGAACTTTCAGACTCACTAACAAGGGATTCTGAAGGTAAACGAGAGGGACAACCTTAAAAAAGGGGTAATCTAGGGGTCAAGGTCGATGAACGTCAAAGCCACTCTCCACACCCCGGTCCTTCAACGTCCACTTCGTGGATCTTCTTTAGGGATCACCGTCGAGATCTTTGTTTTCCCCGGTACGTCTCCGTTTCACGTTTGGCGAAGGAGAGGACTCTCCGCGTCCCGGCTCTTTCGCCAGAGACATACACTTAGTGTCCCCGGGATGAATACTTACCTTCAACCCAAACAATAACTGACATTTGGTTTAACGGTAATTTTAGGGGTGGTAAAATATTTAAAGACAGATTCAAGTCTTTGAGCCATCCAATCCTGCTACGTCGCAGGAAGTAATCTATTACGCCGTTTATGAGGTCACAGGAACTCAACAGTCCACCTCCATGCATCCCGAAACAGGTTCCTCTTCACCATGGAATGTTCCCATTTTGGAAAAAAAAATTACAAATTTTTCTAAAACATGTATGACGAGCAAATAAGTCAAGTAGTCAAGTCAAGTCAAGTCAGCGAGTCAGCACAGGCTGAGAAACGCTGGGGTACTTAGCGTCGTGCGGTCCGGAGGGACAAGTAGTGGTAGAGGGCCTCAAGTGAGTGTGAGTGCCGGTAGTTCAGTCACTACGGTAGGTCGGCAGAGTAGGAGACAGCAGGGGAAGAGGAGGACAGGGGTCAGGGAAGGTCGTAGTCTCAGAAAAGGTCACTCAGTTGAGAAGCGTACTCCACCGGTTTCATGACCTCGAAGTCGAAGTCGTAGTAAGGAAGGTTTCTTTCGGGTCCCAACTAGAGGAAGTCTTACCTGACCAACCTAGAGGAACGTCAGGTTCCCTGAGAGTTCTCAGAAGAGGTTGTGGTGTCAAGTTTTCGTAGTTAAGAAACCACGAGTCGGAAGAAGTGTCAGGTTGAGAGTGTAGGTATGTACTGGTGTCCCTTTTGGTATCGGAACTGATCTGCCTGGAATCAGCCGTTTCATCGCAGAGACGAAAACTTATACGAGAGATCCAACCACCTCTGGTATTTTCATTATACATTTCCTTTACAAAGGCATACTTTTCATTGAGTTTTTTAGATGATCTTAAAAGTTTTATCATGATAGTTTTTAAGACTAGGGTTCTCCCTTGTCAACGTATGAGTATTGCAAGTAAAATTTCTTATAAGACATTAAGTACCATCACTTACTTCAAAGAGATCCATTTCAATTCATAGTGTCTCAAATTTGAAATAGAGTAGAAAGAAAAAAAAAGTGAGTCCTCAATTGTTACGAACCTTTTGGTTTTTCTGGAGCCAGTCGAATATTGTAAAAATATCGACTTGCAAAAGTCCTTTGATCCCTACCGTGTAGTGTCCATTTTGTCTTGAGACATACAAAATTTTTACAAATAAGATTAAAAATTTTATTATATCTGTCCTTTGAAATCCCCACGTTGGACAGTTCACCACTTTTTTTCACCATTTAATGACATTTTTTATCATATATATTTATTCAGGATTTTTAGGAAAAAGAATGGTGTATTTTACAAATTTTAAACTTACACATATATATGTATAAGTCGGTACATATATGTATCAGTTGAAAAATTAATTTTTTTGTTTTAAAAGTGGAAATATCCTCACAAGTTCAAGACCTCTGAAAGGAATAGGTCGTGAAGACTTACCCAAATGTTAGTGACCCTTTCTTACTCTCAATCTCCATATTGCGAGGTATGACCCTAGACTCACATTGGACACCGAAGTACACTACAGGAAACTTTCGAAAACCAAGATGGGTACCCTTACATAACTAACGTGTGTACTCACCGTAGACACTGACGTCTTTCTCCTTTGTCGAACAGGAGGAACGACACCGAGTCAGAAGGGAAATAAAGGAAAAATCTCCGAGGTTTAACAGTCAACATAATAAGGAGAATATACGGCGCCATTCTTTTCGACACACGAGTCTGAGGATTAAGAGCAGTCACACTCTACTTCCGAAAACGGTCCGACTGAGAACCCCAATAAATCTAGACATCGAGTAAAGTGTCTAGGACAACCTGTATACTAATCTAATAAACACATACATTACATAAAAAAGACCGATATATACTAAAGTGACTAATGAAGGGAACCCTAAAATAAAAAGAAATGGTAAAATAAATCACAACTTATATATCATCCAATGAAGACCTTTTGTTCCCCTAGAAGAGCACACTCCCTAACTTGGGTACAGAAGACGTAGCCGTCCACCCAAGGGACTCGGAGGTCCCTTCGGGACCTCAAATTTAAATCAAAGGTACCGGGATGTAATGACGTCGTCGTTCGGACAGTGATTGAATCGCACCTAAGTCAAAATAATCATATTCTTCCAAAACACAATCTCTTAGGAAGACTTAGTCATCCAGAGTTGAGACTGACGTAGAACCTTAGTGGAGTCTTCGAAGTACCGACCGGAAATAGAGACTTTTAATTTTAATTAAATTAATATAGTAAAAATAAGTACATTTTTTCATGTATGCGTGTCAAAATTTCTTAGTTTTATTCCGAACAATACCTTCTATGTCCAGAATGACACGACGGTATAGGGGATGAGGTCCTCGTGTACGTAAGATAAGATCAACCAGGAACACCGTAAATGGAGGTATAGCGATTTATCACAAGAATATGACAATGAAGGACTAAAAAGATTTTAAGATTCGTAACGGATACGAAATCCGTAATAGAGAGTGACACACTCTACTTGTGAATTGAGATAGAGTAAGGTGACAAGTGAAAAGATAGTTGGATGGAGGGTTATATCAATGGTATTAAAACCAATCTAGTCACAACTCACGAATTATGATAATACACACGTACGATTAAACGAAGCCAGTATAGGCTGAGAAACACTGGGATACCTGACATCGGAAGGTCCGAGGAGACCTTCTTATGACATCACCCAACGGTACGGGAGGAGGTCCCCTAGAAGGACTGGGTCCCTAGTTTGGTCACAGAGAATTTAAAGGACGTAACCGTCCACCTAAGAAATGGTGATCGCGGTACACCCTTCGAGCCACCGAGTCGCCATTTCTTAGACGGACCTCTCCTCTCGGCCCAAACTAGGGACCCAGTCCTTCTGAGGGGACCCCTTTCCTTACCGACGGATGGGGTCATAAGAACGGACCTCTTAAGGCACCTGTCTCCTCGGACCGTCCGACACCAGGTATCCCAACGTCTCAACCTGTGTTGACTCGCTGATCGTGAGGCGTGAATCTCGAACCCTAATCGAGACGAAAAGACGAGGGGTTCACGACCCGACCATCACAAGAAAGGATAACAAAAACAGCGACACCAAAAATACGGAATTCTTTAAAATCAACAAATTAAATTTTTTTATTTAGTGTCTGTACTTAACGAATGTCAAGACTTCCAACTTTCAGGTCCTAGTTCCGGTGTGGTACCACTCCCGGGAGAAGACCAAGCGTCGATCGCGGAGGAGAGTGACACAGGAGTGCACCACACTCACCGAATCAGTCAGTCACGCTACAATCTACCGTGGTCTTCGTTTATGGAAGGGCAGGGAAACTAAAAAAAAGGTACTTAATCAAAAAATCCACTTTCTAATAAATACGTACGTCGAAGTATTTAATAACAAATTGTGTGACTTATACTTTGAATACCTAATTTATATTCGTTCTTCCATGCAATACCTTCTTGATTTTCGTACTTTCGTTAAGAAACACTTCGAGTCTCTCGTCCATAAATCACTCGTTGATAGGGACTTATATGATTTACATAAATATTTCCATTCGAAGTTTATAAGTTTTGTCCGAGTCCATGATAGACCCATGGAGTGAAAAACAACTATCCTTTTGTTTTAAGCGACTTTCAAGACCAGTCCCATCACTTCAATTATCAAAATTGAGATGAGGAATTTTAGTGACTACTATGGGAGGACGGAAATTATCTGCGAAGAGTACGGGGAGAGGGAGTGCAAGGAGTGGAGACAGAGAGAGAGAAGAGACGAAGAATAAGAGGTGGGCGGGCGAAAGGAGGAGTCGGAAACGCGAGACCGTCGTTGTGGTGCCCGACACACTCCGCATGAGTGACAGAGAGACGGAGAGGAGGTTGACACCCTAAGGACGTAGGGAAATTAAAATATCTATTTCGAGGGTTTGGAGTCCCTCCAGTATCTTGAAAAGGGTCCAGTGTACCAATTCGAGTCGACACACCTTCTTCTCAGCCACGACGCAACGAGGACACTCCTGTTGATTTAGTGTCACGTGTCTGTAACCTCAATTGACTCGTAAATTCGGTGTCTCCTCTGTCTTGCCATAAACTTCGACCTGACACTGTCATCGAATATAAACTTATAATTACAGAAACTTAAGTTTTTCTATTTATAGGCCTGGTTGTTTCCTTGGTGGTTGTTTTACTTTTCATTAGGACGGTTTACCCTCTTTTATTAAACGTTTATTAAATCTCTTGAGTATACTGAGTAAGGGAGTGGGGTCTCCTTTTTTTAGACTAATTTTTTACCCGTTTCCTAGGCTTATCTATAAACGGGTTTCTTCTGCATCTCTACCGATTATTCATATACTTTTCCACGAGTTGTAGTAATAGTCCCTTTACATTTAGTTTTGATGTGACTTTATGATGGAGTATAAACAATCTTGCCGACAATCTTTTTTGTCCATAATGACTTCTGCGTCATCTTCCCCTTGGGGACACGATTTTGTCATTGTCTTCCTCGTGCACCTGTGTCTGCCGTGCGACTATTAATCCGTCCGACGACCCCTCCCCCCCCATCCTCGCACTTAACCCATTTCCACGAGTTTTCCGTGTCTGAAGTCATTCGTAACGAGACATGTGGACTTTCATAACAATATACAGTCAATGTAGAGCCTAAAAACTCCTCAGAAACGGACACTAAGAACTATAGACTCACAAACAAAAACTTCACGTATTCTTTTGCCGTAGAAACAAATTAGTGACTTCAGGGATATAGACCATGAATTTACATATAACAAAATGTCCATTTCGACTTTCGATATTTACTTTTGACCTTTTTAGAGAGATTAAGAGTTTTCGTTCATTCAACATACCAAAATCAGGGTTCACGGATCAATCTTATAGACACTCTTATATAATCCCGTTCCGAACTAAGTACACTTTTGTTGAAATATAATGTGTCACCAAAATTTCATAACAGTATAAGAACCTTGGTCCAACCGAAAAAAGAAAACCATCAAAAACTAAGGTATAGTTTGACCATAAATTTTGTCACAGGGAACATTGAATTACAGTAGTATAGGTCACTACTAGTGTGGGACGGGGACAACGAAAAGGTGTGAGGTTTGGGACTTTAACGTCGTTGAAGTAATTATGAATTTTTAGAAATAGAGAATAGACAAAGAGTAGATTAAAAATAAAGTGTTCTTATAAAGAAAGGTTGGGGGGAAATTGTATATCTTATCATTCTATTAAAGATCTTATAAAAACCTCGCGTAGGGCCTTTAATTGACGTTTCTAAGGAGATTTCTTTAGTAAAATTGTCAACATGAGAAAGAGTCCATATATAAGTCGAACGATTTCTGCTATTTTAAGCAATAATATTGCTTTACTTTAGGACCCTCCTTGTCTACTACCTTCAACCTGCTCTTCTGGAATATGCAGCGAGCCAATTTATGGGTCGTTTTTCACTCGGACTCTTCGAAACTTTATCTTCTAACTCAATACAAGTATTGCCTATCTGTATTCTTTGGTTGATCCAGGGTCATGGGCTTCGACAACATTTTAATCTTACCTATTTCAACCACTTGTAAATATAAATTAAGGAAAAGACATCGGGTGCCTGAAGATGGTCGGTCAAGTTATGTAACCATAACCACAGAACGAAAACTTTTGGGTTTGTCTATTCTCAAGTACACCTTAAATAAAACACAAATCCTTGATGACTCGTAGTTTTATTATGTACTTTACATCGTCACTTAGTGAAATGGAAACTATATTTCCATTTAGTCTGACACTTCAAAAAAATATGTACTACTGATACCTTTTTTATAAGAACAAAGGAATATAATACCTTCGTCCTCAAAGGATAAGTATTCATAGAGTTTCAAACATCTTCGGTATCGCAAGATACTATATTGACGTAAAAATTTTCTCGTAGGTCTTGAGTACGACCATTTAAGGTTTAGGACCCATATTAAGTATAACATCAGTCTCGACTACCAACATGTTCACTCCTTAAAGACCACAGTCAACGTCGAAAATATTTTCCCTATCTAAATATTTGGAAAAGGAGTAATAGAAAAAGGATTTAATTTTTGATTTTTTAATACATGGTTTAGATACGTATAATAAAATATAACGTATCTTATTTTTAATACACAAAGGATTAATACAAAATTCCACTTTGTAAGTAAAATATCGAAAGACCCTAAAAGCAAACAAAAAAAATTTGTTTCATCCTCAAACATATGACTTAATAAAAAAGAGAATACATTTATATAAATAGGTCTTTCATTCTCTTGAACAAACCACATTCAAAATTTTACTCTCTCGATTTTTTTATTATACAGAGGTTTCAGAGAGTTCAACCTTGGGTATTAAAAATTTGTAAACGTATTGTATATTTTCGGACATATTATTAATTATCGGTCAAGATCGGACTACGGGTGTAGGTCGGGTGACGGACGAAAAGTACGTACCGGAACAGTTGATTCTTAACAAGTGTCAAAATTTATCAATCTTTTTTTTTTCGTATGAAGTTCTGTGTACTTTTAATTATACTTTAAGTCATAGGTATTTTTTTATAAAATAACCTTGTGTCGGTGTGACTGACAAATACCGACAAAAACATGTTGTCACGTCAACTGAATCAACGATGTCTGTCTACGTCGGACGTTTCTGACTGGACACATCACACCTTACTCTACGAGAATTAAATGAACGACACCGAGTCATTTTATGTAGAATTGTCAAAAGGTCAATCGTAAATTTGGAATGGTAGAAGATCGTAAACTAATAGAAGAATTGTGCTCAGTTTCCAAAAGTTTCAGGTGGGGTGGAAAAACTCGTTTTATAAGTTGACAGTAGTAGTCAAGGGTACTTAAATATTGAGTGTAAATACACAAATGAAACATAAAAAAAACATATGAAAACGTTTTATACGTTTTTTTTTTTTTTCACATAAGATCTAGAGGCCTTTCTTCTAAAAACATCAAACACTTATCTTTTATTCACTTTCTTAGTGATTTTTTACTGAACAATGTATGACTTGAACCGTTTCCAGCCCTGACATCTCTTTTAATGTTGAAATTCTCCTGATCGGATTCTAAATTTATATACTTCAACAAACTTCAAAAGTTTGTTGAAAGGAGACACTTACCATTACGTCCTGTTTCAGACGGTAATACTTTTACTGGGAACCAGACTCCAACCTCATAAGACCCCTCCTTCTCTATCCTTTCTTTTCCTGTAAACGATCACAGACAACGTTCGAAAGAGTTAATCCAAAGGTCCTCTCTTAATTCGGGATTAAGGGATACCGTACATCTTGCCACGGCTAAAACATGGTAGGAATCTTCTTACCTCTTTTATTAGTGAGTTTATTAAATGACACAAGACACGAAGTCTACTCGGGTCCCTCGTGTACCCTCAGTCACAACCATTAGTCATAATATCTTACCCACTCCGTCTCCTCACTTAATGTTTGAGGACATCGTGTCTACGTATTTTGTGTATGAGTACGGACGGAAGACCCGCGATCCGTAAGTCGAGGGACATGAGTGTGGCTTGTGTAAGTGCATAGAAGGACTTATATGACCCTTCAAGTCACAGACGATTCGAGAGTACGTATACGAAGAATTATATCCTCCTTTCCATACTTTGACTTTCCTCGACATCGTTTTAACAATTACGAAATTTATAATCCTATTAGATTAAAGTGTGGAGAGAATTATTTGAAGTCAAGTACCGTATGGCACATAATTTACGGTAGGTCAAATTGTCGCATATGTTTATGAGACAATACCTCTCACTCTCGAATATAGTTGTTGGTCACCGATCCACACATTGGCCAGCGGTAAGAATTTAACTGACTTGTTCTTTAAGATTTTCGACTTCTTAAGACTGGTCCCTTCTCTACGAATTCACTTTTGTCACGAATACGACAGACTCGTCAGTCAGTGTCTCTACGAATACAAGTGATCTCATGGTTATAATCTAAAATGTTTTGTTAAACTGTTCCCACACACACATTAATAAAAGACTACAAATTCCATGTACACGTCTAAGTCGGACGACATTATTACATTTAAACGACAACGAAAACCCATTGAGGAAAAAATCTTTACGGAAAAAAAAAAATTTATTCCATATAGGAAAAAATTTATCAACCGGTACTTACACAAATAAATGTAAAGACTTAATTTTACCCTCAATTTCATCGATTAAAATAACTATAAAGACTGTAAATGACATGGATTTTAATTAGTGGTGGTCTAACACGATTTCGTCGTCCTTGAAGAATATATCCATTCATTAATTAAAGGTAATAAAGAGAATTAAAATGGTTAGAAAAATGAGGTTGTTGTTTTCTTATGAGAGAAGGAAGGAAAAGAGAGGAGTGTCGGTGATCAGGAGAAGGAAAAGTTTCGTGGTTCGAGAATGTCTGTTTAAACTTTTGCAATGTTCACGTCTATTATACAAAACTTTAAAATTTCGTCATAATGAGAATTCAACTTGAAAACCCTTCTTATTCTTTACTTGTATAATAAAAGTTAAACATCTTAAAAGGTTTATCATTTTGACATGTTTCAATCATAGTAGTAAGATAGTGTAACAAGTGTTTATTTCATAAAAACCATTAATTTAGTAACTAATATAAACTACCCTTTATGTATTTTGTACTTTGGTAGAGACCGTGTAATTTTTATGGAATTTTTCAAAAATGACCGATTCTTTGATGTATGAATTTTAACTGACATTTGTTTTTAAAATTTATCCGATTTGTAAATTTTTAATGGGACTACCGTCTTTCATTTTTTCTTGATTTCTCGGAGAACTTACACTTTCTCCTCTCACTTTTTCGACCGAACTTTGAGTCGTAAATTTTTTGATTCCATTAACGTAGACGAGGGTAGTGAAGTACCGTTTATCTTCCCCCTTAACCTTCGTCACTGTACAGTAAAAGGACCCGAGGTTTTAGTGACGTCTGCCGCTGACGTCGGTACTTTAATTTTCTGTGAATGAGGAACCTTCCTTCGATACTGTCTGGGTCTGTCACATGATTTTTCGTCTCTGTAACGAAACGACTGTTTTCAGACATTATCAGTTCCCACAAAAAGGTCATCAGTCCATGTCTTCACTCTCGACCTGGTGTTTCCTCCGACTCGTGACTTCTCAACTACGAAAGTTTGACACCAGGACCTCTTCTCTCAGGGAACCTGACGTTCCTCTAGTTTAGTCAGTTAGGATTTCCTTTAGTTGGGACTTATAAGTAACCTTCCTGAGTACAACTTCGACTTCGAGGTTATGAAACCGGTGGACTACACTTCTGGACTGAGTACCCTTTTCTGGCACTACGACCTTTTTTAATTTTCGTTTTCCTCTTCCCCACCATCTCCTACTTTATCTTTGGTTTGACACAGTCTACTTTAAGTAGGTGGAGACTCGGGACGTTTCCCAACGGACAACTCATGTCACGACAACGTAAAATACCCTTATATTTAATACGTTTAAATTTTATTATACTTATTTATAAACTTTCAACATATACTACGTGCTACAAACTTTATCACGTTATAATTTTAAAAAAATTTACCGACCCTCAGTATCTTAAAGTTTTGTGAGAACCTGTCGTTTCACTCCCGTCACAAACTATAATGATATACGTCAGTGGAAATTGTGTCTTAAATTGAAATAGTACACAGTCAAAGGATATATACAACACATACACGAAACTTTCAAAACATTTATTAGACGACTGTACATGACGATAAAATTATAAGTCACAACAATATTAAGTTTTTTTGAAAAATTTTGTTAGGTGATTGGGTTTATAAGTAAATCCTCCACCACAATTACGAACACGACATTCTTTAAAGATTTTTGACCATTGAGACTTTGTCTTAGTACAAACATTATTTTAAATTAAGACTACGTGACAAATCAACCTAACTATCTATTATCGAACCCTATGAATCTTGGATATCTCGTTTAAATTCGTTTTAAAGAGATAGGATAAACATCTAGATTCTAAAAAATTATATTTAAATAAAATTAACCTCCGATTATGAAATATTATATCATTAATATTATTTCATTATACCAAAAACGGTATGTAGTTGTACTTAGGCGGTAGCCACATGTGCACAAGGGGTAGGACTTGGGGGGAGGGTGGAGGGAGGGACATGGTAGGGAGACCCAGTAGGGTCACGTGGTCGGGGTTCGTAGGACATAGTACGTAGCTTGGACCTGACCGCTAAGTAAAGTGTATACTATAACATGTACAAAGTCACTACCTGAGACACCCTCTCCCGCGCCCATCTAGATACTAAAAATTCTTAAGAGCGAGAGCTTGGGAGGACCGTCGGGTCACCAATTCTGAGATGTCAGGGTGACGTGTCCTGCACCCAAACTAGAACTGGACTTGATCCGAGGACGCAAGACGGACCGTGTCGGTTTTTGTCTGTTGTCTCCTGATGAACGAAACGTGAAAGAAGGTTACCCTTTTAATCCTGAACTACTCACTTAGAACAGGTGAGGTGATGACACATAATACATTATGTACCCAAACAACTTAGAACCAAATTTTTTCTGTCGAAGTTTTTGGACTGTGTTGGAGACATTCTGTGAGAATCCTACTCCGTGAACCTAATACCTAAAGCATAATCTACGAAAAATACCAATTTAAAATATCCACCCTATTACCATAACACGAACACATTTTCATACAGGAATCTTCCGTGTCCTACTGTGTAAATCCCGAGTTCAAAGTAGTGTTCATTTCTATGTAGATCTTCGGAATCTTTCTGTGATTGTAGACAACTAAGGTCTACCTCATACGGTCGAGTGACTTAGGAGATTTAAAAGACAAACTTTAACAACTTTATAAACATGTTAAAATTTATATAACCCTTTATATAACTAGTTCTTTTACGAATATAACGAATGACTTTAAGAATGCCGAACCTTTAGGGTAAACTCATTTCGTAGTTTACCAACACGTACAATAGATTCTCTATACTATGAAAAAAAGTCAACACGCAAAAGTGAGTAGTTTGTTAAAACACATAACGGTTACAGTTGGCTTTTTCTTACGTGTTGGATTTACGACTCTCAACAAAATGTGTTGTCTGTAAGAATCCTGAAGTCCGGACCCTCCGCCGGAGAGTTCATTGGAACCCTTTTAACGAGGTTCCTCCGCTCCCCCAATCGATCCTATATGTCCCCAAAACGTTGTTTCCCATCTATCAGACTTACTGTGTTTTAATAACCTTTAATTTCCTTTTGGTTTGTAGAGTTCCTTAAATCGCGAAAAGATGCGTACCCTTCTATCTTCTCAGACCCGAGCTTGGTTAGGAAGCTAAGTGTGGAGGCGATAACCGGTCATAGGACTCGAAGGAGCCCCTCGTGGTGTCCCACAGACTTCCGACGGTCTCCCGTCCACGAGGAACGAAGGAAAGACTCAAGGGAAGTCAAGTCAAGGCAGGTCAGCGAGTCAGCACGGGTTAAGAAACGCTGGGGCACTTAGCGTCGTGCGGTCCGGAGGGACAGGTAGTGGTTGAGGGCCTCAAGTGAGTCTGAGTACAGGTAGCTCAGCCACTACGGTAGGTCGGTAGAGTAGGAGACAGCAGGGGAAGAGGAGGACGGGGGTTAGGGAGGGTCGTAGTGTCAGAAAAGGTTACTCAGTCGAGAAACGTACTCCACCGGTTTCATTTGTGGGTCCTGACTAGAAGTCTTACCTGACCAACCTAGAGGAACGTCAGGTTCCCTGAGAGTTCTCAGAAGAGGTTGTGGTGTCAAGTTTTCGCAGTTAAGAAGTCGCGAGTCGAAAGAAGTGTCAGGTTGAGAGTGTAGGTATGTACTGATGACCTTTTTGGTATCGGAACTGATCTGCCTGGAAACAACCGTTTCATTACAGACGAAAACTTATACGATAGATCCAACCAGTGTTGAAAGGAAGGTTCCTCATTCGTAGAAAATTAAAGTACCGACGTTAGTGTTAGACGTCACTAAAACCTCGGGGGGTTTTATTTCAGACAGTGACAAAGGTGACAAAGGGGTAGATAGACGGCACTTTACTACCCTGGTCTACGGTACTAGAAACAAAAGACTTGCAACTCGAAATTCGGTTGAAAAAGTGAGAGGAAAAAGTGAAAGTAGTTCTCCGAGAAATCAAGGAGAAGTGAAAGTCGGTATTCCCACCACAGTAGATGTATAGACTCCAATAACTATAAAGAGGGTCGTTAGAACTAAGGTCGAACACGAAGGAGGTCGTAAAGAGTACTACATGAGACGTATATTCAATTTATTCGTCTCACTGTTATATGTTAGAACTCTATGAGGAAAAGGATAAACCTTGGTCAGACAACAAGGTACACGTCAAGACAACGAAGGACTGGACGTATGTCTAAAGACTTCTCCGTCCAGTCCACCAGACCATGAGGGTAGAGAAAGTCTTAAAAGGTGTCAAATGACACTAGGTGTGTCAGTTTCCGAAACCGTATCAGTTATTTCGTCTTTATCTACAAAAAGACTTTGAGAAAAAGGTACTAGGTCGCCTACAACCGTTAAACTAGACACCAAGGAGACGGGAAAGATTTTGGTCGAACGTGCAGAGCTTCAAGCACCAAGTGCATAACGACTTCAGACCGAACCTCTTAAAACTCGTAATGAAATGATCGTACACTCTACTCCCATTAACACGCCATCAAACTCGTAAGAAAACGTAACGGAAAGAAACCCTAACCTTACTTTTGACTGGAAAAGGTCAGGACACCGGTGACGACTCAAAAGGTTTAAACGACCGTATAACTCACGTCGTGAAAGTGTCGTAGTAGAAAGTCCTAAACTTTGTCGAGTTGACCTTAAGGTAGTGGAGGTGATCGAAACAAGTATCACTACGAAAGATTCCGGGTGAACTAAAGTGTAAGGTCCTACAGACCGAGATCCACTCACTAGTGTGGTAGCACTAATAGAACCAACACTTCTAGAAAAAACATGTCAAGACATATAAGAACGGTGGAGAAGAATTATAGAAGAATTCAAGGACTCAAGGGAATCCGAGTGGTTAATTACGAGTTTCCACCGGTGTTGGTGACTACCGATACTGCAGGAAAGAAATGACTGTACCGTCCATTAGGTAAAGAGTGTTCGCTAAGACTCTTCGACCGTAGTATAAAATAGTACTAATGATGTCGACGCTTGTGGCGGTGTGACTTGACGACACGGAGGACCCTCTTCGGGATGACAGTTGTCCGAAAGTTTGACGTAAGATCCAGAGAAGAGGGTAGTAAAGAAGGTGGACGCAGTCCTAGAGTCGATCACCTTGTCGGTGGAGTGTAGGGGAAGGGATGAGACTGGCTGCCAATACCAGAGTGACGGTCGAACGCCAGTCCTTTGGCGGACATCCGGTCTGCACCTCCCCGGGAGGTTCACCCTGTCCGCGAGACCGCGTGCGCGGTGCACCGCGCGTCGGAGTCAGCCGCGCCGCCCTGACTGCGCGAGAACCCCGCGCCGGCCACGCTTCCCGTCCACCTCGGACGCGCTCCCGGACGGACCCGGAACGGAATGACGGCCGCCTTCGGGACCCTCGCACTTTCCGGGCCAGGGCCGGAACTCCAGAATGGCCGCCGAAGCTCAGGGTCCCTTTCGGCGACATAACGACCGCCGGTGACGAGACTCCGGTCACGTCAGGCACTCCCGACGTCCCTCAGGAGCGTGAAGGTGAGATTATTCCAGTCCTCTCTAAGTCTCTCCGGTCGATCACGGAGTCTTGGCGGGGCCGTCGCCCTCTGCCGCGATCCTACGCGTAGATGCCGTCAAAGGAGGGGTGTTTTGGTAGACGGATCAGACCGCAACGCAGACAGGGACGTGCCTCGGTCTCCTGTAGCGACCGTCATATTGCACCTGAGAGTGGTGCCCTGTGAACATAAAGACCCAAAGACCCACAAGGAATTCCCGAGACCCTAGTGTGAAGTATTACTCAATACCCGGACCGGACTACACAGGTCGGACACACAAATGTCTTCAGGACTAAACTTAAATAACTTTCTGGATGAACTCTAGAACCCCGAGACCTTCAACCTTATGAGTTCATCCAAGGTTGACTTTACTAAAACAGGGAATCCAAGTCGGGGACCAAGGGTCCTTGTTTCGGCTAAAACATTCCAATTCTCCTTAGAGTGGACGTTTCACCGAGTAGACTCACCTCTGGAGGGTGGTCCTGGCGTCTAGGGTACTCCTCTTTTCGGTTCTTTCTCGTCTAGGATCTAATCGTGTTGACTATCGTGTTTCATTGGGAACACAAGACGTTCGGAGGGAAGTCTGACACGGTTGAACAAACTTGACCTCTCCTCTTTGCTCGACCCGATTCCGTTCCCCGTTTAAACGGGTCCTGTAATGTGAAAACTCCCAAATTCTCTCGTATCATACCCCCTTTCTATATGGTGGAGGGTGATTCTTTTACAATAGAGTCCGTAAGAATTTTCGGAAACTAAGACTCAGAGGTGAGAAAGGTCAAGGACTCCTCCGGAGTGTTGTACGGGGAATAGTGTACCCCGTAACTCTCGACACACACGAAGGAAGTAGGAGTGAAGCGTCTGTGTCCTTTGCTCACTTCCTTTCTCGGAGGGGCTAATGAACAAAGACGGATCGAGCTTTCTACTTCTTTTCAGTCGGGGTCTCTACTTACAGGTCCAGTAGGATAAGAATCGTCGGATCGGTCATCAGTCTAAAAGTCTGTGTCAATTCAGTTTGAATCAAAGATAGTCTTCTGACTCTTTGATGACGGTTCCATCAATTCCTGGTTTTCGACACGACGTCCTGTAAGGTGGATCGACCACATACCTCGCGTATCCATTCTCTCGGTCCTGTGCGTCCCGCCTAGTCTGGAGAACACCAGACAAGACGGAGGAGGTCGGGGTGAGAACGAGAGACGTACATCACAGGAACTAGGACGTCTTTTATCACTCAATAAGAAAGGGAGGAAGCGAATCACAGAATATACTCTGAAAAATCGTAATCATTCAATCTTGCCTTTATGTCTTTATCTACTTGTGGTTGAAGTTCCTATTATATGTAGTATAATAGTCATTAGTCCTTGTGTAGTCATGGTCCTACTTCATTATATTTCTCTGTACGTCCAAGATACGACAATGATAAGACACGATAACAACTGGGTCAAACAGACGTAAAAGAGTATCAGTATCGTTTTTACGTTTACAACGATGTACTAAACACAACCGGGAATTTCTTTAGTAGTACGATTAAGGAGTACTCTGTCATTCTTAGGATTTTTTTTTCAAAGAAAGGATTAGAAGGACATCCACAATGTCATTGATTAGAAGGTCACTAATACCCTTTACCCACGTTGGTCGACGGACGTTAACGAGGAGTCCCTTCGTCGTGAAACACGACTTCCTCCTAAGTCAATCAAGTCCAAAGATCCCCTACGTTCTGACACCGGAACGTCTGGAGAAACCGAAACCATACATCCGTTACAACCGAGGATTTTATTCAACCTTACCCAAATAAGGATCTTCTCAAGTATATCTTAACAATGATACAGAAGGTATTTACAAACCATCTTAAGTGAACATGGTAGACCGGACACCTTCCAACAACCAAATTATCCCGATAAGTCAAAAGAGAAAGAAGAACTCACTCAAAACCATCAAACATAGAAAGTTGTTGAAAAAGATAAAGTTGATTCAACAACCTAAATAACCGTATTAATTATTTTAAAATACGATGAAATCGGTGTGGGGTGTGTAACAACACTAAGTTTTATAAAAGTCTAAAAGTAACAATAAAAGAGAAATAGGGTACCGAATAAATCCTCAGTAATTGAATCTACAAACCACTGAGATATAGAAAGACAATGTTAAAGAGTAATTCAAGATAAGACCAGTCTCACATAGCACATGCTAAAGGTAAGAAAATTTAACAAACGTCGAAAAAAAACGGGTATTGTACACGTGAACCCTTCTTACACATAATGCGACGACAACCTCATAAGATATTTACAATCAGTTGAAGCGACTATTAGAATATATAGGATTGACTAAAAGACAGGTAAACACGATAGTTAATGGGTCCACAACTCTGACCATTAAACGGATGTCGATAAAGCAAAAATAAAGTACGTAAAACTTCGAGACAATATTACATAACCTCGATCTTCTGTTGACAAAAAGACAACCTGAGTGTTTTCATCTTACGTCCAGACAGGGATTCCCGGTAAACTAAAGATGTCTCTTCTTTAAAGAGTAGAAAACGACCTCCCATCCAGGGACCAACTGTCACGTGTACCCAATCCCCTCCTCCTGCACGAAGAGGGACCGACACGAACCAGAGACAACGACGTCAGAAAGAGATCGACGCCGTGTACCCGAAGAGTAGCACCACCGAAAAGAACGACGTCCCGTATCCGAACTCTCTCTTACCTGAAGTCATCAACGCCATATGCACGAATTGACGGGGAGTCGTACACCTCAGAAGGGTCTGGTCCCTAGTTTGGGACAGGGGACGTAACCACCCGTCTAAGAATTGGTGACCTAGTGGTCCCTTCATGTAAAGAAAAATAGGGGATTGAAACCGACAGTCACCGAATTTTCTAATATTAAATCTTCACATTGACGTTCATCACTAGTATATAAGTGGTCATAAAACTGGAATTGTAGAATTAGGTATATCTTTCATTTGTCGTGGATGACTCATCCATTCTTAAAATTCTTAAATTTAGACATTGGATCTAAGGAACGGTTTAAACACTACCTTAATAGTTAACTTATGTTAATAACTCTAAAAGGTTTCCAGAAACAAGTCCATGGTCATTTCCTAGTTAGAATCCTGCTGGGAACTTAAGACTTTTTCTTGGTAAAACGTTGTGTAGAAAAAAAACAAAAACAAAAAAAAGTAAAAGTGTACAGACTTCAACCCTATAGAATTTTTAATCGTTTCGCGAAAGACAGTTAGATACCGTAGAAACCCTGAAGTACTTACACTCTGTACGGGACAAGAAGGACGTAAAAGAAAAATTTATTGACACAAATAAAGCCGACACGACCCAGAAACAACGGCACACCCGAAAGGAGATCAACGTCACTCATCTCCGGTGAGAAATCAACATCAAGCTTCCCAGGAGTAAACGACACCGAAGAGAACAACGTCTTGTGTCCGTTATCACGGACGCCCGAGTCATCGACCCCGAAGTCATCGACCCCGAAGTCACCGACCCGAGTCATCGACCCCGAAGTCGTCGACCCCGTGTCGTCGACCCCGAGTCATCGACCCCGAAGTCGTCGACCCCGAGTCATCGAACCCGAGTCGTCGACCCCGAGTCGTCGACCCTGAGTCATCGACCCCGAAGTCATCGACCCCGAAGTCGTCGACCCCGAGTCATCGAACCCGAGTCGTCGACCGTGAGTCATCGACCCCGAAGTCGTCGACCCTGAGTCATCGACCCCGAAGTCGTCGACCCTGAGTCATCGACCCCGAAGTCGTCGACCCTGAGTCATCGACCCCGAAGTCGTCAACCCTGAGTCATCGACCCCGAAGTCATCGACCCCGAAGTCGTCGACCCCGAGTCATCGACCCCGAGTCATCGACCCCGAGGACCCGAGATATCTCGTGTCCGAGTCAACGAAGTTCGGTACACCCTACAAAAGTCTAGTCCCTAACTTAAATACAGAGGACGTAACCGTCCACCTAAGAGATAGTGACTCGTAGTCCTTCCGAGGGAAAGGACGTAAAAGTACGTGTTCAAGGAAAAAGACTGAAAGAGAGGTTTGAAGGAATGGTGTTAGTCGTTTTACGAAGGGTACCTGAGACTGGTGTAAAGTTAACATAATTCTTTTGATTACGAATTTTCTCTTGTTATTTTCGATTTGTCTCAATTTCTGTAACGATTTAATTCCATACATATTTTCCTCTGAACCTTTTGTCCGATCAAATATTTGTAGACTCTGAACCTGAAATCTAGACGAGAGACCTGAGTGCCGTGTACCTAAGAGTACTAGTACGAACCGAGATTCAGGGTTTGTCTAATGTATATAGTCGGTTAACCTTCTGTATACACTTTTTGTTCTCAGTTCAGGTCTTCTCTACAAGTGTATATTAGAATACTCCGGTCCTCCTTGACCCTCCCTAAGTATTAAGATCGTGAGTGGTTTCGTCTTAGTGTAGTCAACACTACGGTAGAATACCATGGGTCTGATCACTCCCAAAATACGTTACGGTTTCATGTCTACGAGTCAGTGATGAGATTAGTAAGGTACACCCGTGGAGACTCAACCTCAGTTTATAAGACCCTGACGGAGAACTTCATTCATAGTTAGACAGTGGAAGGAGGTAAAGAATAACCTGTAATCGATGTAGAGGACATTTAAATTGTACAGTGAAAGGACAATAGGTACAGGTCAATTGACGAAGTCCAATGGAAACTAGTCCTACATGGTCAATATTGGGGTGGAGGAGTTCCATTATTTATAACGTAGAGATAAAGGGGGTGGTAACAAAGTACATCCTATGGTCAGTGACCACTTATTGATATCTACTGATCCCTCGGAGAATTCGTGGTCGACCCCTTAGTCAGTAACAAATCTTTTAGTCCCAACGTTAATCAAATAAGACGAAATGAATACATAAGTGATTTTTTGTTAAAAGAGAGTTGATAAAATGTTCGAAGAACAAAATTGAAGATCCTCTACTAGGAATTGGGAGACTCCACAGGATCGTGGTGTGGGGTTAACTTAATACACTCTATCTCACGTATAAAATTCGGAACAGTAGAGTTTTGTATGAGAGGTTCGGAAGGAGTTCAAGGTCTCATATTTAAATTAGTCTCTTCTCTCGTTTACGTCTTTCTTTCCTTTTTTCGGTTCGTTTTGTTATTATCAAATCGGTAATTCACTTCGTTCCTGGACATTAAGGAGATCTTATGTCTATTATAAGACTCGGTACAGGAAACTCGACAAAACGTCTATGACTTTGACGGTGGTCTACGTTCTTCAATTAGCAAACGACGGGTATTCGTTCGTCTGGGGTCTACCGAATCTTTGACTTCCAACTACTATAACTGAGGATTAACGGAGTGGTAGTTGGTTACTCTTCTTACAGACACTCGACTAGTACGTGGGGTGTCAGGGGACAAGGAGTGGAATACAAAGAGACTTTCGGTAGTCAAACCCAGACTACTCGTGGTCGGCGAACCCGAGGAAACCACGGGACGCTATTTACCACGTGAAGGAAATGTCGGGCCACAGTCTCCTAACCGAAATGAGACGAGCCGGGTCTTCCGGGTTCACACCGAGTTATTGTCACAACGTTTTCGTTTACTGAAAACCCCCAATATCGTTTACAATTTTGTATAACACGTTAGTATTAAATTTCTCCCGATGAGCCCCGTCCTTCCCTGTATACTTTTTGTGTTCCGTGTCCTAAACTTCTCTTTCGGTTTCAGGGTCTAAGAGTCTCTCACACTTGTTTCCTTTGCGCAAGACGAATCTGTTTACATTCCAAGAACGTGAATCTTTACGACCCATCCTATACGCCGAGATCATTGTGACCGACTTACCGTTTCGTGTCTGCAAAAGTGAGATGGGTTGACTCGTTCTTGTTGTTAGTTAAGTGACACATCGTATTGTTTCACGGACCATGAATTTAGGGAACTCACTTACTGAAAGTCACTCCGTTGTATAGACTTATTGAGAATGATATAGGACTCTTACACTTTCATTCTCATTACAATCTTTATAACTTCAGAAACCTCATTGTCGTACACTAACTTCTGGAGTAAATCACCCCCAGAAAGGACACCTGGGCGACCACCTACACCTCCAACCTCGAGACCGACTTCGGGAAGGGTGTAAACAACGTGAGTATCCCGAAGAGGGGTCACACCTGAGAGACCACCTACTCCTCAAACCTCGAGACCGACTTCGGGAAGGGCGTGAACGGTGTCACTATCCCGAAGAGGGGTCACACCTGAGAGTCCACCTACGCCTCCAGACTCGAGACCGACTTCGGGAAGGGCGTGAGCATCGTGACCATGCCGAAGAGGGGACACACACTTGTCGCCACCTACACGTCCAACCTCGAGACCGACTTCGGGAAGGGCGTGAGGGGCGTGAACATCCCGGAGAGGGGGCACACCTACGCGACCACCTACACGTCCAACCTCGCGACCGACTTCGAGTAGGGCGTGAGGGGTGTGAGCATCCCGAAGAGCGGTCACACGTGCGCGACCACCTACACGTCGAACCTCGAGACTCATTTCGGGAAGGGCGTGAACAGCGTAAATACTCCGAAGAGGGGACACACCTGACTCACTACCTACTCGTCTGAGCTCGAGGACCACTTCGGGAAGGGCGTGAACAGCGTGAACATTCCGAAGAGTAGCCGTACCTGAAGTGCCACCTACTCGTCTGAGCTCGAGGAGCACTTCGGGAAGGGCGTGACTAGTGTGGACATCCCGAAAAGAAGTCACACGAGGGAGACTACGTCCTGGTCGAGACTCGCGAGTGACTTCAGGGATGGTGTGACTGATGTAGACATATGAAAGAGACTTCCCGCCTAAAAGAGTGGTCCCACTGGTGGACCCGACCGCCGTGTACAAAAGGGTGTCAGAACTACCGATGTCCCGAAGAGGAGACGTACTCGAGAGACTACTACTACTGACCGGTGGGCCCTAAAGGTTGGTGATCGCAGAAACACCAGTGTCGGTTTCCCGAGGTCCCTGAGAAGGGGGACCGGTTATACGGTCTGACAGAGACGAGACTTGCCACCGCTCTGGTGGAGAAAATGCAGTCGGTGCTCAGATGGCACTTCCGAGAGACTTGTTACGAGTTACCCTCCTGAAGAAGGGGGACAGTCAAAGGAGAGTCACGAAAGAAGTCAATCTGAAAACGAAAGGACTCCTAGGACCCCGAGTAAGAATGTCTTACTCCTCAGGACCCACCGGTAGACCTAACCCTGAAAGTTTCTACTTATAAGAAGTGAGAGGTACAAAAAAATTTAATAGTGAGACTTCTCAGTGGTGTGACGAACACCAAGGACCTTTATACTCTTCTATGAAAAGAGGTGAAGACTGTTCATCTTTGTAGGTCAAGTCCCAATGAATGTGGAGGGACACTTATAAGTGTTAAATTAAGACTGAGGAGCAATGACATGATTCGGTGGAGAAGGTTTTAAACGGTCGTCCTTTCGAGAACTCCATTATCTATTGCATTCCTGAAATAGAAGTAAAAGGTGTTTTAAAAGTAAGTTCAGAGGATCCTTTGTTTCCCTTAAGTCACTGTTGTTTGTTTTAAAGTTCTAAAGTCTCGACGGATTCCATTGATCGTCTTTCAAGTCAGAACAGGAATAGGAGTACAGGAAACCCAATCACAGTCCTTCCCTCTCCCGAACCCATGCGTCCTGTCTTTAGAACAGAGACGAAAATTCATGACGGTTACTTTCGTGTACGTGTAACGAACAGTAGGGTGTAAGAACAGTAGGGTGTTAATTGTAAAGTAAGGTAAAGTGGTCAATTTACAGTCAATTTTATTTTGCTTCATGAGCTGAAATTATTCACGAACCCTATGTTTTTCCTTTATGTCTAGGAAAACGAACTATTTGACCTTAGATGACCCTTCTTTCTGTCTGTCCGGTTGTTGTTGCGGTACATTCACGATGATATGTCTATGTACGTGCCGATCAGTGCCCCCGTACCCCCCGCCCCCCGTCGACTGAGTCTGGAACCCCCTCTAAAGACCCTCGTTTGCATTCCCTTTTTTTCACCTTACACCTCCCTCCTACACTGTACAAGACCTTTTCTATTCGTCAAAGAACACTTCCTTTATTTTGTCCATTGTCACCATTTCTGATACGGACCTCTCCTTCTGTTCTCGGTCTTGTTTCCCGAACCACACATCAATCTCTAGGGGAGTCTCTACATTTCGATAATTCCTAATGTCAACACTCACTTTACTGCCTGAGACTAATATTTATGGTAGTATTTACTCGTACTGAAATTCCATCTCTCTCTCGACGATATCGTTTAGTCTTCTGACTACTCCTCCTACCAATACCTGTCTTTCCCTCTCTAAACAAGACTTAGTGTACTACTGACTGATTTGAGTTTTCCCTTTTTTCCGGGGTTCGTACTGAGTTCAGGGAACTTACTCACTGATCCATACCCAATGATATAGTATTCTGTGCCCTAGAATTAGAGGTTCCGATCTCATCCCTTCCCCTGTCTTTTGTCTGAACCTTAGACTGAGAAATTTAAACACCACGACCACCTTATAAGACAAGTCATTCACTTTGTACACCCAGACCTCGAGGACCCTCTCTTGACACGATCCTTATATCTAAAATCTGAATGATATCTACCAGGGACTGAATGCTACCGAAGTGAATGTTTAAAAGCTGAAATACCCCCACACTGTCACTATACGGAAACTTAAAACCAGAAAAGGACCCGATCGTTCTACGACCTGTTTGGAGGGAGTACTACGACCCGTTACCGTCGTCGACGTCGAGGTTGTCACACGAATGTTGGGAACAGAAGGGGAAAGTCATGTCACGCGTTGCTTGACGGGCTCTATGAGTTGTGATCATATTTTGTCCGAAACACAATCTACTAAAACGGGTTGACGTCCGGTCACATTTACAAAACTCGTATTAATTCCGTCAATCCGATTCGACACTACTAGTCATCTAGTCCACATAATTTCCGTAAAAACTAAATTTTCATAAAAAGTTAAATGTTACTCAGATACCCCTATATTGGGTTGATATTCAATTACTTCTAGACATCATACATACAATCACTTTTGTTAATCCCATTTCTAGGAATATAATGTGACTTTACTGGTTTTATTCTTTTAGGTGTTACCAGAACCTTTTTTTTCTTTCTGACGGTAATGATCTTATTTTAACGATCCCTTGAAGAACACTATTTCACGTCTACCTACTCCAGACTACCCCTTTGTTTGTTTTTTGTTTGCGTGTCGAGTTCAATACATGTCTTTTTCCGAGGACTTCTTCATCCTCTTGGAGGTTTCTTCAGGCTCTTTAATTTAAGGTTCGAGTCTTAGTTGATAAGACTTGATTCTCTCCAAATGAGGTCTTTATCCAAAAAAGATAGTGCAGTCCGTAAAGATTACAGAACTGATCAACAACGGTAATCGTCTCGGTGACAGGGTTGATGGGAGAAGGGGTGTTTTTTTACTTTTTGATCCTCCAATTCCCCTCACCGGGGTATATTTCGAAGTTTTTGTTTGACAAGCGTTTCTTCTTGAGGATTATCATACTAAACCCGACCTCTGTCGTCGTAGTCGACTCCATTACGGTTTGGACGTGTTACTGTCCCGACTTCATGTTTCTCTTCGTTGGTTGCGGCGTACACGGGTCCTATTTCGGCGTTCGATTAGACGCTCCACCTTAAAGACTGTTCTTCCTGTAGGGTCTCGACCTTTGACTTCGTCCCGTACAGGGTCTATTGTAGGACCGGAATTCTCCGCTAGAGTTTTTTTCCCAGATGTAGCATTGAGTGGTAGACCTAAGAATAATCTAAGTACCGTTCGGGTCAGTCGTCTCCACAGGGGACATTCGACTTATATGTGCGTGGTTCCTTCCCGACTCGTAGTCGACTCCC
The DNA here is from genome assembly GCA_006410555.1 of Capra ibex. NCBI lineage: Eukaryota > Metazoa > Chordata > Mammalia > Artiodactyla > Bovidae > Capra > Capra ibex. Next base: position 172,891 of record SJYO01035988.1, read on the forward strand.
GCCCCGTGAGGTCACAGTACGACACTTGTCTTCTGAAAACCTTTTTTTCTCTGTTCTTTGTATTCCTTTGTTTGTTCTTTCTGTCTTTGAGTGCAGTTATTTCTCTCCGTGTTTGAGTCCTTTGTCATTTGTCTCCATTGTCTTAAATGTTCCAAGTTTTACTTTTAGGGTCTCTTTAGACTCCCCTATAGTGTAGATTTTTTTGATGCTAGATCATTATTTTGTATTTGTGTAACGATATTTCTTATTAATCTTAAAAAGATTCAATTATTTTTCTAAATTTTGTTACTATTAGTATTATAAACTCTGAATAAGTCTGTGGCTCAAGACAGACAGAGAAATTTTGGGTTCCTGACGTCGTACGGTCCGAAGGGACAGGAAGTGATAGAGGGTCTCAAACGAATTTGAGTACAGGTAACTCAACCACTACGGTAGGTTGTAAATTGTAAATGACAGGAGTTAACCTCGTGACTCTTTCGTCTACGTACTAGGATGCACTCTTTTTGATAATCCTGTGAGTAAGATGTGACCTTCTTGGTTCCAATTTTACTAGTTCATTAAACACAGTATCGATGACAGTCCGTCAGACTAAAATTCCGGACGTTAGATCTACCCAACTTATCGATTTACTTGTAGGTGGATGTTACTTCTGATTACCCATGAGTTCCTTACGTCTCATTTCCGTCTGTCTACCTTACTATTTTCGGACAGAACACGCTCAAGCTACTTATGGCACCTCCATCTTACGTCTCTTTCTTTACTAGTTTCTTAATCGTCCCCTTTTTTTTAAGAATCTTAAGTCCTCAGTCCCGAGTGATTTACAATTTTTAACACTTTGGAGTCCTGAAGTTGCTTTGTTTGTTTGTTTTTTTTGCGTTTTTTTATTTTTTTATTTTTGGGTCTTTTACGATTTTCGTAGATCTGTCTTTTCGGTTCAATACACGTTTATGTTTACTCTTAATATAACTGTAACTTGATGTCCTGTCGTCATAACATATGGACTTCTATTTACTCGTTATAGAAGATTAAATCCTTCATTTGACTGACATTTTAATCGGAAGATAGAGTATGGGTTCAGTTAGTCATCTGACCGATCTGTGAAAAAGTCCAATCTTTCCTAAATTTTTTAATGACTTTGTTAATCAGTCGTCACATGATATCATTTTCAAAAATTTAATTCTTTTTCTACTGTATATTCTTTATCGTCACTCGTAATTCTTTAGTTATTTTATCTGTTCGACTTAGTTGACAACTATATATTGTCTTTTGTCATCAATTGATTTAGTTGGTTTTACGAGATCTTTGTCTCACCTTTCCCTTTTTGGAGTTTAATTTATATAAAACTTTTCGTTTTTAATCAACATCCTTTCCCTTATTTTGTTTTTTTCCTTGACATTAGATACATATGATAAACTGAGACGTCCTTGTTCTCAATACTTTAGTTTCGTTACATTCATAATTGGTGACTACATTGAGACTGTATTTGAGAGCCCTACTACCGTACAATCCCCTTTATTACTTCAGTTATTTTATAGTTTATAACTATTCGACTTTTTTATCGTCATATAGTATTATATTATTTAATTTTAATTTTGATGGACAATTGTGACCAATTTTTGGGTTTCGGACGACTGTGTACAACGAACACTTACATTTAACCATAGTGGGGAGTTCTGCCTGTAAACTTGTTAATACAGAGTTTTAGTGTTTATGTACGTACGGCGTCAGGTCGAGCCCCCAAAGTAGGAAGTCCAAAGAACCACGTCAACACTCGCGATGAACGTGTCTAAATAAGGGACGTCTGTCGGACACTGTCGTTTACCAGCCTTGAGATTCGTGTCTCGGACGGAAATGAAAGCGGAGAGACGTTTGGTCAGAACCAGTTCGTCGGGTCACTATGCCCGCTCAGCCAAGTGTGGTAAGACGACAGGGTCGCCGAAGGGTGACTTGCGTTGTGTTGCAGTGCAAAAAAAATGGCTACGGAAGTTACGGTGCTCACTTAGTGGGGACGAGATTAGAAGGGTTTACGAAGGACATAAGATCGGTGTGAGAAGAAAATCCACAGACCCAGAAGAGCACTTGAGAAGAGAACGGATCTTATAAGAAGAGGATGGGTCAGTGGACAAATTACGGGTAATTACGAAATCCAGAGTCAAATTTGTAGTGAAGTCTCCGAAAGGAACCTGGAGAGTTGTTATGTAAATAGTGAGAGTAGGGTAGGGTACGGGAGTAAGAGAGTCTTGTGTTAAGAGGTAGGCAGTGTCCTGAATTACTTAAGTATCATTGTGTGACACAAATGATATTACAGAGAAAATGTTCTGATATTCTGTATAAAGAAACTTTGAGGTGTCGTCAGTCAAAAATTTAGAACTAAGGGACCACCGAGTTTAACATTTCTTAGACGGACGTTACACCCTCTGGACGCAAGAAAGGGACCCAGCCCTTCTAGGTGACCTCTTCCCTTACCGTTGGGTGAGGTCATAAGAACGGACCTCTTCAGGTACCCGTCTCCGCGGACCTCTCGATATCACGTACCCCAAAGTTTCTCAGCCTGTGTCGACTGAGTGTGTGTGTGTGTACATGTATTTCGTCACCCCATAATCTGTGTAACGAAAGGGAGGTCTTTGGTTTCTTTTATTTAGTCTGAACGTCTAGATTACCAATTTTATTTTCATACGTTTTTTTATACATTAGTCCATACTCGGACACACTTCTCAACTGAATAACCTTTTCTGAGACTACGACCCTCCCTGACCCCCGTCCTCCTCTCCCCTGTTGTCTCCTACTCTACCGACCTACCGTAGTGGCTGAGCTACCTGCACTCAAACTCACTTGAGGTCCTCAACCACTACTTGTCCCTCCGGACCACACGATGCTAAGTACCCCAGCGTTTCTCAGCCTGTACTGACTCACTTACTTGACTTAACTTGACTACTCGGACACTCTATATTTAAGGCTCTTTTCTTTCAAGACTCTTTTCTTCCTCCAACTCCTGAAGGGACAAACCATGTCACCTATGCTTAGACGGAGGGTTACGTCCACTATGTCCAAACTAGGGACCAGGTCCCTCTAGGGTGTACGGTACCTCGGTGATTCGGTGCGTGGTGTTGACTACTCGGGTGTACGGAGTTGATGACTGCCGGTGCACGAGACCCCGGACACGAGGTGTTGTTCTCTGCGGTGCGTTGATCTCTTTTCGACTGTGTGTCGTTACTTCTGGGTCGTGTCGGTTTCTATCTATTTTAATTGTTTTTGTTCTTCTTCCTTTGCTCTTCCTCTAACTTACCCCCCCACCAGTTTCTAGAGGGTGTCCATTTAATGAAGTTTATTTTAGAATTGTCTGTCTTAAGTGCTCTTTGGTCTCGTACCGTTAGTTCCCGGGGTCTCGTTCCTTCGTACCTCCTGGAGTCCTTTTGTCCGAGTCGACCTTTCCTCCCGCTGGCGCCCCGTCGTCGCTTATTACGAGACACCATTTCCATCCCGAACTTTCCGAGCCTTTCGCTCCCCCCGCAAATCTCCGAGATCCGGTCGTTGATTTCCATTGCCCGTACCTCTCAAGAGGTAATATGATATTAGGAGTCGAACGAGGTTGACTCTCTTGTGTAGACTCTGTGTGTCCACACCCACTGACACGCCCCACCCCCCCCCCCCTTGTTTTTTTTCGTCAGAGTTTGAGACCGAGTATTTCCTGCCTGGTGCATGCCAAAGAGCCTGTTAAGAGGTTCATTCCGCTGGTAAGAGGTCAAGAGTCGTTCATTTCAAGACATCCCGAAAGGTCCACCGCGTCACCACTTCTTGAGTGGACGGTCACGTCCTCTACGGTCTCTGTACCCAAGCTGGGGACCCAGTCCTTCTAAGGGACCCCGTCCTTTACCGTTGGGTGAGGTCATAAGAACGGACCTTTTAAGGTGTCTGTCTCCTCGGACCGCTCGATGTCAGGTACCCCAGTGTGTTTCGACCTTTACTGACTCGTATATGTGTGTTTCAAGAAATCGACGAATCTTATTAGTTTTTGTAGGAAAAGACGGTTTTTTCTTAATTCTTTCACCAAGGAGTTGATGTCGAGGGCCCCGAGGGTCGTGACCACGAGTTCAGGTACGAGATTGGGTGACCCCGGTTCGCCGACATCAAGAGGTCGCAGTGACGAGACGCGCCGAAGGAGGGTCGTCTCAGGTCGTTGGGGTGAGAAAGGACCACTTCAGGCGTCTCCGTAGGAACTTACGATGACCAAGGATTTTGTCATTCGTGTAAGGAGGAGTTGACTGTTGGTAGCCTTGTTTACGGGGCCTTCCTTCCACTCCAACCCTCGTGAGTTCTCCCCTCTTCCTGTGTCCCCCCACACGTCGAGTCCGACTAGAGTCAGATCAAACCTACCTCGGAAAGGAAGGAGTAAAGGAACGACTCGACAGGAAAACGGGGTAAGGATGATAATAGGACTATTGGAATTGTGAGTCTTCTTACTAAATGGGTTGTGCGATTGGGGTGTAAAGAATTAGAGAAGTTACGGTTACTAGAAACGGAGTAAAGTTTGAGTCCTTGGTGTTAATCCCGGTAAAGTGATAAACCTAGTGAGACAAAAACTTTACAATAGAGTTTTAAGTGTGGAATTTGTGTAGAAGGATAAAAAGAAGAGAAGAAGGAGGGAGTGTAGATAAAATGGTTCTAGTAGTAGGAAAGTCAAATCAAGTCAGCGAGTCAGCACAGGCTGAGAAACGCTGGGGTACTTAGCGTCGTGCGGTCCGGAGGGACCGGTCGTGGTTGAGGGCCTCAAGTGAGTCTGGGCGCAGGTAGCTCAGTCACTACGGTAGGTCGGTAGAGTAGGAGACAGCAGAGGAAGAGGAGGACGGGGGTTAGGGAGGGTCGTCGTCGCAGAAAAGGTTACTCAGTTGAGAAGCGTACTCCACCGGTTTCATGACCTCAAAGTCGAAGTCGGAGTAAGGAAGGTTTCTTGTGGGTCCCGACTAGAGGAAGTCTTACCTGACCAACCTAGAGGAACGTCAGGTTCCCTGAGAGTTCTCAGAAGAGGTTGTGGTGTCAAGTTTTCGTAGTTAAGAAGCCGTGAGTCGAAAGAAGTGTCAGGTTGAGAGTGTAGGTATGTACTGGTGACCTTTTTGGTATCGGAACTGATCTGTCTGGAAACAGCCGTTTCATTACAGAGACGAAAACTTATACGAGAGATCCAACCAGTATTGAAAAGAAGGTTCCTCATTCACAGAAAATTAAAGTACCGACGTCAGTGGTAGACGTCACTAAGACCTCGGGTTCTTTTATTTCAGACTGTGACAAAGGTGACAAAGAGGTAGATAAAGGGTACCTCACTACCCTGGCCTACGGTACTAGAAGCAAAGGACTTACAACTCGAAATTCGGTTGAAAAAGTGAGAGGAGAAAGTGAAAGTAGTTTTCCGAAAAATCAAGGAGAAGTGAAAGACGGTATTCCCACCACAGTAGACGTATAGACTCCACTAACTATAAAGAGGGTCGTTAGAACTCAGGTCGAACACAAAATTAGGAAGGAAAAAGGAGAGTCGGTTTCACATGAAGACTATAGTTAAAGAGGGGATCAGAAGATTTAGTATACGGGAAAGAACAAGATTTGATTCATCAACTTGTAAGGATCTTTTTTATTTTATCGTGTAAATGGCTGTTGGTATTTTGTGAGAGGAATGCATAAGGGCTTGTAAATAGAGATCAGGATTGGAAAGAAGAGTTAAGATCCGAGGTTAAAGGGTGGATGTAGATGTGAACCTACAGATTTTCCGTGAATTTTGGATAGTTCGGGGTTGTCTTAAAAAGAAAATACGAAAACCGACACGGCGTATAGTACACCCTAGAATCAAGGGACTGTACCCTGGTTTGGGTACGGGGACGAAACCGTCAAGTCTGTCTCAGAATTGGTGACCTGGTGGTCCATTCAGTGGGGTTGTCTTAAGAACGAGGGTGTTAGAGGTAGTCCCAGACGAGAAGGCAACGACAGGGGGTTCACGGTGTGTTGGATGATTTGACGAGCTCGGGGTTAGGGTCTTCACGAAGACTAAAAGAAGAGTGAAGGAGTGTAAAATAAGTAGTGGTTCAGTAGAGTTGAGACGGAAATTTGTAGAGACTTCGGTGGGTGAAGAAAGGTCGAACGTGATAATAGTAATATTCAGGGTCGACAGTAATTGAAAGGTGGATGTGGTTGGAGGATTTAGACAGAAGGGGGTGTACTACTTAGAAGGTGTGTCGTCTCTTCCACTAGAAAATTTTGTGCATCGTGCGGTCCGTACTTTGAGAGGTTTCCGAAAAGGTGCGTGTACCTTATTTTAGGTCTGAGAAGTAAGACCTGACGTTCCGAAATGTCGGACCCCAGGACAGTTAAGAAGTTCGAGTCGGACGTAGGAAGGGGGGAATGTAAAGTGGACCGAAGACACTGGTGTGAGTTGATTAGAAATTTAGGAGTCGTTTGTCGTGTGGACTGAGTTTTAGATTTGTTGTTTATAAATAAATATTTAAGTGTTAAATTTTAGTACTTTACTATGTTCATTTTCTCTTTAGAGCTCTAGTAGGTTGAGCCGTGAGTTAAATGTCTACTCTTTTGATTCCAAGTATTGACGTTTCACTGAGTAAGTTTCAGTGTCTCCTTCTCTTCCCAATTTACCCTGAGGATGGAAAGTCGTCTGAGTTCCTGTTACAGACCATATGTCTTTTCTCATTCGTGACTACCTTACTTCAGGAAAGAAATTTAAGTTTTTTACTAATTGTATACGGTCCTAGAGTTTTACAGCGACAAGACCGTTAGGGGTTGAAGTAGTGTCACGTATTAGTAATCCCTTCTCTGTCTTCCTTTTTTTTTCTCGTGTCCAAGAATGAATGCAAGTAGAAACGACTTCAAGAGTTAATATAAGTTCCGTGTTTCGATAATACGAAAGTTATGAAACTCCGTCGAATGACAGGAGATTTGTTTGACTAAAAATATTCTTGAGTACCATGGAAAGATACCTACACCTACACTCCTACCAAAAACGGTTGGTTTTTCTACCAGAACGACCACCACGACAATTCTTAATCAAGCAAAAAAAAAAGGGGGGGAATTTTAGGTCGGACATACGGACTTTGTGACATTTAGTTGATATGAACAAAAAAAATTAGTAGATTAATTTTTTTTTTGGGTCGGACTATAAAATAAGTTTATTGAGGACCACACTACTGGACAAATCAATGTCTCTTCTTTGTCGTACTTCAATCTTTTGTACCCCAACTGAAGACTGAAACGACAAGAGACGTTATTTTATGTACCATGAAGGGAAGACGAGGGAGTCTTAATCTCGAGAGGAGACATTCTACTACCGTGGTTCCGTCTCTCAATTCTCCCCGATGGGATCACCGACCGATTGGGGAAGGAAAAGTTTGAAAGATACTGTGATTGACAGTCAGAACTCCATCGAAAGATCTTCCCCAAAACACGTCTGTTTACTGTTCGAAAAAAATTTTCGGATGTACCATTAAGTTGTTAAGTGACATGGTTAATTTTGCGTCCATGCTGCTATTTCCCTCGTTTCGTTCGTCTTGTGTTTTCTGCTCGTCGGGTAGGGCAGACGGAATCACTGCGAGTGTAGTTCATACGTCTCTTTGCGAAGTGTTATTTACGTTACCTAGAAACCCAACATGTTTCTGGTTTCTCTACTTTTTCCTCACTTTAAGAGGAAAGTCCGCCAGATCCCCTTACAACGAATCCTTGCAAATGGAGAATTTCTTGTGGGTCCTAAAGACCGTCACTGTACCATGAATGACTCGACAATACATTGTGCAAAAGAGTACAGAAATTGAGTTCAAATTATTTGCTAATGATAATTACGTGTGTGAAAAGGGGTGTGTGTCGTGTACGAGCACTTCTGTTCGTGGCGTCAAATATTAAGATAAACGAAAGGGGTCTGGTGAGTCGTCATCTAACTCGCACATTATCGACACCTACTGAAAGTGACACTCACTTTACAGACCGTCCTTTTGCGTACGAAGGTCTCTGACCTGGTTTGTACGACACACTTCAGAAGGTTATTTTCTCGTGTCGGGTCAGGGGACCCCTCACTCAGTTTTAGTTCCCCCGTCCCATCAAGTCACTTTTGTCCCCATCTTAAACTTCAGTCGTTTAACACGTCTGGGACCACTGTAGTAAACTATCGATATACGAGAATCATAGAATTACGAGGATATGAGTGTAAATATTTGTGATATACAGAGTGCGACTTCAGACTGTTTCACTTTTTTTTTTTGTTTTGTCTTGGTTCTGTCCTGGACTGTGGTCTATGTGTGAGTCAATTACGACTACGGGAAGGGGGGTTTCTTTCCTATAAAGGTAGGAGTCTCTTCTCTTTCGGGTTGAGTGGACCTCGAACCATTGAAAGAGGAGAGTCCTTCCTGTCTAAGGACCTTTTCACCTCAATTCCCTTCGCTTTTTCGGCACTTTTGGTCCAGGTGAAACGCCCTGTGTCTGATCGGTCAGGTCGCTCCGACGGCCCCTTTACGAAGTCCAGACGGTGGAAATGTGCAGGAGAGGACCCTACGGAGACGACAGAGAAGTGCGACGCGGAGGGGGTGGAGAGGTTCCCCGAAACCTAGTGTATCCGGTTCGGAGGGAGCGTTTGGGTACTTTCGTCCTTTTAGGGTGACGGGGGTCGGCGAGATTCTACACGGATAAAGGGGTCGGAAACGGGATTTCAAGATCAATCTCGCCATCGAGGGGCCTAGTTACACAGCGGAGAGCCTCTATAAAGCCGACGGGCTCTGCGGACTGCCACTGAGACAGCCCCTACGTCCCCGACACTGCGTTAGAGAAAAGGCGCTCCTGTCCTGAGACCCCTGCCCTCCCAACCAGGGAGTGTCCTCGGGGAGAGCCAGGGGATTGCAGGGGGGTTTTGGAGGAAGCTTATTCCGGTCAGTAGCCGCACGTTTTCCGGCCACACCGGTTGACGCTTCGAGGGTCCGGCCGGTTCCGGCTTCGAGTCCGTCACCGCTCCTCCTGGGGAGCCTCGGTGACGGCCGAGTCGCGACCCCAGCGGACCAGAGTCGACTGGTGGCGCTCCAGACGCCTTGCGTCGCGGCCGGCGCCGCGCGCCTGTGTGCACGCCGGGAGCTAGCGTGGAGGCGGTCCTGCGCGCGGGAGGGTGCCGGTGGGGGCGTCGGGCCGCGGAGGGGGCCTCTGTGAGGGTGTTGAGTCCGCGGTCTGCGGAGAGCCGGGCGACGCGTCCGACGCGACGAACGGTCCGGAAAGAGTGGCGAGTGCACCTTAGGCTGTGGACCTTCGCGTCCTGGGCACTATGACGGGGCGCGGTCGCGGGTCCCGGCGCTTGATGCTCAGGGTCTCTCGGCGCCCTCCGGTGCGGGTGAAGGCCGCGGTCAGGGCCCCGAGGCGGCCCTCGACGCGGCCTCCCATACCCCGTCGAGGGGCGCTTCGCCAGAAGCTTTAAGCGTCGATCAAGGAAGTCCAATAGGAGTGTACACCGTAACAAAAATTTAAAGAAAGAACACAAATAAAATCCTTATGGGTAATTGTACGAAAAGTTAAACAATTTCACGATGATCCCCTTTTTTTGCCTTTATAGTGGGCATCGAAGAGAAACTTTTGTAAGACTTTACTCATAGGGGAAGAGTGGAGACTTCAAGCAAGTAAATCGTTTGTAAACTCCAGGGCGACACAAGGTCCTTGACCGGTTCTGCGAATGCGTTTTTTTTTAGTGGCATCTACAATTTAAGATGGGGTGACCTCGTCATATGCTAAAACTATTTTCCATAGTCAAGTCAAGTCAAGTCAGCACAGGTTGAGATACGCTGGGATACTTAGCGTCGTGCGGTCCGTAGGGACAGGTAGTGGTTGAGGGCCTCAAGTGGGTTTGAGTACTGGTAGCTCAGCCACTACGGTAGGTCGGTAGAGTAGGAGACAGCAGAGGAAGAGGAGGACGGGGGTTAGGAAGGGTCGTAGTCTCAGAAAAGGTTACTCAGTTGAGAAGCGTACTCCACCGGTTTCATGACCTCAAAGTCGAAGTCGTAGTAAGGAAAGTTTCGTGTGGGTCCCGACTAGAGGAAATCTTACCTGACCAACCTAGAGGAACGTCAGGTTCCCTGAGAGTTCTCAGAAGAGGTTGTGGTGTCGAGTTTTCGTAGTTAAGAAGGCGCGAGTCGGAAGAAGTGTCAAGTTGAGAACTTAGGTATGTACTGATGACCTTTTTGGTATCGGAACTGGTCTACCTGGAAAAAACCGTTTCATTGCAGAGACGAAAATTTATATGATAGATCCAACCGGTATTGAAAAGAAGGTTCCTCATTCACAGAAAATTAAAGTACCGACGTCAGTGGTAGACGTCACTAAAACCTCGGGGGGTTTTATTTCAGACTGTGACAAAGGTAACAAAGGGGTAGATAAAAGGTACTTCACTACCCTGGTCTACGGTACTAGAAACAAAAGACTTACAACTCGAAAGTCGGTTGAAAAAGTGAGAGGTGAAAGTGAAAGTAGTTCTCCGAAAACTCAAGGAGAAGTGAAAGACGGTATTCCCACCATAGTAGACGTATAGACTCCACTAACTATAAAGAGGGCCGTTAGAACTAAGGTCGAACACAAAGAAGGTCAGGTCGCAAAGAGTACTACATGAGACGTATCTTCAATTTATTCGTCCCACTGTTATATGTCGGAACTGTATGAGGAAAAGGATAAACTTTGATCAGACAACAAGGTACAGGTCAAGCTTGACAACGAAGGACTGGACGTATATCCAAAGAGTTCTCCGTCCAGTCCACAAGACCATAAGGGTAGAGAAAGTCTTAACAGGTGTCAACTAACACTAGGTGTGTCAGTTTCCGAAACCGTGTCAGTTATTTCATCTTTATCTACAAAAAGACCTGGAGAGAACGAAAAAGGTACTAGGTCGTCTACAACCGTTAAACTAGAGTCCAAGGAGACGGAAAAGATTCTGGTCGAACTTGTGGACCTTCAGGTACCAAGTACATAACGACTTCGGACCGAACCTCTTAAAACTCGTAATGAAATGATCACACACTCTACTCACACACAATACTTTCAATATACACAATGCCTTTTCCGCCTCAACTCAGCCCCCTAACTGCCAGAAGTCCCACACACCTAACCCTACACGACTTTGTTTCTGACTCCCCTCCTCCCTGAGTCGGTCAGTGCGTTATGAGTCCCCAAGCTTGAGAAAGGATTTACATGTGTCTGTACGAACATGTCTATGTGAAAAATTTGTTTTTACCCAGACACATACCATCATGACACATAGTAACTAAATGTACCTTTGGAACGACGGACTCTACGGAAATCAACAATTACGGAAGTTTCCTTACCGCGGTAGTAAGAGGGGTCACCATAGAGGTAATAAAAGTGAGGAGTGACTCACTGTGTCCCGGAGAGTCAGAGAGGTCTTATGAAAGAGAAGTCTAAATAGGACCCCCACCTTCTCGACAACGGATCTGGAGAGGTGATGCGGAAAGGGGAAGAACCACATAATCGAAGGTTAATGATCACATTATTCGATGGTGTGTAAATCACTGTATGTTGTTTGTGTTCAAGTGAGAGAATATCAAGACCTCCAGTCTACAGACTTTAGTCAAATGACTCGACTCCAGCTCCGCACCCGTGACAACCGAGGACCTCCGACGTCTCCTCCCGGACAAAGGAACGGAGAAAGTCCTACACAACACCGGATATAGGGAACGGAACACCGGAGAAGGAGGTAGAAGTTTCGCGTACTGAGGTCAGACGAAGACAGTTGTGTAATGGAAACGCCTATTAAGGAGGACACAGAGAGAAAACTTCTGACTACACTAAATGTAATCCGGGTGGACCAGTTAAGTTCTATTTAGAGAGGTGAAGTGTTGGCAATTAGTGTAAACGTTTCAAGGAAAACAACAGATTCCATTGTTAGTGTCAAAACCCCCCAATCCTGTACCTCTGTGAAGACCCTCCGGGTACTGTAAACCTCTCCGAGGAGGAGTCCCTATGAGAGGATGGAAAGCAGACTCCTTGCGTTTGACAGAGGGGTCCTGAGTGACGAACGACTAAGTGACTAGGATAGTGAGGACGGGACTACGAGTCCGGAAGTACAAGAGTGCAGGGAGGATTGGGTCGAATTTCTATTACCGGGTAGTAATACTAGTAAGCAAACGGGATAGAATGGACCAAAGTAAGAGGACTATTTTGTGGTTTAGATCAACTTAGGTCGAGGGACGGACAAGGTATGAACATGGACACATCGTCTACACCGGACTCTTTTTACGTTCCGAGACTACTAACCAGACTAAAAGTCAAATGCTCAGTTCACCCGGGAATTACGACAGTTTGACGGGAGAATGTAGAAGAATCGGGTAGGTAGGAGGAGTTGCTGATAGAGTGTCAAAAAGGAGAAAGAAGTATGGAGGTTGTTGACGAAGAAGGTAGAGCGAGTGTCGACTACTGAACGAAAGATACCCTTTTCTCTTAAAATATGGGAGTGTGTTCACGTAAATGGGTGTAGAGAAGTAACCTCGGACATAGGAGATGAAAGGTAAGACTTACTCGTCGGGGGTAAAGACAAATTCTTTTGGGAGACAAACATGGGACTTAGAATAGGGAAAAGAATGTGTACTTCCGTAAGAGGAGAGTAGATATAATTGTCAAAAGTAAGATATGTTTAACCCCTCCAGAAGTAAACACCGGATGCAGAAGACGTACAATTCCAGAACCCTAGGCCTCTTCGTGATCAATCCCTCGTGGACTCCGAAATCTAGAATAGACCCCTCGGGGACCCACTGTCTGTCTTTTTTTCCACCTCTGTGTAGGTAAAGGAAGACCCACTGGATGAGACCCGAACATCAGGTCACAAGTAGGAACGGATACTCGTCGTGACACCTCATTCCCAAGAAGGAGTGAGAATTCTACTTCAGTGTCTCCTAATCTCTTTCTCTCCGTCACTGAACGGGTTCTAAGACGAAGACCGTTTACCGGTTTCGGTCCCTGGTTTGAGTCGTATGACTCACGACTTGACCCCAGTGAAAGTGATCTCGTACTGACAGCGGAGTAGAAAAGTCCCGTAGCGTTAACCTTGTCCAGTCCACTCTCTACTTCCTTCCTCAAATCCTGGGGAACCCGGGACGGAGGTCAGGTTGGACGACCCCCCTAGTGAGGCCGTGTCTTTTCGTGGTCTGCTTCCACCCGTCGCCGTCTACGTTCAGACCGGCACGACCCGACGGACCTTTCGACCTCTTTGGTGTCGACCTCGACCTTTCCCTCGGGACAGGGGTCGTCCGACCGAGGACCGGCCTCGTTCCCGTGTGTCTCGAGGGAGGAAGGTCTAGAAACATTCAAGTTTCTTACAGAGGTCGAGATCATGGGTTTGACAACAGTCCTACAGGAGTTCTCGGTACCTTTACCCCTCCCACTATTCCTCCCAGAGTAGGTCAGTAGAAGTCAAAAGTCTGACTTTTGACTCCGGGTTTCCTTTTTCTCAAAACAAGTTCCCACGGGTCCGTTCGTCGTCCCCGTCGTCCTCTGCAATCAGAACGGGTCATTACTTCCCGAGAACCGCGACGGGACGCTCCTCAGGGTCCTTCTACCGGAGTCCCGACAGCTTCGGGTGACAATGTCACATGCACGACGATCTTCGTCGAGTCGTAGTAAGGACGCGAACGAGTGGGTTTACGTGAGTCGCTCGTATAAGTCACACAGGTCAATGCACTTTCCGACAGAGCGGTGTCACGAGGTCGTCGTCACCCTCACTCCTCAAAGTCACGAAAAGTCGTAGTACTTAGGAGAGAGGAGGGGCCGTCGGAGAAGAGGGACTGACCCGACAACGAAGCAAAGAGTGGAAATAAGTATGAGGTCGACAGGTGAAAAACTTTCTACAACCCGTGTCGGTTGATTCAGGTGATTATTCATCCATTGTTGAATTTCCCATAGGGGGAGTTAGGTTCCAATTTACATAGTATCCCATAGGGTTTTATGGATCTATAGAATTTTGGTTTTTTGACACCGTAAAATCTATCACATAATCTTATTCTCTGTACAAAAATCTTTTCTAGATATACCTTACTTATCCCAACCCAACGGTCTAAATCGTTTATTTTTATGTCATACGGATCCATTTAAACTTAAAGTCCATTTGTTACTCGTTAAAAATCCTTTTATACACAGGGGACGTCACCAAAAAAAAACAAAAAACAAAAAAAGACTTTAACTTTACAATGACTCACAGGACATAAAGTAGACCGTTGAGATCTCCTCACCATACGAAGGGTCTTGAGGACCTTTCTGATTCATCCATTAACTGGAGGACATTCGGTTGGATTGCCTCTTCCGTTACCGTGGGGTGAGGTCATGAGAACGGACCTTTTAGGGTACCCGCCTGACCATCCGACGTCAGGTACCCCACCGCTTCTCAGATTTCGGGAATAAAGAGCGAGAAATTTTACTGCGCGTGTTATGAGCGGAAAACCCGACACCACTCCCGCCGTATTTTATTGCACATTCCATGAATAGTTGTACGCACGAGTCAGTGAAGTCAGCACAGGCTGAGAAACGCTGAGACCTGAGGAGACTGGGACCCCTAAGAGGTCCGTTCTTATGACCTCACCCAACAGTGCGGGAAGAGTCCCCTAGAAGGGTTGGGTCCCTGACTTGAACACAGAAAAAACAGAGGACGTAACCGCCCGCCCAAGAAATGGTAATCGTGGTGGACCCTTAGGGCGAATAGCCGCTGGAGCTGCCCTTTTCGGTCGACACGCCAAGAGCGATAACCGGAGGTCCCCCGTCGTCCGTGATCCGTGTACGGGAACCTGCCAGCCGTGGCCGAGGTCCGCACAGACGGCGACACGAACGAGAGGCACCACCGAGAGAGGAACCTAGAGATTGAAGAGGAAAGACAATAGAGTCAATTAAGAGGACTGTTAGGACCCTTCATCCGTTCGCCTCTAATAATTGACAACACATGTACTCACTTGACTCCGATGTAAAAATCGGAGAGATCTTACACCGACGGCAGATACCCCAGCGTGTCTCAGCCTGTACTGACTTCGCTGAATCGTCGTCGTCGTCGTCGTACAGGTTTAATGATAGGTCAACGCGCGTAAAGTGCACGATCACTCCAATACGAGTTTTAGGAAGTTCGATCCGAAGTCGCTACTCACTTGGTTCTTGAAGGTCTCAATGTTGGTCCCAAAGTTTGTCCGTCTCCTTGGGCCTCTAGTTTAACGGTTGCAAGTGACTTAGTACCCTTTTCGTTTCCTAAAGGTCTTTTTGTACATGAAGACGAAGTCTGATCGATCTCGGAAACTGACACACCTAGTGTCGTTTCACACCTTTTAAGAATTTCTCTACCCTCTTGGTCTGGTGGAATGTACAGAGTACTCTTTGGACATACGTCCCGTTCTTCGTTGTCAATCTTGGCCTGTACCTTTTTGCCTAACCAAGGTTTAACCCTTTCCTCATACAACTCCGACATATAACAGTGGAACGAATAAATTCAAGATACGACGCGCGTAGTACACTTCACGGTCCGACCTACCTACTGTTCGACTTTAGTTCTAACGGTACTCTTTATAGTTGTTGGAGTGTACACGTCTACTATGGTGAGAGTAAGATTACCGTCTTTCACTTCTCCTTTATTTCTCCGAGAACTATTCCCACTTTCTCCTCTTACTTTTTCGACCGAACTTTGAGTGTAAGTTATTTGATTCTAGTACCGTAGGTCAGGGTAGTGAAGTGCCGTTTATCTTCTCCTTTTTCACGTACGCCACTGTCTAAGATAAAAGAACCCGAAGTTTCAGTTAGACTGACTATGTCACGACCAGGAAAAGTCAAGTCAAGTCAGCGAGTCAGCACAGACTGAGAAACGCTGGGGTACTTAGCGTCGTACGGTCCGGAGGGACCGGTCGTGGTTGAGGGTCTCAAGTGAGTCTGAGTGTAGGTAGCTCAGACACTACAGTAAGTCGGTAGAGTAGGAACCAGCAGGGGAAGAGGAGGACGGGGGTTAGGGAGGGTCGTCGTCCCTGAAAAGGTTACTCAGTTGAGAAGCGTACTCCACCGGTTTCATGACCTCGAAGTCGAAATCGTAGTAAGGAAGGTTTCTTTAGGGTCCCGACTAGAGGAAGTCTTACCCGACCAACGTAGAGGAACGTCAGGTTCCCTGAGAGTTCTCAGAAGAGGTTGTGGTGTCGAGTTTTCGTAGTTAAGAAGCCACGAGTCGGAAGAAGTGTCAGGGTGAGAGTGTAGGTATGTACTGGTGACCTTTTTGGTATCGGAACTGATCTACCTGGAATCAGCCGTTTCACTACAAAGACGAAAACTTATACGATAGATCCAACCAGTATTGAAAAGAAGGTTCCTCATTCACAGAAAATTAAAGTACCGACGTCAGTGGTAGACGTCACTAAAACCTCGGGGGGTTTTATTTCAGACTGTGACAAAGGTGACAAAGGGGTAGATAAACGGTACTTCACTACCCTGGTCTACGGTACTAGAAGCAAAAGACTTACAACTCGAAATTCGGTTGAAAAAGTGAGAGGAAAAATTGAAAGTAGTTCTCCGAAAACTCAAGGAGAAGTGAAAGACGGTATTCCCACCATAGTAGACGTATAGACTCCAATAACTATAAAGAGGGCCGTTAGAACTAAGGTCGAACACAAAGAAGGTCAGGTCGTGAAGAGTACTACATGAGACGTATCTTCAATTTATTCGTCTCACTATTATATGTCGGAACTGCATGAGGAAAAGGATAAACCTTGGTCAGACAACAAGGTACAGGTCAAACTTGACAACGAAGGACTGGACGTATGTTTAAAGAGTTCTCCGTCCACTCCACCAGACCATAAGGGTAGAGAAAGTCTTAACAGGTGTCAACTAACACTAGGTGTGTCAGTTTCCGAAACCGTATCAGTTATTTCGTCTTTATCTACAAAAAGACCTTGAGAGAACGAAAAAGGTACTAGGTCGTCTACAACCGTTAAACTAGAGACCAAGGAGACGGAAAAGATTTGGTCGAACTTGTAGTCCCTCAAGTGCCAAGTGTATAACGACTTCGGACCGAACCTCTTAAAACTCGTAATGAAATGATCGTACACTCTACTCACGTTAACACGCCATCAAACTCGTAATAAAACGTAACGGAAAGAAACCTTAACCTTACTTTAGACTGGAAAAGGTCAGGACACTGGTGACGACTCAAAAGGTTTAAACGACCGTATAACTCACGTTGTGAAAGTGTCGTAGTAGAAAGTCCTAAACTTTATCGAGTGGACCTTAAGATAGTGGAGGTGATGGCGACAAGCATCACTACGAAAGATTCCGGGTGAACTGGAGTGTGAGGTCCTACAGACCGAGATCCACTCACTAGTGTGGTAGCACTAATAGAACCAGGATTTCTAGAAAAAACGTGTCAAGAAGACACATAAGAACGGTGGAGAAGAATTATAGAAGACGAAGACAATCCAGGTATGGTAAAGACAGGAAATAGCTCGGGTAGAAATGTACTTTACAAGGGAACCATAGAGATTAAAAGAACTTCTCTAGAGATCAGAAAGGGTAAGACAAGAAAAGGAGATAAAGAAACGTAACTAGCGACTTCTTCCGAAAGAATAGAGAAGAACGATAAGAAACCTTGAGACGTAAGTCTACGAATATAGAAAGGAAAAGAGGAACCGAAAAGTGAAGAGAAGAAAAGTGTCGATAAACATTCGGGAGGGGTCTGTCGGTAAAACGAAAAAACGTAAAGAAAAGGTACCTCTACCAGAACTAGGGGCAGAGGACACGTTACAGTACTTGGAGTAAGGTATCAAGTAGTCCGTGAGATAGATAGTCTAGATCCGGGAATTTAGATAAAGAGTGAAGGTGACATATTAGTATTCCCTAAACTAAATCCAGTATGGACTTGCCAGATCGCCAAAAGGGATCAAAGAAGTTAAATTCAGACTTAAACCGTTATTCCTCAAGTACTAGACTCGGTGTCAGTCGAGGACCAGAACAAAAACAACTGACATATCTCGAAGAGGTAGAAACCGACGTTTCTTATATTAGTTAGACTAAAACCACAACTGGTAGACCACTACAGGTACACATCTCAGAAGAGAACACAACAACCTTCTCCCACAAACGATACTGGTCACGTAAAAGAACCGTTTTGAGATAATCAGAAACGGGACGAAGTAAGGCGTAAGGTTCCGGTTTAAACGGACAATGAGGTCCACAAAGAACTGAAGAATGAAAACGTAAGGTCAGGGGATATTACTTTTCGTATAGAAAATATCCAATCAAGATTTTCCAGAACATCCAGAAGTATCTTGGCAAGTTGAAGTCGACTTGCCAACCAGGAAAATCAGGTGATATTTCTGTGTCCGAAAATAAAGTTGACTCATTCGTCGGTAATCTTACACCTCTTTCACCCTAGGAATAAACAACACACACACAGACACACAATCAGTAAGTCAACACAGGCTGAGAAACACTGGGGTACCTGAGGAAACAGGTATCCTAAGAGTTTTAGGACCGTCAAGGAGTTTTACTATTTATATTTTAATGGTATAGTGAGAACTGAGGTAAGGATCTGTCGATTGTGTCTCGTGACTTTCGTGTGTAGGTGTGTCTTTGAGCGCCGGACAATTGTTCGCTCCTCCGTCGCAAGAGTTCTCTTTGTCTTCGTCATTACACACATCAATCAATTAGTCAACCGAGGACACAGTACCTCTGATTCTTCAAGTCACTGGACGGTGGCAGTTCGACCTCTTGATCGTCTCGGTCACCACACTAGACCAGACATAGACTTCTGGATTTTGACACCCTCGGTTACTCCAGTGAGGGTCACCTCCGGTTTCCGGACTCCTCCGTCCTTACGATACGACCGAATTCAGGGACTTAGACTTCCAGACTCTTGATCTTCCAGACTCCGGACTCCCGTCCTCCTCTACCTACAGAACCGAGTTCCCGTCTCTGGTTTAAGAGGGAAAGAGGTGAAAAATTGAACATAGATCCGGAGTTATCCAACCTACAACGGGTGAGTGTGACTCCTCTCGTTAGACGAAATGTGTCAAGTGGTTAAGTATACAACTGGAGAGACCTTTGTGGGAGTGTCTACCTGGGTCTTTATTATAAATGTTCGATAGACCCATACTGAGTCGAGCTAGTACCACTGTGCATTTTAATCGATATGTCTGTAGACGGAAAAAGAATACAAAAATCGTAAGATCGGAGTAACTTCGAAATGACAAGAGTTCATTTGGTTCGTGCGAGAGACGTCACGGAGACCTACACGACAAAGGAGACGGACCTTGTCTGAAGGGCGTCTATGCGAGGAGCAATGAAGTGAAGGAAGTCTGAGTCGAGTTTCCTACAGGATAGTTTCTCCCGTCAAAAATGTCGAGATATAACTTCTCCTTAGGAAGAGGGTAGAGAAAAAGGAAACAAAAACAAATTAGAGAGAGAAGGACTGGGGATAAACTTACATCCTAGAAACTCCCCTCCTTGTAATAAATAAAACAAGTGATACAATTTCTCTTTAATAAAACTGTAAACAACTTTATAAGTTCTGATATAAGTTCTGAGAACAAGAGGAAAGTCCCACTCAACCTCCAGTCACCGACGTCGTCGTATACTAAATTAGGAATATGTCCATCTACCGTCACGGGTCCCATTGACGGTTAAACATCAACTGTTAAACCCCTCCCCCCCAACCTACCCTAAGAACCTACTTGACCGAATCGTCCTAAGAAACGACTTTAACCTGGGTCGTCCGGTTTCTGTTCTAGATCTCTTCTTCTCCTAGGTATCCTAGGACTGACTTCAAACTAGCCCCTTCCTCCGTAACTGTAGACGAAGTAGGAATCGTAGATGTTGTCACTCACCGTATATCACCCTGTGATATTAGTAACCATCCAACCACTGACGTACGGGGTAAGACTCTTTAAAAGAAACTTTATTTTTCAGGATCGACTTACTTTCTCTACGTAAAAAGGAAGGATCGACAGTCTAACGACTTAAAATATGCATCTAAAAAAAGGGGGACCTTTTATTATGTAAACAATTTGACTAATTTTGAACAAGGTACAAGACAGTCAATTATCACTCTTTTATTCAAAATCACAAGTGCGGAAAAGAAACAAACCTTAGTTTCGTCCTAACAAACCTTTGTTTGGTACTTATCGAGTGGGTCTCCTCGAATCTTGTATGAGCCGTCCAGGGTTCGCCAAAGACCGTCACCCACGTCAGAACCGACTTATAATTTTAGCAAATCCTTGAATTTTTTAGGGCTACGGCCCTAGTGTGGGTCTCGTAATTACGTTTTAGACACCTCGACCTTGGTTCCGTGTTAATGAAAGGGTCCGAGGGGTCCACGACGGTTGGACGTGCACCTTACCTCTGGGATTCGGTGCCCTAACATAGGGTCTGATGTAAAGGGTCTTCGGAGTTTCGCGTGACGGCAAAGGCCGGAGCAGTCGGCGGGAAACTCGCCTCGCGCCGGAGGCGAACGAACACCCAAAGCCGCCACTTACATCGAAACCCACGAACACCGACAAGACATGCCTCGAAACGCCGTCGCGGGAGGGTCGAGCCAGTCCTACCGACGACGGCCCCCTGTGTCCGGGCACGCGCGGAGGAGAGGAGCTCCCCGTCCAACTCCTTTCGCTCGACCCTCCGCCCGTCATCATCCCGCCACGCCCACTACCGCCACCTTGCGGCCCCGGCACCACAGGGTCGTCCTAAGTTTCGAGCGCGACTCCGGGTCCCTAACTTAGAGGCTTCTCTGAAAGGTTGGGACAACCGCTTTCGCGGACTCATTGAGTGTCAGTCTCGAACCGGACCTCGAACGACGTTCCGCACTGAGGTCCGTTCACAAAGCATTGAAGAAGGACTAGTGCAAAAAGATAATTCTTTCAAAACAAGAAAGTTTAATTCGTACCTATACCTTAAAACGATACTGGTCACGTAAGAGAACCGTTTTGAGACAATCGGAAACGGGACGAAGTAAGGTATGAGGTTCCGGTTTAAACGAACAATGAGGTCCACAAAGAACTGAAGGATGAAAACGTACGGTCAGGGGATATTACTTTTCCTGTAGAAAAAACCCACAATTAAGATTTTCCAGAACATCCAGAGGTATCTTGGCAAGTTGAAGTCGCAGAAGTCACAGTGAAAAACCCCGTATCCGAACCTAATGCCATTGTAACTTACCAAACGGAACCTTTACTTGTCTCTAGTAAGACAGTAAAAACTCTAACGTAGGTTCATGACGTAAAGGCTGAGAACAACTGGTACTACCGATGAGGTAAAGAAGCCTCCCTAAGGACGGGTGTCATCTATATTACCAGTAGACTCAATTTAAGTGGGTAAGTCAGGTAAAATCAACCGACTAAGGGGTTTACAGCTGCAAGTGAGAACGGTACAGGACAAACTGGTGAAGGTTAAACGGTACTCAGTACCTGGACTGTAAGGTCCAAGGATACGTCATAACGAGAAATGTCGTAGCCTGGAACGAAGACAGTGGTCAGTGTAGGTGTCGACCCATAACAAAAACGAAACCGAGGTAGGGAAGTAAGAAAGACCTCAATAAAGAGGTGACTAGAGGTCATCGTATAGCCCGTGAATCACTGGACCCCTCAAGGAGAAAGTAATAGGATAGTAAAACGGAAAAGTATGACAAGTACCCCAAGAGTTCCGTTCTTATGACTTCACCTCGGTCTGTAGGACCTTACACTCCAGTTCACCCGGAATCTTTCGTAGTGATGTTTGTTTCGATCACCTCCACTACCTTAAGGTCAACTCGAGAAAGTATAGGACTTACTACTACGACACTTTCACGACGTGAGTTATACAGTCGCTTAAACCTTTTAAGTCGTCACCGGTGTCCTGACCTTTTCCAGTCAAAAGTAAGGTTAGGGTTTCTTTCCGTTACGGTTTCTTGCGAGTTTGATGGCGTGTTAACGTGAGTAGAGCGTACGATCATTTCATTACGAGTTTTAAGAGGTTCGGTCCGAAGTCGTTATGCACTTGGTACTTGAAGGTCTACAAGTTCGACCAGAAGCTTTTCCGTCTCCTTGGTCTCTAGTTTAACGGTTGTAGGTGACCTAGTACCTTTTTCGTTCTCTCAAGGTCTTTTTGTAGATAAAGACGAAATAACTGATACGGTTTCGGAAACTGACACACCTAGTGTTAGTTGACACCTGTTAAGACTTTCTCTACCCTTATGGTCTGGTGGACTGGACGGAGAACTCTTTGGATATACGTCCAGTCCTTCGTTGTCAAGCTTGACCTCTACCTTGTTGTCTGGCCAAGGTTTATCCTTTTCCTCATGCAGTTCCGACATATAATAGTGAGACGAATACATTGAATATACGTCTCATGTAGTACTCTTTACGACCCGACCTTCTCTTTATAGTTATTGGAGTCTATACGTCTACTATGGTGGGAATACCGTCTTTCACTTCTCCTTGAGTTTTCGGAGAACTACTTTCACTTTCTTCTCTCACTTTGTCAACCGAATTTCGAGTTGTAAGTCTTTTGATTCTAGTACCGTAGACCAGGGTAGTCAACTACCCTTTATCTACCTCTTTGTCACCTTTGTCACAGTCTGAAATAAAAAACCCCCGAGGTTTTAGTGACGTCTACCACTAACGTCGGCACTTTAATTTTCTGCGAATGAGGAACCTTCCTTTCAATACTGGTTGGATCTATCGTATAAGCTTTCGTATAAACGGTTGTTTCCAGGCAGATCAGTTCCGATATCAAAAAGGTCACCAGTACATACCTATACTCTCAACCTGACACTTCTTTCGACTCACGACTTCTTAACTACCACAACCTCTTCTGAGAACTCTCAGGGAACCTGACGTCCCTATAGGTTGGTCAGGTAAGATTTCCTCTAGTCAAGACCCACAAGTAACCTTCTTGACTTCGACTTTGAGGTTATGAAACCGGTGGAGTACGTTTCTCAACTGAGTAAACCTTTCTGGGACTACGACCCTCCCTAACCCCCGTCCTCCTCTTCCCTTTCTGTCTCCTACTGTACCGACCTACCGTAGCGACTGAGCTACCTGTACTCAAACACACTTGAGACCCTCAACTACTACCTGTCCCTCCGGACCGCACGACGTTAAGTACCCCAACGTTTCTCAGCCTGTACTGACTCGCTGACTTGACTTGACTAACTTAAAATAATTTAGGAAAAGTTGTATATACCTCTATAAACAGAAAAGGAAAAACTAGACAATTATACTATGTAAAATAAGAATTACTGAAACGTAAGAATCATCTCGGAGTGAACCAGTACCGGACAATATGATAAAATTGTAGTCATTCTACTAAGAGAAACAAGTACAAAAAGATTCATAACTAACCTGCTAAGGGGGGTGGGGGTGAAACTCGGTAAAAGTAACGGAAACCAAATTTAAAACATTATTAAAAACATTTTCAAAACCTGATAATAGTAAAAAACAATATTAAATTAAAGGCACCATCCACCAAGGGACTTCCAAACCCAAATTTTTTTAATTTTTTTTTAAAAAAAAAACACTATATCCCTCGTCCTGTCTCCTTAACCTCTTATCAAGAATTGTCATAAGAGAGAATATGTCACTAAACCGGTTGACTAAGAACGAGAGAGAACTTTGTCAAAACTATTAAAGGTTAAAGGATTTTTTATAGGTCATTAATTTCAAGAGTTCAAACAGACGTATCAATCATCAGGAAAAACCAAGATGGAGATAGGAAACACAATACCAATGAAAATAGAAGGCATAAGTACCAATGGATATTAAAGAACGTATAAACAAAAAAAAAGGGTGAAGGGGAGGAAGCAATCGAGACAAAATAAAAAAATTTCTTGTGAATCTACATAAATAATCACAATGACAAAAGGAAAATTTTTTTAGAAATTAACGAAAAAGAAAAGGAATCCAAATAAGGAAAAAAATTGGAAAATATCAATAAAGAAATTAGTTAAGTAACTAAAAGGAAGAACAAATACATCATATTTGACTTTCGACAGTTCAGAACAAACACATCACAAAACTAACATAACATCAAAAATAATAGTAATAAAAAATCTATAACAAGTTAAACGTAAAGAAACTAGGTTCATAAGTCCTTCAGTATTCGATTGAAAAAAGAAAGAATTTTCAGAATATCTTCTCAACTAAAATACATGTATACCAGAGGTGACCATAAAAACTTTACTTATAAGTACATTGGTCGTGAGTCCAGTTCTTTATCTTGCGACGGTCATGACACGATTTAGTATAAACCAGCGAAGGTCAGTAATCGGCGTAAGAGGAGGCGGGGAACTTGATTGTGACATTAAATAAAACCACACAAAGAAATGGAAATACACTTACTTTGATATGTGTGTGCAAACCACACCGAAAAGTGCGTAAAAGACTCTAAGTACGTGACAGAAACAACCCCTGGTACTGTCACGCACAAATTCGTACTAACGACCCGGGATGGGAGTCTGATAGAGTAAGCAATCCAGACTTCACACCCGATTTTCAGATGGCCAAGAGTCCACTACCACTACAGTAACTAGACCTCTGATCAGCACATTTTATGACGTCATCGTATAAAGTAATAGAGTATAAAATCTAGCTACAAATCCCACAAAGATCAAAAATTACGACACTTGTCCGTATATATAATAACGAACCAAGCATACATCTATGTAAAAACCCCGTGCTAACATAGAGTCTCACCCTAACGATCAAATATCCTATACATACATAGGTTGAAATTGTATATTACGGTCTATCAAAAAGTTTCAAAAAATGGTTAAACGTAAAAGTGGTAGTCACACACTCGCATGAGTAAAAAGGTATAGGAGTAGTTGAAAATTATAACAGTCAGGAAACTTCAAGTAACAAGAATTCCAGATAGCACATAGAGTAACATAGAATTATAAGTATAGGGACTAGAGATTACTCCACCTCCTGAAAAGTTTACAAAAAACCGGTAATATGCAATAGAAAATACTTCATAAATAAGTTTTGTGAAACAGCTAGTATATACACATAAGGGGAAGAGGGACACCGAACGAAAAGGGATGATCACCGGAAAACTACTTATCTTCGAAAGTTAAAATGACTCGAACAAAGGAGAGAACAACACAGAACACATGACAAAACTATTTAGAACGGAAAGGAGTTCAGTACTTCCATAAGAAGACACAATTGAAAATCTCCGAAATAACGAACAGAAAATGTAAATCTAAATAGTAGGAGAATGTCAACTAAAAGTACGACACTTCATCCCAAGTACAAACAAGCACAAATGTCCTTAGAATCAGGGGACTGGTCCCTAGTTTGGACACGGGGGACGTCACCTTCTCGTCTTAGACTTAAGGACCTGACCGTCCCTTCAGGCATAGGAGTGTAAAATTAGAAAGAGACAAAACCACAAAAGGACACAATGGAAGGATCGAAAGGTTGAAGAATCTAGGAGGAAGTCAAGTCAAGTCAGCGAGTCAACACAGACCGAGAAACGCTGGGGTACTTAGCGTCGTACGGTCCGGAGGGACAGGTAGTGGTTGAGGACCTCAAGTGAGTCTGAGTTCAGGTAGCTCAGTCACTACGGTAGGTCGGTAGAGTAGGAGACAGTAGGAGAATGTCAGAAATTTATGTTATATACGAAAATTTCAATTAATTAAAATAAAGGCCGACACGACCCAGAAGTAACGATGGGCTCCCGAAAGGGAGCAACGCCCCTCGTCTCCGACGACAGATCGACGACGCGACCCGAAGAGTACGTCACAGAACAACGCCTTGCACGAGACCCGGGAAACCGAAGACATCGACACCGCACACCCGAATCAATGGGGCATCGTGCGCCCTAGAAGGGCCTGGTCCCGAGTTTGGACACAGGG
Source organism: Capra ibex (assembly GCA_006410555.1). Lineage (NCBI taxonomy): Eukaryota > Metazoa > Chordata > Mammalia > Artiodactyla > Bovidae > Capra > Capra ibex. The sequence continues at coordinate 198,749 of SJYO01035988.1, forward strand.
GACGAAGCCGTACGCCTAAGCATTAGTGACCCGGTGGCCCCTTCAGGATTTACGTCATAGATACTATACTGAAGGAAGACAAAGGAACCCGAAGGGACCCCGAGTCGACCATTTCTTAGGCGGACGTTACGTCCTGTGGACCCAAAGTAGGGACCCAGTCCTTCTAGGGGACCTCTTCCCTTACCGTTGGGTAATGTCATAAGAACGGACCTCTTAAGATACCTACCTCCTCGGACCGTCTGGTCTCAGGTACCCTAACGTTTCGCAGTCTGTGTCACCTCGTTGTGAAAGATAAACGAACCCAGGATGAATGAAGAGGTGAGAAATTAGAACGGTAGAAAAGATTCGTTCTTGGGGTTCGCCCGACTTAATTAAAATGCACCGGAAATCGGCATATCTGGTCTCGTGGCAAGAATAGGCACACGTCGAGAGTAAAAGTCATAAAGTTATATTGTGACTTTAATTTTTAAAAAAAAAAGTCAAGTCCTCACACATAAACTTCGTTTCTACAGTCGGGATTTCGTTTTATGACTCTCTACACTAAACCCTCTTGTTTGTCTCACAGTACTACCATTCGTAGGACATGACCCTTCCGTCTTCGACGCGTCTCTTCTGTGTGATATTTACTCTCCTTTGACTCTTTCTGAAGTTTATAATAGGTAGTCTCTTTAGTGTGACTACTCTTTGGAACATTTACATTTCCTACACCCTATCGGAAATACTCGTCGAATAGGGAAAATTTATTATTTTAAGTATCCATTCTTTAGAATGTCTACCCAATTAACACCAGTCAAGGAGTTCTTAGTATGTTGTAAAAAATTTTATATTTAAATAAATAAAATTAACCTCCAATTAATGAAAGATTATAACATAACCAAAACGGTATATAGTTGTACTTAGGTGGTGTCCATATGTGCACAAGGGGTAGGACTTGGGGGGAAGGAGGAGGCAGGGGCATGGTAGGGAGACCCAGTAGGGTCACGTGGTCGAGGTTCGTAGGTCATAGTACGTAGCTTGGACCTGACCACTAAGCAAAGAATATACTATAATATGTACAAAGTTACGGTAAGAGGGTTTAGTAGGGTGGGAGAGGGAGAGGGTGTCTCAGGTTTTGTGACAAGATATGTAGACACAGAGAAAACGACAGAGTGTATGTCCGAATAGCAATGGTAGAAAGATTTAAGGTATATATACACAATCGTATGACATAACCACAAAAAGAAAGACCGAATGGAGTGAGACATATTAGCCGAGGTCAAAGTAGGTGAAGTAATCTTGACTAAGTTTACATAAGAAAAATTACCGACTCATTATGAGGTAACACATATACATGGTGTCGAAAGAATAGGTAAGTAGACGACTACCTGTAGATCCAACAAAGGTACAGGACCGATAATATTTGTCACGACGCTACTTGTAACCCCATGTACACAGAGAAAGTTAAGACCAAAGGAGCCACACATACGGGTCTTCACCCTAACGACCCAGTATTCCATCAAGATAAACGTTAAAAAATTCCTTAGAGGTGTGACAAGAGGTATCACCGACATGATCAAACGTAAGGGTGGTTGTCACATCCTCCCAAGGGAAAAGAGGTGTGGGAGAGGTCGTAAATTACGAACATCTGAAAACCTAGCGTCGGTAAGACTGACCACACTACACCATGGAGTAACACCAAAACTAAACGTAAAGAGACTATTACTCACTATAACTCGTAGAAAAGTACACAAACAAACGGTAGGCATACAGAAGAAACCTCTTTACAGATAAATCAAGAAACCGGGTAAAAAACTAACCCAGCAAATAAAAAGACCTTAACTCGACGTATTCAACGAACATATAAAAACTCTAATCAACAAACAGTCAACGAAGTAAACGATAATAAAAGAGGGTAAGTCTTCCGACAGAAAAGTGGAACGAATATAAAAGGAAACAACACGTCTTCGAAAATTAAAATTAATCCAGGGTAAACAAATAAAAACGAAAATAAAGGTTATAAGACCCTCCACTCAGTATCTCCTAGGACGACACTAAATACAACCTCTCACAAAACGGATACAAGAGGAGATCAAAATAAAAAGACCAGAATACAAATCTAGAAATTAGGTAAAACTCAATTAAAAACACATACCACAATCTTTCACAAGATCAAAGTAAGAAAATGTTCACCAACTGGTCAAAAGGGTCGTGGTGAACAATTTCTCTAACAGAAAAGAGGTAACATATAAGAACGGAGGAAACAGTTTCTATTCCACAGGTATACACACACCTAAATAGAGACCCGAAAGATAAAACAAGGTGACCAGATATAAAGACAGAAACACGGTCATGGTATGACAGAACTACTGACACCGAAACATCGTCTCGGACTTCAGTCCGTCCAACTAAGGAGGTAAAGGTAAGAAGAAAGAGTTCTAACGAAACCGATAAACTCCAAAAAAAACATAAAGGTATGTTTATCACTTTAATAAACTTCTTGGTGTGTTGTAAACAATTAGTAGTCTTTTAAGTAAGATTTCTCTTTGGTGTATTTACGTTACTTACACCTTATCGAAAGTCTTTATTAAGACAGGAAAATTCAATCGTTTCTGAAATAATGTAATCAGTCTTTGAGATGTTTATGTCTGACACCCTTTCGGAAACGAGTCTTAAGTCCCGGAACGAACAGTACACTTTTATGTACCACCTCTCTTCGAATTTACATTACCTACACACTTTCGAAAGTCCCTATTGAGTCGACAGAACCTTGTAGTCTCTTGTGTATGACCACTCTTTGGTATAGGTACATTATTTATACCTTTTAGGAAATCCTTTTAAGGCTCTGAATAATTAGTAGTTTCTTACGTTTCTCCTCTCTTTGATAGTGACATTATTTACACCTTTTAGAAACTCCATGTAAAATAGGAAACGATCTGTAGTCTTTTGAGTATCACCCTTATTTAGGGTAGTTGTATTACTAGTACCCTTTCGGAAATACTTCTCGAGTCGGCAATAACTTGTAACCTCTTAAGTATGACTTCTTTTTGGGATAGTGACATTCTTTATATTCTTTAGGAAGTCCGTATTGAGACCGGAACAACTTATGGACTTTTAGGTAGGACCTCTTTTTGGCATACTTACATTACTTACACCCTTCCGAAAGGGAGTCTTAAGTCCGGAGTTCACTATATTCTTTTAAGTATTATTTTAAGTCTTAAACTCGGTAGTTTACATCAAACGATTTAGTACGTCTCTATCAAATAAGGAAAAACTGGTATTTTCTCTGTAAGTTATTTAGGGTATGAATTCTTTATATAAGACACTGTGAGACAGGACCTTTTGCAGAGTGATCACTACTATAAGTAACATCACATATGATGATAGACCAAATATGATCACTTCATAAACTTCTTGGATTTACAGATATACCTTTGTAAATGATGTCTTACGATACATCGTGCCTCTTCCGTTACCGTGGGGTGAGGTCATGAGAACGGACCTTTTAGGGTACCTGTCTCCCCGGACCATCCGACGTCAGGTAACCCAGTAATTCTCAACCTGTCCTGACTCGTTGAAGTGAAACTGAAAAGTGAAAGTACGTCACCTCTTCCTTTACCGTTGGGTGAGGTCACAAGAACGGAACTCTTAGGGTCCCTGCCACCTCGGACCACCCGACGGCAGATACCCCAGCGTGTCTCAGCCCTGACTTCGCTGAATCGTCGTCGTCGTCGTCGATGGTTTAATGGGTACTGTAAAAAGTGTCTTGATCTTGTTCATTAGGATTTTAAATGTATGTTGGTGTTATCTGAGTCTTAACACTTTCGTTATAATTCCTTTTTCTTGTTTCAACCTCCGTATTGGGAGGGTCTGAAGCATGTCATGATGTTTCGATGTCATTAGTCCTGTCTTGCCACAACCGTGCTTTGGTCTGTCCCTAGTCACCTTGTCTGTTCGCTCGGACCTTTTTCTGGTCGTGGTGATAACAGTTAACTGGAAATTGTTTCCCTTGTTCTTACATGTCACGTCTTTCCTGTCAGGGAAGTCGTTCACCACGACTCGTTCGACGCGTCAGCGTACGTTCAGTCACCTCAACCTCGTGAGGGAGTATGACATGTGTCATATTTGAGTTTTACCGAATCTCTGAAGCTACATTCTGTACTGTAGACTTTTTAGGGTCTTTTCTTGTATCCGTTTTGTAAGAGACTATATTTAGTATTATATAAAAGAATCCAGTCAGAGGGTTCCTTTTTCTTTCTTTTCCCTTTTGTTCGTTTACCCTAGATTAGTTTGAAACGTGTCATTTCCTTTGATTTGTTTTCCTGCTTTGTCAGATACCTGGCCCTCTTTTATAAGCGTTTGCTATACTGGTCGTCCCCGAATTAAAGGTTTTATATACTTGTCAAGTATGTCGAATTCTTTTTCATTTTCGGGTTAGTTTCTTTACCCGTCCTTGGATTTATCTATAAAGAGGTCTCTTCTGTAGACCTACCAATTGTCCGTGCTTTTCTACGAGTCGTAACGGTAAATAATCTCTTTACGTTTAGTTTTTATGACATATATGTCTATATGTACTATTCACTTAGTGAAAACAACATGTTTCGTCCTTTAGATCGTACTTTGGTGTTTGGTGAGAACTGCGTCAACCAGCGTTGTAGAGGTATGTGACATGTAAAAAAAAAAAAAAACGTAAAGTCAAAGTAAAAATGGTAAGAACTTTATTATTTCGTATTCTACGACTTTTTACAACGGAAAAAAGAAGACAGAAGTTATAATTTTACCGATGTGTTTTTAAGTGACTACAACTGTTCAAAAAATTTCTACGTATGACGATACTGTCGATAGTGTTATATCAGATTATTTTAACAAAACTCACTTCAATGTTGATTTCGTGATGATCTAGGTAGAATACCCTTTTTGGTTTGTGTGAAAAACCGGTTGAATTTTGAAGTAATAAAACATTGAACCTAACGTACACAATCGACTAGATTTGGAATGGAGGACAAAACAGTTTCCCTTACAAATAAAAATTTGGAATTCGAAAGGACACTTGGTATTTTGTATCAAAGGACAAAAATAAATTAGTCATAATTCAACGAGGGGTCTAAAAAGTAAAAAAGTTTTATCAAATAGGAATTCTTTATAGAATTATAACGACATATCGTTTATTGGACTTTTAAATCACCACATTTTGTATTAATTAAAAAACGTACTAAAACACACAAACCTTCAACCGTCCTTTCAAGATTGACCGCCCAAAGAGTAGATCAAAAGTACTCTACAGTAGGCCCCGCTATCAGGTAGACATCTAAGACGACCCGGTCCGTAGACGATACCGAGTGGGTGTGCCGACTCTCAACTGTGAGTGACAACCCTTCTTGCCACTTGGACAGGTGACCTCGTGCACGTATGACAAACAGGTCGTCTCACCGGAACTCTATCACCCCTCAAAAAGTGACTCGTGGACCAACAGAGGTCGCATCCACAGGACTCTTAGTACGTCTTGAAAAGTCTGAAAATTTCCCGAAAAATCTGGACAAGACCCTTCAGTACATCGTAGTGAAGATGGTACAAAGTAACAAACTTCGACAGTGTCCGGATGGACCTAAATCCCCCTCTACTATACCTGTACTCTACCCATAGCTTCTTGAAGACCCACCACAAAATTTTAATGAAGTGACAATTTGAAATGTATGTGATATGAAATATATATTTCACATGAAATGTATAGATGTACGTAGGTATCCAAGATTCACAATTCAAGTTAGTCAAAACTGTCGACATATCTGGGTACGTAGATAGTGGACTTCCTATCTTATAAAAAAGAAACACTCGAGCGGAACACGAAGAAAGTTCATTCAGGGAAGGGAGGTACAGGTATCTCCGTTGGTGACAAACTACACAAAATTGTGTCTAATCAAAAAAAGACAAGATACTTTAGTATATTTACCTTAATACATAAAAACACACATACAAACCCAAGAAAGTGAGTTCTGTGTAAAAACTCTAAAAAAAGATACAATAACGTAAATAGTCAAAATTTTAACGACTCACCATAAAATAATATACTGACATGGTATCAAATAATGGAACGGACAATAACCAGGAAACCCGACAAAAGTCAATATTTATTTACTACTATACTCGTAAAAATATACATGGAAATTTATAATAGTCCCATGAAATCCTCGTTATAACATAATGACAACTTTGGGTTCACCACAGGGACCACTAAGTCACCATTTCTTAGACGGACGGTCCCGTCTACACCCAAACTAGGGACCTAGTCTTCTAGGGGATCTCCTTTACTGTTACCATAGGAACGAACCCTTTAAGGTACCTGTCCCCTCGGACCACCCGACGTCAGAAATCCCAGTGTTTTCTCAACCTGTACTGACTCGCTGATTTATTGTTAAGTTTGGGTATCAGAAAGATACAGGTTTCTAGAAAACTATTTTAAATGGATAAAATACAGTCCAAAGAACACTAATTCCTCGGAGGTCGGATAATCCTAGATGATCTCCTTTGGATATCAAATATTCTTGGATGTCAAATATCCTATTTCTTACTTACTATTAGAATAGTTGTTTTGGTAAGATAAATGTAGTAAGTAAAATTAATGTATTTTCGAGTGTTACTTTTAAATCTCTATCGAATTCAATTTTTTGTTTTTGCCTTCAAGACGGAATTTTCATTGAAGAGATTATAAGGAGTTTAGAGTAGATGATCTCCAATTTTTTTTCAATTATCTAATAGGAAGGTTTAAAAGAAGGTAACACAGGTACGTACACACGTCCATCTCCTGACACAACAATCTCCTGACCTAGAAGTAACAACTGATGTCTAGTCGAGTCATTACTCCTGTGAATACGGGAATGGCCCGAAGGGTCCACCGGATCAACCTCTCTTGGGCGGACGGTTCCGCCCTCTACGTTCTCAGTATCCAAACTAGGGACCCAACCCTTCTAGGGGACCTCCTCTTTTGTCGTTGGACGAGGTCATAAGAACGAACCTTTTAAGGTTCCTGTCTCCTCGGACCGCCCGATGTCAGGGTCCCCAGCGTCTCAGCCTGTGTTGACTCACTGATTCACGTGTGTGTGTACGGGAATGACCCACTAGGACTCTATAACGACGACGACGGTTTTCCCTCACTTTCAGTAGCATACAGAAGGGTTTGAAATCCATGAAAAGACGAGAAACCGATATCCGTTCATTAGAGATGGGATCAATCCTCACCTTCTGACTTCACTTGGTGTCACGTCTGAACCTTTCCTAGGACAAAACATTCCTTTCCAATCTCGGAGACGATACTTGTACCCACTAAACAATCTGATACGAGAACTCCGATAGTAGGTCTATTATGTCACAAGTTATACTCCCTAATAATTTAAACGGAGTATTTAAGACGGGTGACCAGAACTTACATTTTGTTTTAATTAAACTTATACATCTCTTCTTTTCTTAGAACCCTAACCATTCCCCGACCTAAAAAACTTATCCGGTCACCACAGTTAACGTTTATATTTTGGACATAGACGATGTATTTAGAGGTTAACACATGTTTTAATTACCTCCGTGGAATCCTTTAGTTCAGTTTTATTTACCTGTCTTTAATACTTGGTATGCACTATTACTATTATTTGTTCTGAAAATAAAAAGTATGAGTAAACCCCCTTTTTTTCTTTTGAGTCAAACGAGATGGGTCACTACCAGAAAGACTTCCTCAGAGGTAAGTAAGGTATTTTGACCTATCCGACAAATTAGAGTCCACTAAAATACAACAATTAAGTATTTCTCTTGAAGGAGCCTTCTCTCGCCAATGTCCCACTCGGAAACACTCGTCGAAGCGACCACGTGTCGGTCTGAGGGAGAGACTCACTTCGAAAAGGGTGTAACCGGTGTGTCTATCCCACAGAGAGGACACACCTAAAACGGTACGTCTTGTGTTAAGGGGGACCACACCTTTGAGAAGGACGTGACACGTGTCCGTATCCCGAAGTCCGGACACACCTGAGACTATACTTGTTAATCCGAAGGAAAGACTGACTTCCGAAAAGGTGTGACTAGTGTAGATATCCCGAAGAGTGGTGATACTTGAGAAGACACTTGTCGTTCCAATGAAACTAAGGACTTCGAAGAGACTGTTTATCGTGTGAGTATCCCAAAGACAGGGCACACCTCAGAAAGTACTTGCCGGTCTGATGGCGCAACTGATTTCGAAAAGGGTGTAAGGAACGTGACTATCCCGAAGAGAGGACACACATAAGCAACTACACATTGTTCTAACGGAAACCGGGATTTCGAAAAAGGTGTTACCCATGTGAGTTTCCCGAAGACTGGTCACACCTAAGAGAGTACATTACAATCTGATGGGAAGACGGACTTCCTAAAAGGTGTAAGGACCGTGAGTATCTGGGAGACAGAGTGAGGTCCACTTAGAAGGACATCACAGAATCTTAGACCCCTAAAAACAAGGTCGAAGAGAGAAGACTTTCTTGAGACCTTTAGGGTCGAACTCCTAGGACACCGGAGTCTGACTAGTATAAACACCACCCGAAGACAGTAGTGTAGACCATTTTACTCTCCCTTCAGTACATTCTACGTGGTTATACGACTCACTCTTCTTGTCCCTTTTTTCTTTGTTACGAAACTCACGAATAATACACGGTTTATAATATGATATTTGAAACGTATCTATTAAATTAGGACTTTTGTTAGAAAACAATGTCAATTCCTTTACTTGCATATCCTTCCAACAGTTTCTAGTGAACCGATCCACTCGTGTCTTAATCCTAAGTCTGTGTCCGTACGAGACATCGTCACATGACGGAGATTTAAATTAAATCGAAGGGTTTATCAGAACACATATCTGTACTAATATCGGTAAAATGTCTATTCTTTTGTTGGGTCTTTTTATTTTGATATATTCTAGTGTAAATCAGGGTATGGCTTCAAAATAGACTGTGGTTCTGTCCACACCTAGGTCCAACATACCCCGGATTTCAAAATTTAAAACCTCTCTAAAGGTAATTTTTCGTCATATTTTCATCCCTATCCCGGAACTTCTCTGGTCACATTCCCTTGCGAGGACTTCGAATTCAAAACGTCCGAAGTACTCTTTAGATGGAGACGGGATCAGACGAGGGGATTGTCACCTCATCGGATTCAGATGCGACGGTCCCATGTACATCGTCTTAGGATCCATGAAATGTAGATAATTAGAATTAGTGACGTTTGGACGTTCTATCTCGAATAACAGGGTAAAACGTCTACTTCTCGGACCTCGAGTTCTTCCAATTTATTGAACAGACTATGGTGTCTAGGTCAGTACCGTTAGTCTTAAACTAGGTTCCTTAAAAAGGGAAATTTTAGGTACGACAAAGTTAGACGATTCGATACCACTTTGACTTCAGTCAAAACCAAACCTTCAAAAAGAGTTGGGAAGGATACGTCTATAACTGTCATGAAGGGTTATGACGGGACACATACTCGGAGGATGACGTGAAATTTATACTCAGGTAAGTAGTGATTATTATCAAAAGAACCTCAACAGGATCCATCTAAAGTTGAACAAGGAGACAGAATGGTAAAGAGTAAGTCACTGACACGACTCTAAATTTTGACGAGTAAGTAAAAGAGTCTATGATGGAGGTATGGTTCTGACAAGGGAACGACAAAGATTCAGTTCGAACATCCGAAAGGGACCTTGGGGATTTTTATCACTCGAAGTGGTTTCCTTGTAGAAGAGACGTAGGGGTCGGACAACAGGTCACGACTCTTGTCCCTGTGACTAATAACACTGAACCGTAGGGTCGTTAGTTGTCTGAGTGACTTTTTCCGATGTAAGACCCGTATAGAAGGTACTGTCAGGTCGTCCCATCGACAACCTTTAGGTTTGTACAGGGGAGGACGACATACTCGAACTAGTGGTGGAGAAGCATACTGAGAAGGTACCCGACATGAACTCATGGATCCCTCCCTTTTTGTTTTTGCCTTGTTGTTTTTGTCCTTGCCCATTCTCTTAACTATTCACTCTCGTCAGTTGTCCTCGAGACCAAACCCCATACTCACTTACCTCCTTTGGAACAAACGGACTATATTATGGTCAGTAGATATTGTATTGACGTTTTACCCGGTTCTCCGTGGTATCGATGAATATTGACTCAGGTCCTCCTTCGTTCTCCACGTTTTCGTCTCTTCTGTCTTTCGTTTGTGCAGAGAGAGGGACGGTTGCGGTCCTTTTGCCGGGGTGATAACCAGGGAATCGAAAGCGTACCCTAACCTTAGAAGGTGAAGGAAGGGGGTGGACTGACGGACGACAAAATAGGAGGTTCACAGGTCTCCTTAAGTCTTATATTTTTTGTTGTAAAGTCGGAATTATTAACCAAGACACTACCCTTACAGAGACTGACAGGAGAGGTCAGGGGAGATCTAATAATCCTGTCTTGTTCTCGAAAGTATAAAGGAAAATCGTGAAGAAACCTCCGAGAAATTCTATACTCTTACGATCAAGACTCCTTCGTATGATGAACAGTTAAGAACCCTTTTTTTTCATGAAGTCTAAGGTTTAGGTTCATTGAACGGGTTCAGGGTCTCGGTCATACCTTCGTTCCACCCCGTTTCCAAGTTTAGGTTCTGAAGAACCTAGGTTTCGGATACAGATCTGTTAAAAAATGACAGAGTAATGATTTTTCACTTACCTTGTCTCGAACTGGTCTGAAATGATAAGAAGGTCTAGGATTCTTAGGAGGACAAGATATAATAGTGAAAGAGAAAACCCCCCTTATAAGAATAAAGTCCTGGGATTAATGACTTAAGAGTGTGAATTACGTCACCAGGTCACACATATTAGAAGCAAAGGGAGATTGTATAGGGTACTTTCACGACCGGAGGACTAAATTACTTTAATCGTCACACTACGATGTCAAGAAACAATTGGGTTCCTAGACCAGAAGAACTATCGATGTGAAAGACAATGTACAACACTACTGACATCTCCGTAATTTTTGGGAATAAACTTTCTGAGTCGAGGTCAAACGTAATGTTCGGTGTTTCGTCACGGGATAACCACAGTCCTGTAGTGTCATGGTAAGTGAACCTTCAGGATCCACAATGACTAGTTGGTGTGTGGGTGGTTCTTAGTGACTTTTCATGTACCCACGGACGACGAACTCCGACCTGGGGCAGGAACCACTCAGTCGTTTGTCAGACGAGTCTCGTGGAACCTCTCAAAAGTCGACACGGAGAGGTGTGCGACACTCTATGAGTTCAGTGTCGAATCGACACAAAGTCCTTGGAGTACTAATTGCTTCCCTTTAACGGTATAAAAAGAGGTATCTAAGGTGTCCACACGCCTTAGTTTAAGGACTTCTAAGACACCTTTCTGTGAAATATTATCTTTTATCACGAAAAAGGATAGTTCTTTCGGTAATATAGGACGAGTGTTACTCCGGTGCTCTCTGCTTAGGATGGGAGACAGAGGGGAATTTACCGTGACCCCTTCATTGGTTTGTCGGGTCTGGATAAGTGAATGAATTATTTACGACATTATAGTTCATCGAAGACCCTCTGAGGCTCTCAGTTTGCACTTCCCGGAGACTGTGCTGGATTGTCTGGATTCCGGACTTCAACTCTCGGGAGTCGCGTCCTGGTCCGGCACCCCTTGAGACGACATAGGCCCCGTGTCAAAGTCCTGCTCCTCTGAGACCCCTCCCCACGAACAAAAGGGGCGTGTGGCCCTAAGTGGCACAGGAAAGGGTACAGGGATGAGTCTCCTTAGCCAGGAAAGAAAGTGCGTCGGCTCTCTGACGTAAAGGGCGGAGGTAGAAGACTGCGGGAGGGGCGCCCGGGTCTCCGTGTGGACGGGCACCTGGGAGGGCGCGGAGGTCCACGGCCCGGAAGGGCGTGAGGGGCGGGGCGGAACGCCTTCTCCCCGGGGACGAGGAGGGCTGTCTGAGAGACGGTAAGGACGGAGCCGCTGCAGGGGTGGGCCTGGGCGCGGCCTGGAGTCGCGGCGCGAGAGGCCAGGTCGATCTGGAAAGGACCGCCCGGCGTCTGGCCAGCGGAGCGTCGGCCGGAGCGACCCCTCCGAGGTCCGACCAGTCCGGACGAGTCCTGCGCTCCCCCACCCCCAGCCTCCGCCGCCGGACTTCCGCCCCGGGGCGGAGCAGACCCACATGACTGGGTCGGTCGCCGGAGTGAGTGGCGTCGGCGCGCGCGGGCGTCTGTCTGTTTCCGGCCGTGGCTCGGGAATCCTTGCGGCCGCGCTCGCCTGGCCTGATGTTGAGGGTCCTCCGAGGCGCGCGCGGGATCGGGGCACGGCACCGCCGGGGCCGAAGGGGCTCGTGACACCCTTTGCATCAAGCCGCTACGCTGGGCGGGGGAGCCCTAGCCGCCCAGATCCGCTCGCGACCCGCGAGCCCAGTGAGGACAAACCTGGCTCAGGCTCGCGGCTGAACAAGCGCCAGCATCTTGTTGCTGGTTCTCGCGGTTTACCGGTGAGTCTAATCGGTCCGTACCCTACCGTCGAACCACTTCGGTAGGAGGCTCGGTCCCAAGAACGTGCCGCAACACCTTCCTTTGTTTCGCAACCCTTCTTTACTCAACTAATTAGGGCCCCACGAATCCCAAAACACAGCTCTTCAAGGGACTCGGTTCTGATTCACAAGACTTTAATCTCAAGACTCCGTTCCTCGTTTATAAAGTTCGCTGCAGACACCCTCTTCTCTTAAACTTTGTGGTGACCTCTTAAGGTTCTGTCACAACCTCTTCCGTTACCAAGGGGTGAGGTCATGAGAACGGACCTTTCAGGGTACCTGCCTCCTCGAACCATCCGACATCGGGTACCCCAGCGATTGTCAGCCTGTCCTGACTCGCTGAAGTGAAACTAAAAAGTGAAAGTACGTAACCTCTTCCTTTACCGTTGGGTGAGGTCACCTACCCCCTCGGGTCACCCGACGGCAGATACCCCAACGTGTCTCAGCCTGTGCTGACTTCACTGAATCGTCGTCGTCGTCGTCAAAGCCCCCTTACACATTAAAGGAACCAAGAGAGAGCGTTGTTTTTAAACTTCACTATTCTACCTGGTCACAATGTCCAGGCACAATGTCGAGTCAAAATAAATCTTTCATTTTCATTTCCTTTTGTCGGAGGTCCGTACTCCGGTACGGTTGGGTTTTCTGATACCTACACTCTCAACCTGGTATTCCTTTCGACTCACGACTTCCTAACTACGAAAACTTGACACCACAACCTCTTCTAAGAACTCTTAGGGAACCTGACGTTCCTCTAGTTTGATCAGTTAGGATTTCCCTTAGTCAGGACTTATAAGTAACCTTCCTGACTACGACTTCGACTTCACGGTTATGAAACCGGGGACTACATTTCTTGACTGAGTAACCTTTTCCGGGACTACGACCCTTTCTAACTTCCGTCCTCCTCTTCCCCTACCATCTCCTACTCTACCAACTTACAGTAGTGCCTGAACTACCTGTACTCAAACTCGTTCGAGGCCCTCTACCACTTCCTCTCCCTTCGGACCGCACGACGTCAGGTACCACAGTGTTTCTTAACCTGTACTGACTCGACTTGACCTCTCAGTGTGTCACGTACCCCGTTCTCGAGGCAAAAAAGTGCCCTGAAGAGACTTCTCGGTCAGATCGTGTCCGTCGGTGTAGGAACCGGGACGAAATACTATGACCCTCCCCCGTTTCCAGCTAAAACTCTTAGACACGCTATTCCGGAGAGAGTTTACGGAATCCGGTGGAAGTTTACATAAAAATATCCGAGGACCGGAGACTCTCCCTTAAACTTGTCCCTTCTGACCGTAATTTCGAGTACCACTGACTCTGACGAACTGAAGGTGGGGGAACCTTGGCACGAACAAAGGGAAATAGGACCTCGAGGGGCGTCATACGAAGAGAGATTCGAGGGACGAGGTCTCGAGGGTGAGTCTCTGATAGGATAACTTACTCCCCAAAATGTTCCTTACGAAGGAAAACGACCCAGGCACAAGAGATGGTTTTTCGGTGGACAATTTGTTTTGTAAATTAAATTGTGTCGCATGTTTCACATTATTCAACTCAGGATTTACAATCAATAACGATAATGATTGTTGTGTAGTAATGTATTCAAGAAACTCGAACATGCAGGACTCGGGAAAAATTTATAGCCCATGACACAGTCGATGACACGACGCAAAACCCCTGTGTTTACAGTCGTTCTACCTGACGGAAGAGGATCCTTCCCTCGACTGTCAGATCAACTCTTCTTACGTGGGGGAAGGAGGTTTGGACCGGTCGTCGACAGAGTGTCTCTCAAAGGACGTCCCCTTTGAGGACATCCGGGGTGAGGGGTTTCTGGAGAGACGTACTTGTGTCCCGAGGGACATCGCGGAGGAAGTAATAAACAAGGTCGCAGTCTCTCTCTCTTTTCCCCTCTCGTAATCCCCGGACGTGTTAGTGGCGAGAAAAAAAGGAAGATGTGTCGGCGTCTATTAAAAGTTTCGGGTCCACCGGGTTTCGTTCCCGGTCAAGAACGCGGGCTAACTTGCCGTGGCATGCTCACCGAGACGAGGGGAAAGAGGGTTCCGACACAGTCATTCTGACACACAGTGGGGGTCCGGACCCTCAGTCAGAGGGACGACTATTTGTTGTGGGTCGTGGGTCTTCAGGACAGTCAGTCCAGTCCTAGTCGACACCGACAACCCTGTAAAGTCAAGGATAACACTTTCATCCACCGTTTAGAAACCCCCCTTTTCCACTGATATCTCCCCTTTACCAGTGGAAAGAGTCGTTTGGAAGTCCGCAGAGTCCTTTCTCCTGTGTAGCTTATCATGTGTCTCCTCTTTCGGCAATCCTTACCTCGACTACTCTGGGTGGGTGGTAGGGGACGGTGTGTGAACCGTCACAAATGGGTCTAGGATGTACCCCGGTTCAGGAGTTGGTGACGGACACAGAATTCTGTGTGAGTTGTCCTTCCCCCCTCCGAGTCACTCCCACTGTCGTCCACTCCCACAGTCGTTACATTTAAAATTTTTAACAGTTTTTTGGTAAGACAATGACGGATACGTAGAGTTCTGTGACGTCTTCATGTTTGTGAAGTTATTGACTACGATGCTGTTTTCCGCTTGGTAAACCGTTTTTTCCACTTACAAATACACTGAGGATACGGTTCTATCGGAAGTCTACCTAATGTACATTTTGCATTTGGGTCTAGGTATTTCTGTGTCTTCTTACATACCAAATTTTAGAACCGTATCCTTCCCAAAGGGATTGGTACCATTACTTCCGTCTTTGTTAATCCTTATTCTAACGACCTAAACTGAGGTAATTTTAGTTATCGAGACACAGTCGTGGTAGTAATTTACTTCAATTGTGTACGATCCTTTTATAATTATTAACAGTATAAATTTCTCTGGTGTGTTTAGTTATTCTATTTCTTTTGTAAAGTTACCTTAAAACCGTGTCCTATCGTTGAGTATGTATGTATTTTTATCCTAAGTCCTTTTTATGAATCTGGGATAATTAAAAACTTTCACGATTAACTTTGTTTCTTTTGACAAGGGATATCGATCACTTACCGTTTCATAACGTTTCTCCCGATCCCTTTATCTCTAAAAAGTAGGGACACAATTAACTCTGCCAACAAGACTAATCTATAAACGATTATACATAGTTTTTCAGGATTTCTATATGTAGACTGACGATGTCGGAAAAAAGGGGGAATCCTTTTCCCTTTTACCTTATTAACATGGGATTTATACTTTCCTTTCGATACCTTAAGACGTCATTTAGATCCGACTTAGTAACTGAAACTTACCTAAGGACCAGGGAACTTCCCTCTACTCTACCGTCCTGCGAGTTCCTTCCCATCCCCGAAGAAACGGCGGCATAAGAGTTGTTTCAGGAACCCAGGTATCGCCGTGTTACTCCGAGACAGGAGGACCTCCTCAAATAGTCTTATTAAAAGTGATACGGAGTTCAGACACAAATCAGGTCGGGGGTACTCTTTACGTTGGGGGAATACTTAGGGATAGAGTGGGGTGTTGAGGCAAGTAAGTGATTGGTCAGAAGGGTAGGGAGACTTTGGTAGTGTGATCCAGGTGGTACCTCCGGTCACGACCCCTCTTTCGACCCAAAGAAAGTATGGGGAGGACGAGTCACCCGTCCGAACTCATCGATTTGAGCGGTCTTTCTTTCCCTAGACACTAAATCACGTCAAGAGACCTCCCAACGATCATGGAACTAATCTCGGTGTGTTCAGAGAACTGAACGGTCGATAAGGAGTCTCGACCTTCAGCGGGACCGGAGAGGAACCCGTTCGGTCAGGACGAGAGACGTCGACGACGACAGAGAAACGGGTTCATGCAGAAGACAAACTAGAGTGATGAGAGTGGACTAAACATTTAAGTCCTGTGATTATTAAACCCGAATTACTACGGAACACACACGGAGAATCGAAAACGTTGGAGTTTGAAGGAAGTCGATAAGTTTATATTTAATAAATAGGAAGTCAAGTCAAGTCAGTGAGTCAGCACAGGCTGAGAAACGCTGGGGTACCTGGCGTCGTATGGTCCGAAGGGACAGGTAGTGGTTAAAGGTCTCGAATGAGTTTGAGTACAGGTAACTCAGCCACTACGGTAGGTTGGTAGAGTAGGAGACAGTAGGGGAAGAGGAGGACGGAAGTTAGAAAGGGTCGTAATCCCAGAAAAGGTTACTCAACCAAGAAGCTTAGTCCACCGGTTTCAAATAGGAATTCCTCGATAAATACGTACGAAGGTTATAAAAATTTAAGAACGGTGAATAAAGATCACATATTGATCGACACGGAAAGAGGTAAATCGGAGAACTGTCTTGACAAATATTTGGTCTTCTACCTTCCCTTTCAAACCCCACCCTTGACTACGGGACGTGAATCATATATAAACGTACAAAGGTCCCGACACCCGGACCGGTAGTAAAGGACGACTCGGAAAGTACAGACCTCGACTAATAAGACAAACCATAGTAAATGACCCCTACGACATTCAAGGGGAATCCTATATCTCCGACGAACTGTGTTTTGCTCCTCCACGGGAAACAACACACACACTTACGATAGGAGAGTATTACAGGGAAGACTCATTCACAGTGCCCCCTCGTGTCGGGTAATACATCCTTCCGGAGGGTTCGTTGCTCTTCCAATTCTACAGTTACGCTGACGTCGACCCTCGAATCGACGAGTCCAATAGACAATATAAACTTTGTTTCTGGATCTTGAATCTCAATTCCTTATAAACTGCTTTATACGAGAAATCTTTGAACAAATGGTACTAGTCAAATATGATTCAGTTTCTCTCCATATCTAATATTTTGTTATTTTATCTTAATTGGCCATCTTAGACTCGAGATCTCGAAAGATCTCACACTTTAGAAATGTTTCATAATATTAAGTAATACTATATTTTCTTATTTATGTAATGTTTTTTACTTCTTTTGAGAATGGCCGTTACCGGGGAAAGGGTCAAATCGTTTTGATCATTGTTACTTACGAAGATATCCTCAATGTTTTAACACGGTAAATTTTGAACGAGTCAATAAAGAATTCATTATTAATCGGTGTCACCCTTTGATTTCTTATATCGTTGTATTACAAATAATTTATTGTTGAGTTAATTGTTGTATATTTTAATAGATTTTAAGACATTACAAATAGTTTCGTTATGAGTGTATTACATTTTCTTTTAAGTGTATTACATAAAATAGTAGTTGTTGCTTTTTTCTTTTCTTCTCTTTTAAGTTGAATGTAATGGACCTTTCCCACTGAGTTTCTACACATTCTGTTTTTATTATAGTTATTTTCCTCTTTATTTAATCTTTTGTGTTTTCTATTCAATATTTGGGGGGTTTTGTGTTAAATGATTTTTTTAGACTAGTTCTTTTTGTCTAGTTATACATTTTTGTTATGAATTAATCCTTTCTCATACCGTTTCTATTACGTTCGACCTTAGTTCCAACGACCCTCTTTATAGTTATTGGAGTACATACGCCTACCGTGGTGGGAATACCGTCTTTCGCTTCTTGATCTCTCAGAGAACTACTTTCACTTGCTCCTCTCACTTTTTTCAACCGAATTTTGATTTGTAAGTCTTTTGATTCTAGTACCTTAGGTCAGGGTAGTGAAGTACCGTTTATCTACCCCTTCGTTACCTTTGTCACTCTCTGTTAAAAAACTCCGAGGTTTTAGTGACGTCTACCACTGACGTCGGTACTGTAATTTTCTACGAACGAGGAACCTTCTTTTCAATACTTGTTGGATCTGTGGTATAATTTTTTATCTCTGTAATGAAACGTTTGTTTCCAGACAGATCAGTCTCGATACTGAAATGGTCATCAACGCATACCTACACTTTCAACCTGATATTTCTTTCGACTCGTGGCTTCTTGACTACGAAAACTTAACACCACAACCTCTTCTGAGAACTCTCAGGGAATGACGTTCCTCTAGGTTGGTCAATTAGGATTTCCTTTAGTCAAGACTTATAAGTGACTTTCATCACAACGACTTCGACTTCGAGGTTATGATACCGGTGGACAACACTTCTTGACTGTCTAAACTTTTCTGGGACTACGACTCTTTCTAACTTCCGTCCTCCTCTTCCCCTCCTGTCTCCTACTCCACCAGCCTACCGTAGTAACTGAGTTACCTGTACTCAGACTCACTCGAGGTCCTCAACCACTACCTGTCCCTCCGGACCGCACGACGTCAGGTTCCCCAGCGTTTCTCAGCCTGTACTGACTCGGTGACTTGACTTGTCTGTCAAACCCCAGAAACCAAAGTGAATACTGGTGGTCTCCCGTGTTATCGTATCCAAAAAAAAAAAAAAAAAGGAAAGGGAAAAGAAACAACCCTTCATAACCTACTCAAGACCCGACAAATAAACTGTCCGCTAAGTACCCCACCGTCTCAGGCTGACTCGCCGACTTGACTTGACTTGACTTGACTACCCCAAACACCACCACCCCCTCCACCTCCCCTCCTTCTCGGTCGGACGTGTTCACAATCAAAGTCTTCCCTAGCTCCTCTAGACCCAAACGGGTGGAGGTAACCTGGGTCACGTACTCACGAATCAACACAAACTGAGAAACACTGGGGCACCTGACAGCGGGGTGTCCGAGGAGACAGGTACCTTCAAGGGTCCGTTCTTATTACCTCAACCAACGGTAGAGGAAGAGGTCCCCCAGGGGGACCGGGTCCCTAGTTCGAGTCCCGAGAACACTGAGGACGTAACCGTCCACCCAAGAACTGGTTGACACGGCGGACACCTAAAAACGTCAGACTCGGGGGTCCCCTCGGCGGTCCCTTCGGTGGAAGACGACGTCCGTGTAGGGTCGCTCCCGGATTTCGGGACACCCTTCTCTTTCCCTTTTCTGTCCATTAAACATCGTGCTTAATCATTTACTTATATTAAAGGTCCTTTTTTTACTACCTAAAGACTTGTCCTTTTAGACGGTCGAGTCTAACGTCAACTCCAAGTGAGGACCTCGTGGTCTCTCCCCCTCTAAAACGAAGGGAAGAAACACAACTTTCACGAAGTCTTTGAGTCTTCCCGTCTTAATTGACCGAAGATGGAGTAGGTACGGGGCTCTCCCGTTTGTTAGGAAGGTCTTATCGTCACGAATTAATCTTTTCTTTAAATAGTTTCAAGGAAAGACCGGGTTTGTAAAAAAAAAAATTAGTAATTTATTGAAGGTTCCCGGTAGAAGCCGGGACACCAGCTTTCACATGGTTATATTTTCAGTGTGTGGACAGTGTTTGGGAAGACGCCGAAACCCGTCTAGTGAAGTTTACTGAGTTTACTGCTGCTGCTAGAACGGACACAGTACCTCGCCACTTCCAGTTAAGACCGTCGTCGTAAAGTGAAAAACTTTTGTATTCTGACAGACACGTACATTCCCAAAGTACAACGGGTCACCCGGACCTTGATCGGAGAGAGGGAATCTGGAGGGTGTCCCGACGGTCACGCGTCAGATACTGGGAACGTGGGAGGAGACGATGCAGTCGCTGAATACATGCACAGAGGAGAACTGATGCTCTCGTTCCAGAACTGGGTCCCGTAAACACTTGGAGAAGTAAGGACTCGTCACAGTATGTGCAAGTCAAGTCAAGTCAACAAGTCAACGCAGGCTGAGATGTCCTACGTAATGTGGTCCGAAGAGACAGGTAGTGGTTGAGGGTCTCGAATGAGTTTGAGTACAGGTAGCTCAGTTACTACGGTAGACTGGTAGAGTAGGAGACAGCAGGGGAAGAGGAGGACGGAAGTTAGAAAGAGTCGTAGTCCCAGAAAAGTTTACTCAGTCAAGAAGTGTAGTCCACCGGTATCATAACCTCGAAGTCGAAGTCGTAGTGACGAAAGTTACTTATAAGTCCTGACTAAGGAAATCCTACCTGACCAACCTAGAGGAACGTCAGGTTCCCTGAGAGTTCTCAGAAGAGGTTGTGGTGTCAAGTTTTCGTAGTTAAGAAACCACGAGTCGAAAGAAATATCAGGTCGAGAGTGTAGAGATGTGCTGATGACCATTTTGTTATCGAAACTGATCTGTCTGGAAACAACCGTTTCATTACAGAGACGAAAAATTATACCACAGATCTAACAAGTATTGAAAAGAAGGTTCCTTATTCTTAGAAAATTACAGTACCGACGTCAGTGATAGACGACACTAAAACCTCGGGGGGTTTTATTTCAGACAGTGACAAAGATAACGAAGGGGTAGATGAACGGTACTTCACTACCCAAACCTAAAGTACTAGAATTAAAGGACTTACAGCTCAAAATTCGGTTGAAAAAGTGAGAGGAGAAAGTGAAAGTAGTTCTCCGAGAAATGAAAAAGAAACGAAAGACAGTAATCCCACCACAGTAGACGTACATACTCCAATAACTATAAAGAGGACCGTTGGAACTAAGGTCGAACACGAAGTAGGTCGGGTCGTAAAGAGTACTACAAGAGACGTATATTCAATTTATTCGTCCCACTGTTATATGTCGGTACTGCATAAGGAAAAGGATAAACCTTGGTCAGACAACAAGGTACAGGTCAAGATTGACAACCAAGAACTGGACGTATGTCTAAAGAGTCCTCTGTCCAGTCCACTAGACTATAAAGGTAGAGAAATTTTCAAGGGTTTCAAACAACACAGTCAGTTTCCGAAACCGTATCAGTTATTTTGTCCTAACCTACAAGAAGACCTTGAAAGAACGAAAAAGCTACTAGGTCACCTACAACCGTTAAACTAGAGACCAAGGAGACCGAAAAGATTTAGGTCTAACTTGTAGACCTTCAAGTGCCAAGTGCATGACAACTTCGGACCGTACCTCTTAAAACTGTTAATGAAACGATCGCACACTTTATTCACGTTAACACGCCATCAAACTCGTAAGAAACCGTAACGGAAAGAAACCCTAACCTTACTTTTGACTGGAAAGGTCAGGAGACCGGTGATAACTCAAGAGGTTTAAACGACCGTATGACTCACATCGTGAAAGTGTCGTAGTAGAAAATCCTAAACTTTATCAAGTTGGCCTTAAGGTAGTGGAGGTGGAGGTCACAGTATGTACGTCGTCTATGAGTTTCTTATAAATCATTCGCTCATGTACTTTGGAAAAAGTCATTATGGTTCTGAGAGAAGAAGTAAGATTGGGATCGCATCGGTTTCGCATGTCTAATCCTTTTTTCATAGTAGTCAGTGACAGTACCACTATATACTCTTTTAGGACACCTTTTATTTTTATCTTAGTGATCTTTTATGAAGCTTAAAACATACCAGTGTCCTGTGTCAATTGTTAACATATGTATGTATTACCGTTGTGTCTTAATGTTTTACTTTACTTTCGTGAAAAATATTATCACAGTTTTGTAGTTTATAGATACTTCTTTAATTGTTTTATGTATTTTATGGTTTTCGACGTTTCGTGACGACTCTTTTTAATTCCGTCTGGATTTATTCACCTCTCCGTATATTACGAATAACTAAGTCAATTCTGCCATAAAGAGAACTTTACCTAAATATCCGAGTCACCTTCAGGGTCGTTCTGAAAGATTAAATGAATTTCGAAATAAAATAAAAACCAACACGACCCAGAGGTAGCGACGGGCACCCAAAGGAGATCAAAACCCCTCGTCCGGAGAGTAGCACCTCCGAGGGGACCAACATCTGTGTCCGAGATCCGAACTCCTGAAGTCATCGGTGTTGTCCTCTCGGCGTTCCACGTCCGAGTCATCGGCACCGCGTGCCGAAGCAACGAGACTCCGCGAACCTCAGAGGG
Source organism: Capra ibex (assembly GCA_006410555.1). Classification (NCBI taxonomy): domain Eukaryota; kingdom Metazoa; phylum Chordata; class Mammalia; order Artiodactyla; family Bovidae; genus Capra; species Capra ibex. Next base: position 221,028 of record SJYO01035988.1, read on the forward strand.
GTCTGGTCCCTAGTTTAGGTACTGGAGGCGTAACCGTCCCTCTAAGAATGGGTGACATGGTCGTCCCCTCAGGGGTCGTTCTGAAAAATTCTACATCTGTCGACTAAGACTTTAAATGTCTCTTGCCGTCTCTTAGATCTTATTGGTGTTGTTAGAAAATTTTCTGCTCGTTTCAACCTCTCGAATAGATTGGACTAAAGTTCTGAATACTATTTGATTCATTATCCTCTCACAAATAGCCGTGTTCTTATCTGTTTGGTCACCCTGTCTTATCTCCCAGTTCTTTGTCTGAGTGTGTCAGTCAGTCAAAGGACGGTGCCGTGCCATAGTGGGTTGACCCTCTCGTCAAGGTTATTTGTGTCACAAATGGTGACTTATTGACACGAAATTTTTTTCTTTGAGTCAGGGACAGAGTGATGTATGTGTTTTTAATTCTACTTGGTATCGGGATTTTTATTTTTGATCCTGGGATTTCGTAGAAGTCTTAATGTGTCCTCTAACGAAAATACTGGAACCTTATCCGTTGCAGAAGAATCTATCCTGTGTCTTTGTGGTTAGTAATTTTTTATTATTTAATCGGAAACATTTATAAAGATAATTTTACCCTTTTCCTGACTTTTCCTGAACTTATCTGTGAAGAGGTTTCTACTAGATGTCTACCGGTGATTTGTGTGTTTTTTGCGTGTGTAGTGATTAATGTTCCCCTTAATGTCAGTTTTGGTGGAACTCTATGATGAAGTGTACGTCATCCTACCGGTAATACATATGTGAATACAGTTCACAAAGCCACTCCTACACCGTTTTAACCTTGGGAACAGCGACAACCACCTTTACATTTTACCGTGACGGCAACACCTTTGCTATACCGTGAGGAGTTTTTTCAGTTGTATCTTAAGGCGAAGACCCATTTATGGACCTTCTTAGTTTCGTGCCTGAACTTGTCTGTACACCTATGGTTACAAGTGCCGTCGTCATAGGTGTCGTCGGGTTGTACCTCTGTTCGGTGTGCGGGTGGGCACCTGCTTACCCACTCGTTCTGCACACGTACGGACTTTGCCTTGCAATAAGTCGGACTTTATCCTCCCTCACGATTGCACACGATGTCGTGTCCACTCGGAACTACTGAAACTTCGGCCAGTGTTTCCCTGTTTATAATACACTAAGGTAAATACACTCCATGGACCTCGTCAGTTTAAGTATCTCTGCTTAAACTTACCACCACGGTCGTCGAAGTCCCTCCCTTTTTACCCTTCAATACCACATTACCCACGTCCCAAATCAAACCCTACTACGTCTTTAGGACCTCTACCCGTCACGACTACCAAAATGTCGTCACACTCACAACTAAGGTACGGTGACTCGACAGACAAATTTTTACCAATCAAAACCGTACATATAAATCGACGTTATTACGTCTCTCATTCTTTTTAACGTAATGGTGACACATGTATAAACAGTAGTGCCTTAAGCACTTCCGTTTCCGTTCGGTGTCGAAGACACTACGGAGATTTCCTGCGTCGTCTCGGATTACGTCCAGAAATTGCCGTGTGGGGTCGAACAAGGTTTCCAGGAGTCTCCACGGACGTCGATTTGTGTCAGTGGGTTGCGAAGGAGCCTCAAACGCGACGCTCACCGGGCAGAAGGTTCACGAGCTACCCGCCACACTATAAGCACATAAATAAACCAACACGACCCAGATCAACGCCGTACGTCCTAGAAGATCGCCGCCGGACACCCTAGGTCAAGGGACTGGACCCTAGCTTGGAACCGTGGGGGGTGACCCTCGACCCTGAGAGTTGGTGGATTAGTAGTCTCTTCGGGGAGACACCCACCACTGAACGCGACGGAGAAGAGTCGAAATTCTCCGTCCATTAATGGGAGGACTCCTTCCCCGAATTTAGTCCCCTCGGTGCCACTACTCGTACGGTGTTGATCTGTCCTTCACCTTCCGTCCTTCACCTCGGCGCTTCGGAGACGCCACGTCGGGGTCCGAGTATGGAGACTGGTGGCCTGTGGGACAAAGAGCGTATAGGGGAAGGTCGAGGGAGACGGTGAGGCGTCCGTAAACGACAGGAGAAAAGTACATCCCTTAGGACAAGACAAAACTCCTTCACTTGTGTCGCCCAGACGCGGGGGTCGAGAAGACTTGGTGACGTCGGTGTCCTCGAGAAGACCCCGGTGGACCGTGAAGAAGACCTTCGTCTGTCTTCCAGTTCGTGAGATTGGACGAAGAGAAGAACCGTCTGAACAAGAAAGCATGTCGGAGAGAACAAGGGTTTACAAGAAAGAAAAAAGTCCTTTTCTACAAAACCCCTATTCTTGTTACGTTGTTATCTTCTTATGACTTTTTTTCTTCTTTTTAAACAATGATTAAGACAGTTTGTCTCTTTTCGTAGTACTTGTAAAGATAATTTCCGTGTTACACCAGTATCTCCATTTATTTTTGACGGGTAGGTTAGTTTACCTATAATAATTACTATTGTATTGGTAAGGGTGTGACAACTTGTAAATTCTACGAAGTATAAACGTTAAATTACCCACCATAAGATTTCGGATGAGGGGGGGGGNGGGGGGGGGGGGGGGGCCCGGGGCGGGGAAGGGTTAATCCCATTAAAATGTGGGGAGAGACCAACGCCGTCGAAGCCAACGACGGGGAGGGAAGACCTCCAGGGAATCTCCATGAGGACGGGTGAATCTCTAAAACCTAGGCGGGTCATTGAACCAGAGTCTCTGAGGGACACCGGTCTTCAGTGGAACCTCGGGAAGGGACGGACCTTCAGAGAAGTCGTATATACCGTCACCTACCTTTTCCCCATCGGTGTCGCCTGGGGTCTTCGTCGTCTCGTGCACAACGGTGTGTCTCTGTGTTTAGTGGAGGAACTCGTCGGAGAACCGAGTCTAAACCATGGGTGTCAACCGTTCAACCACGCGGGAGACCTGTAGAACATCAGGCATCCGGGACACCTCCCAGGGTCTTCTCGAGCGACTCGGGTACACTCGCAGACAGTGTGTCACTAAAGGTTCTTAATTCTTGCTACAATGAATCTTCTGGCGAATCGTTCACAAAATATTTCTGTCTATGCAATCCTCACCTTCGCGCCTGCGGTCCGTCCGAGACTCGTGAGACGAGCGGCCCGCGGGACTGCTGACGTTTTCCCGGGCGACACCTGGCTCTGCGCAGAAAGGACCTTCGAAGGTCGTCCCCCGTCCCGTCCGTGCAAATCCTTCGAGAAAGGACTGACGCAGTCTGAAATAATAAAACCCGAGGTTTTAGTGACGTCTACCACTGACGTCGGTACTTTGATTTTCTGTGAATAAGGAACCTTCTTTTCAATACTGGTTGGATCTGTCGTATAACTTTTCGTCTCTGTAATGAAACGGCTGATTCCGGGTAGATCAGTTCCGATACCAAAAAGGACACCAGTACATACCTACACTCTCAACCTGACACTTCTTTCGACTCGCGGCTTCTTACCTACGAAAACTTGACACCACAACCTCTTCTGAGAACTCTGAGGGAACCTGACGTTCCTCTAGGTTGGTCAGGTAAGACTTCCTCTAGTCGGGACCCTAAAGAAACCTTCCTTACTACGATTTCGACTTCGAGGTTATGAAACCGGTGGAGTACGCTTCTCAACTGAGTGACCTTTTCTGGGACGACGACCCTCCCTAACCCCCGTCCTCCTCTTCCCTTTCTGTCTCCTACTCTACCGACCTACCGTAGTGGTTGAGCTACCTGTACCCAAACCGACTTGAGACTCTCAACCACTACCTGTCCCTCCGGACCACACTACGTCAAGTACCCCAGTGTTTCTCAGCCTGTACTGACTCGCTGACTTGACTTGACTTGACTTGACTTGAAAGACTGACGTCGCCCGAAATGCGACGTCTTAGTGACTTTTCCAAACCTTGCGTGACAGACAGAAATACTTGACTTCAAATAACTGAAAGGTTCGTCTTAGTAAGGTAGGGCTTCCTTAAGAAAATTTTTCGTTGTCGTACACAATCCTAGTTTGTCTAGGTCACCCTGAACGAACGAGTGGAAAGAAACCTGAAGCAGTGCGCCTACACTGTAGGTCTCGCGCCCACCCCAGGCCGGACCCCCTCTGCCGACCCCTCCACCTAAGGAGGACTACGGCGGCGAACTCCCACGACTAATTTGTCTGTGCGTCTAGTCCCCGTTTACGCAAACATCACCAGGTGTCGAGGGTCAGTCTGAACCCGTACTTTCTTTACATGCATAAAAGGTATTAAGGTTAGATTAAAGAAAGGTAAAATACGGATCAATCACTACCAAGTCGGTAAAATCTAAATTTTGAACGACCACAAAATCTAAATTTTGTGGGAGTGGAGTGGGAACTCAACTGATGTCGACCCTCCTTGTCCGGACCGATGGTGACGTGCGTACCATCGGACCCCTACCGACGTATCTTTCACGACTACCCACTCGTCCACCCCCGAGGAGGGAAGGACATACCTAGTCTTACCTAACTTGTGACCGGACACGAAAGACTCGGTGTCCACAATACGCCTTACGGGACACGCGTTTATTCCGCCAGAAGTGTTGTACAGAAGGGTCTCTTTGGAGTATAAGTATCTATCTATCTTCGAAGTTGTACCTTCAAATCAGTCCTCTACTCCTCTACTTTTGATCGACAATTTCGACTAGTTCCCGGAACTGTGAGTACCACCTGTACCCTAACCCACTCGGTGTTGTGAGTAGGGAGGGGTGCGTCGTAAAGGGAGGACTCCGGGACCTCTTGCGAGCGATGTAGGGGATGTGGCCGGAAACGGGTGTTTCCTGGGTAACAGAGACGTGACTCATGACCACGACTTGACGGGACACGTCGACAGTATTGTGACCTTAGACGACCGAGAAGGAACCTGTCAACTCATTGGTCTAGACCCAGACTACAAACGTCAAAGACGAACTGGGGATGGGGACCGGACTGTTCCCCGAGAGACGGAGGGTCCAGGACACTTAAGGCCGACTGTACGTGGAATCCGAAGGGTTCGGAAGTGACACGGGTGTGGACAAAACGACACCCTTGAAACTGGACCAAGTGTTGGACGGACCCTCACGACGTTTACAGGTCTCTGAACCCCCGTCCCTCTTTATTTAACGGGGGACAAAGAAGAAAGGGACGAAGGGATCTCATTTACCGTTTCCAAAACCAAAATTTAAACCTTACCACCCGGGATATCAGAAACTTTTATAGAGTAATAGACTGGGATAAGGGAAAAGTAAAACTGTGGACCCTAAACAACGATTCAGGACTTTCGGACCTCGGCACAATAGCTGATGGAAGATCACAAAACACGAAAAGGATAATGTGAAATGTACTCGTCTCGGTCGAGAAAAGGAAAGTGGAGGACAAGAGTGAGGTCGGAAACCCAGTCTCCTAGCGTGTAAGATTATCGTTACGACACGTTTCCCACAAGTAACGTGACAATGCATTGACGATACTGTGTCGGTGGAAAACAACGACACCTTACTTTTTCCTTGTCTTTTTGGTTCCGTCCTCCTCCGACTCACAACCGGGTTCCAGTCACTTTTTCCATTCGAAGTTCAAGAAGACCGAGAGACGTGGTACAGAAAAGTCTTAATTATCTTGGAGTCACGACACACCTGACCGACACCGAATCTTCCTGACAGTACGTTATACGAGCTCAGCCGTAGTCAGCTCCGACTACCGAGAAGGAGAGAGACAGAGAGGTCCCAGAGACCTCCGTTCAACTATCCTAAGGGTAAATGGACTCTTCCTGGAAGACATCTTCTGGAAGTAGCATCCAATTAGGAAGTCTGTGACTTGCTCTTGTCGTTACTCTAGAGAAGAAAGGAAAGAAGGAAAGGTCTTTCCTTTCCTTCGACACCTTGTCTCTAGAAAAACAGTAAACACACTGTAGAAGACCCTGAGGACACTCAATCAACGAAGGGGAAGACATAAAGGGTTAGGGTCCCGGTGACGAATTTAACTCGTTTACTAGTAACGTTTTGAACTTTACTGACGACAAGATTAAGTACTAGACCCACCCAGACGAATAATGATATTACTCAAAGGTCGTCTACCGTCCTTTCACAGCACTTCTCGTCCGCGGAACAAGAGTAAACACGCCGTAGAGACTTAATAGTGACCTACATGGGAACAATGTAGACTCGACCACGGTATCGTCTTTCTACCGGTGGTACTCGTTCTGGACGTGGAACCACGGGTCGACTCCCTCGTCCCACGGTCCCGGAGGGAAGGTGGTGTCGGTCTACCCCGGTCCCGTCACTCCAGACCAGGAGTCCTAACAGAACCACCGGTGTTTCCGAGAAGTTCTGTTTACTAAATCAGGTCTCAAAGAGTTTGATACCGACTACTCGGTCAGGTCGGTGACAAACAAAAACAAACCGGTCTTTCTGTTCCTACCAAAAATATAAAAAATTACCAACCTTCTTTTTAGTTTTCTTTTACTATAAAACTCTGTACTCTTTCGATATTTTTAAGTTTAAAATCATAGGTACTTACTTCGAAACAACCGTGTGTCGGTACGAGTAAACAAATGTATACTTGAGATCGACGAAGACTGGGTGTTGTCGTCACGACTCCTCAGCGCTGTCTACGGTGTCTTGGAGTTGATAAAGAGAGACCGGGAAATGTCTTTTCACAACGGTTGGGGACCTAATCAGGATACCCTGAACGTAACCGAGGTTCAATAGTGACATAAAAACCCACACGTATGGATTCGTCTGTCACTCGGTCTCGTTCTTATCCCGTCCTCTGGGTCTCCGACGACTACGTACCACCCAAGACCTCTTGGAACCCTCAACCTCCAATACCCAGGATAAGGTCCGGTATTTATGGGATAGGTCCCCCTCGCTACAAAACCCCTTTCACTAAAGAGGAGTCGGGCTCCGGACGGACGTCAACGATATCGGGATCAACGTTTCTACCCAAAAACAAAGTCATAGGGACAGACCGGTATGTGGTCGGTACTGAGGACCTGGGTCGTCTTCTGTCGGTCGGAAAGTTTGAGGAAATCACTGTCTAAATTCGTAGACGACCACAGAACACGTACGATTCAACGAAGTCAGTAGAAACTGATAAACACTGGGGCACCTGTCATCTGGCGGTCCGAGGAGACTGGTACCTTAAAAGGTCCGTTCTTATGACCTCGTCTAACGGTAAAGGAAGAGGTCCCCCAGAAGAGGTGGGTCCCTACAGAGGACGTAACCGTCCGCCCAAGAAATGGAGATCGCGGTGACACAGAATTGGGATGTACTTGAGAGTCCACTAAAGATTGTTTCACATTCCCTCTCGGAGATACTGGAAGACCCATTAGTCCACCTCAACCTACATGTGTTCTCCATCGGTATGAGACCTTTGGATTCGAACTTCGGGAACCCAAGAGATATCTTTGTAGAAGTTGTCTAGTTAAGTCACTTTCATTAAAGGCGTTGAGTCGTCAACTGAAGGACCCGGTGTAAGACAGGCTTTATCTATACGAATATCCCAGTTTCTACGTGGTAGGCAGTACTTCGGACCAACAGAAGTGAAAGTTTTCTATAGGTGTAAAGACAAAACGTTGTATTTTTCTCAAACCCTTATCTACTATCACTACCAACGTACTATTATACTTACAAAAATACGGTGACTTGACATGTGAATTTTCCAATTCTACCATTTAAAATATACATAAAATGGTGTCATTTTTTTACATTTTGCCTTCAGGATTTAGGTTGGTGAATGGAGGAGGAGACGACGGTGAATCATGTTCTGTGACGATGAAGTAAGGATTCCTAATAAGATTCTCGAAGATTTATCTAAGGGGAGGAAGTGGGAACGACATAATGTCGGAGGAGAGTTACCTCGTTGACCTTACTAGGAAAATTTTACAGTCTCGTGAGTTCCTGGAGAATGCAAGTTTTAGACGTTAACGAGAGTCGAGGGACTCTTGTCTCCGATTTCAGGTAAGACGTAGGACTACAGGAAGGTGTCAGACGAAGGACGTAGAGACACTGGGAGACTGGGAGGGAGTAAGGTCAGAGAGGGGGTACCTGAGGAACGATAAGGAGACCCCGTGCTCCGTGCATAGGTAGTTCGTCCAAGTACGAAGTCCCATTGAGAACGACCTCATAAGGAGGGGTCTACAAGAGGAAGCTCGAAAACGGATCTATAGCAAAAGAGGTACTCCAGGTTAAACCGAGAGGAATTACGAGTTGGAAAGAGGGGAGAGGGAAACACGACGAAATAAAGCATATGATATCACGAACGAATAGGGAAGGTCGTAGGACATACTAAACGGATAAAAAACAGATAACGAATAAGAATGATCTTACATTTGACGTACTCCAATCTGTAAAAAAAAACGTAACCCAATCTTATTATAGACCTTGTAACTTCCACGATTTGTGTATCAAAAAAAATTATATTTAAATAAATAAAATTAACCTCCGTTTAATGAAATGTTATGACATAACCATAACGTATGTAGTTGTACTTAGGTGGTTCCCACATGTGCACAACGGGTAGGACTTGGGGGAAGGGTGGAGGGAGGGGTAGGGTAGGGAGACCCAGTAGGGTCACGTGGTCGGGGTTCGTAGGACATAGTACGTAGTTTGGACCTGACCACTAAACAAAGTGTATACTATAATATGTACAAAGTTATGGTAAGAGGGTTTAGTAGGGTGAGAGTGGGAGAGGGTGTCTCAGGTTTTCTGACAAGATATGTAGACACAGAGAAAACGACAGAGCGTATGTCCCAATAGTAATGGTAGAAAGATTTAAGGTATATATAAGTAATCATATGAGATAACCACAAAAAGAAAGACCGAATGAAGTGAGACATATTATCCGAGGTGAAAGTAGGTGGAGTAATCTTGACTAAGTTTACAAAAGAAAAATTACCGACTCCTTATGAGGTAACACATGTACATGGTGTCGAGAGAATAGGTAAGTAGACGACTACCTGTAGATCCAACGAAGGTACAGGACCGAGAATATTTGTCACGACGTTACTTGTAACCCCATGTGCACAGAGAAAGTCAAGACCACAGGAACCACACATACGGGTCGCCACCCTAACGACCCAGTATTCCGTCAAGATAAAGGTCAAAAAATTCCTTAGAGGTGTGACAAGAGGTATGACCGACATGATCAAACGTAAGGGTAGTTGTCACATTCTCCCAAGGGAAAAGAGGTGTGGGAGAGGTCGTAAATTACGAACATCTGAAAACCTAGCGTCGGTAAGACCGACCACACTTTACCATGGAGTAACACCAAAACTAAACGTAAAGAGACTATTACTCACTATAGTTCGTAGAAAAGTACACAAACAAACGGTAGACATACAGAAGAAACCTCTTTACAGACAAATGAAGAAACCGGTTAAAAAACTAACCCAGTAAATAAAAGGACCTTAACTCGACGTCCTCAACGAACATATAAAACTCTAATTAAGAAACAGTCAACGAAGTAAACGATAATAAAAGAGGGTAAGACTTCCGACAGAAAAGTGGAACGGATATCAAAGGAAACAACACGTCTTCGAAAATTCAAATTAATCCAGGGTAAACAAATAGAAACGAAAATAAAGGTTATAAGACCCTCCACCCAGTCTCACAAAACGGATACAAGAGCAGATCCTCAAAATATCAAAGACCAGAATGTAAATCTAGAAATTAGGTAAAACTCAAATAAAAACACATACCATAATCTTTGACAAGATCAAAGTAAGAAAATGTTCACCAACTGGTCAAAAGGGTCGTGGTGAACAATTTCTCTAACAGAAAAGAGGTAACATATAAGAACGGAGGAAACAGTTTCTATTTCACAGGCATACACACACCTAAATAGAGACCCGAAAGATAAAACAAGGTAACCAGATATAAAGACAGAAACACGGTCATGGTATGACAGAACGACTGACACCGAAACATCATCTCGGACTTCAGTCCGCCCAACTAAGGAGGTAAAGGTAAGAAGAAAGAGTTCTAACGAAACCGATAAACTCCAAAAAACATAAAGGTATGTTAAACGAGATCGAGACACTTTTCATGGTAACCATCGAAATATCCCTAACGTAACTTAGGTATCTAACGAAACCCATCATATGAGTAAAAGTGACATAACTAAGAAGACCAGGTACTTGTGTCATATAAAGAGGTAGGTAATCACAAGAGAAACTAAAGAAAGTGGTCACAAAATATCAAAAGATATATATCCAGAAAACAAAGAAATACATCTACATAAGGATTCATATAATAAGAAAAACAACGTTACCACTTTCAAAAAAATTTTTTGATAAATAAAACATAACCCGATATCGACTAATGGTCACAACACTACCAAAGTCCATTTGTCGTGTCCCTGAGTCGGTATGTATATGTACATAGACAAGAGGGGGTTTGAGGGGAGGGTAGGTCCGACGGTGTAGTGTAACTCGTCTCAAGGTACATGATATATCGTCATATCATGATATGATATCACCTATTGACAACCAATGGGTAAAATCTACATCGTCACTTTTGTGTATAAAAAACTGACTATTTCATTTACTTAAGATTCTTCGTTCGGAAGAGTTCATGACTCCGAACGTAAACTTAATATCCCTGGAGGAGGTGATTGTTTAATCGACCTTTTCAAACCCAAAACAGAATTACCCCGAGGATCAGTCCCAGGTGCTCCGTCGAAGAAATTCCCTCCATCCGCGTGAATAAGAGGCACAATTTGTCTTCTCCTTTGGTTCCGTCGGGATTCTGAACTTGGCCTCTGAGACCAAAAACTACGACGTGACATGTTGGAAAGGACGTCGCGCGACCGTAAACCTGAACAGAAGAGAGGTCAGTTCCAGCGAAGAACTGAGACGGGATAAACTGAGAAAGGAAGCAACTTAGGAAGGACATAGGGGTGAAAAGACCCTACCTCATGTCTATTAAAAGATGAAGTGTCCGTCCCTATGACTCAAAAGTCATGACACTAAGATTAGTGTTACAATCATCCATTGTCTTGACTGGGACCTTGGGTCCTTAAAGTCGACTTATGTGTTCGACACACCGGAACACAAGACGAGAAGTAAGAACGGTTATTTAACCTATTTCCATACCTCTCCTAGGGTTAATCTAGTTGTTATTATTATTAACCCCACCTCCCACCCTGCACTCACCCCTCTCGAGGGACCTTCCACCGACCCTAGTTCTTTCCTATGTCTCAGTACCCCCTGTCACCTTCCTCGTCTCACAAAAGTCGAAACTCTCTTAAGTTCCCCTCCCCCCTTGTATACTTTTGAGAGAAAGTTATAAACCCACAGACACACCTCCAGAATCTACCGTCCTCTAAGACCTCTCTACGATAATATCCCACTCCCTGTTTTCGGAGACTTGAACTCAAAAGGATGGTCATATTACTCCCGGGTGATTCCGGGTAAAACGTCTCAACACAATCTTTCAGTAAGACTTTCCGTCGGTCGTCTTCAGGAGTGTGGGGCACTTACGGAAGATAGTACTCACGCCAACATGCCGTTAACACTATTCCTGCTGTTAGATGTTCAGACCTTTTGTTGAAACCGTTGAATCACCCTAACCAAAGTTCCTGAGCCAACCTCCGGCACCACACAAACCAGTGAGACGAAAACGGACAAGATACAGTGACTTCGGTCGAATCAAAAACATCTCGTGTCCTTCGATATAAGGTATACACACACCACACACACACACACACACACACAGATGCGTGCACGGGAGTCGGTACAGACATCAGGTGGTCCGAGGAGACAGACACCTTAAAAAGTCCGTTCTTATGACCTCGTCTAACAGTAAAGGATGAGGTTCCCTAGAAGGACAGGGTCCCTAACTTGGATCCACAGGACGTAAAGTCCACTTACGAAATGACTGGCTCGATGATCCCTTTGGAGTTATAAAACATTACTACTTATTGTTTTCTTATACTTTTTCTTATAGATAGATGACTTAGTGGTACGATATGTGGACTTGGACTATACTGTAACCTTTAGTCAATATGAAGTTAAATTTTTTCCCTAATTTTTTCGTTAAATCAAACCCAACGGTTGGTGTTGTAGACACTTTAAAACCTGTTAAAGTAAATAGAACTCTGTATCTCACCTACATTATAATAAAAGACATACCGTCTCCTACATCGATCCTACCAACCTTGTCTTTATAAACGACACGTAAACCTACCAGTGTATACTGTGATTTATAAGATAGCGAACAAGGAAAGGTTTTTGTACACCTTTTTACTTGTTTTTTATTGGTACCGTAATGTCGTACTGTCCCAGCACCTTAAAAACCTTACTTTTCCTGTAATCTTTACCCCAATCCCACTTTGAGTTACAGATCTTCTTCCTCAGTCTTCAGAGCGGTCTCCGGGAAAGACCACCACACGTCGTCAGAGGGTAGAACGAGTTCGCAGTGTAAACCGTTCGTGAGGACCTTTTGATCGTTTCCAAAGTCGGAAAGCTAATTTAAGGTACTACGACAGCGAGAACGGTTGGACTACAATTAAACGGAGGGTAATGACATGGAAGTCACCAAAGGGCAAAGGAAGTCCTACCTGAGGTTTCCTTAAGTGTTAGACCGTGGTTATATGGATTGTGACAATGAAGGGAGTTGCACAGGCCAGAACCGGACTCACACTCGAGTCTAAAGACACTACCCCGGTGTCCCGAGACCCCGAGGCCTCCGCTCCCCGGTCCACATAGTCGTCTCCGTAACAGAATAGAATGAACGAGACCCCAAGATGAGAATGGAGAAAAGTGTGAAGTCACGTCACCTCCCTTTCAGTCACAGTCATTTGGTGGTACTTTGAGGCACTTAGGTCCGTTCTAATCTCTTCGAACATACGTCGTCCGTAAGTGATTTATCGTTTGAGGTGTTACCTACCAGAAAACATTACATCCTCTCCGGATCATACACGACCAGATAAACTAGAAGTGTACTCTTAGGGAGGACATCGATTTTGTTCATGAAGGCATAGTCGACGGACGGTCAGGTTCGTACGGATGGGGATGGCGGAGAGGATACTGTTATGACAGGAGGAAGGAATTCAAGTCCGACCGTGTTACCCACGCATTCCACTAAGAAAGGCGGTTGGGGAAAACATAATAAAAGCAGTGCTCCTCCGAACTAAGTTTATCTCCTTTCTTTACGTTTTGTTAAGTAAAGTCTCAGTCTATCCACATCGGTCTATCCACATCTGACTTTAAAGTGTAAGTCATCTTTAAATTACACTCGATATTTGTGTTAATTTTGTAAAGATGACAGTTGATTTTTCCATCAGTGTTGGACTTTCATCTCTTAATAAAATAAACCACCCTTACAATCCTGAGGTTCGAGACCTTTATCGTAAAGTCCATCGGGACCCTCTGACGAGACTCTTCCGTCTTCCGTCATAGTCCGATATATGTCCAAACGTTGTCTTCTCCGTCCGTCAGACTTGTAGTATCTAAACACATTCCTTTTAGTCCATAGTTCAATTCCTCAAATCGTGAGAAGATACATACCCCTTTACGTTCTCAGACCCTAATGGTTTCAGTAAAGAACGTGTATGTAGAGTCGACCCCGGTCACAGGACGGAAAAACTAAAGAGTGTGGGGGGAGGCGGTCGAGGAGTCGTTAGTGACACTCCCAACCACCGTTGACGACCTAGCGTCCGGATCACAAGAGAAAACCCTCAGGAGTAAGTGTAAACCTCCGGACCCTAGTTGATTACTGACAATATAGGAATAAATAACTATACCATCCTCTATAAGATAAAGTGTTATCATTAACAATTTTAATTAATTTTTATATAACATAAATTGAGTTATATATGTTTTATGACTAAGTTGTGTGTTGTAATTTTTACTAGTCTTTATAAAAGAAAAGAAAAAAAGACAAAACTCAAAATCTTTAAACCACACAGAAAAATATGAGACTCGTGTAGAGTCAAGTCTGAAGGAAGTGAAAACCACGAGTCGTCGACGAACATTATCACCGGTGACTCAACTGTGTCGTCCAGACGTCTCAGAATACCGACTGGTGACAATCAATCCCAGTACACCTAGACTCGTACTTAAGACTGAAACGGGTACTCTCCGACAGGTCTGAATCTTTCGGAGGAAGTGAAAATCCTCGGAGTCAAAAGAGTGGATATTTTACCAGTATAATCAGTAACGGAGTATCCCGACAGGACTTCTATTTTTACCCTGTTATATACAAGACCGTGTCTCATTTCCAATTTATTCACAACTAACGACTATGGTAAGGTCGACCTAAAATAAAATAAAAAGCCAAAAGGGTCACTCAAAATAAACCTGGCTGGCTCCCTGTCTCTTCCCGACGTGACTCTCTTCCAATCGGAGAACCCCCACTTCGGACCGAACACGACGACTACCTCCCGCCCCCACCCCGTCGTCCTTGAACCAGGCCGTCGCCACCTTGACGACCAGGGACCGTGAACGACCGACGCTGGAGGAGGTGGAAGTCCTAGACCTAACTCACCCGGACCCGTACCACGGGGCACACGTCCCCCAGGCCAAGGTCGACACTAGTCCAGTATCGCGTCGGTCTACCGTTTCAAGAAGTGGCCGTCGCCGCTAAAGGGACAGACGTCATCTGGTAAAGGGGACTCCTGGAGTAGAAGGAGTCGACTCTGTGTTTCATGGTCTTCCACCTGAACCGTTGTAGCACGAGTCCGTGTATTTAAAAGTGCGCGGGCTCTATCTTTTCGCCGGACGCCTCAGACCCTCAGTCCGTCCGTACCGGGGCGGAACTTAACACAGTACCGTGAGACAGACACGAGCGACGGTGGGGACTTTTCCAGATCGATCTAAAATTCAAACTCACAAATATACATTCTGTCACCACAATGTAAAAGAACATAGTTGAAGTAAGGTATTATGGACACCTACTACTTCTGTTCAATTGAACTAAACTCGAGAAATCAACCACCTGTAAGAATTTCATGTGTAGACACTTCAACCAAAATTTTAAAACAAAGAGAACTTGTAAAATGATACTTTTATAAGTTTGTCTTTTCAACTTTCTTAAGATGTCACTCGTGAACTTATACGTTGATAGTTCTCAGATGTCACTTGTAAAACAAAATGAACGAAATAATTTATGGATAGGTAGAAAGACGATATGTAGATATATAGGTAGAATAAATTGAAGAAACGTAAAAATATCAATAACCCCGACAACAAGTATAATATTTTCAATTTTTTGGACGATTCTACGTAATGAATACTCACAAAAACGTATAGAAAGTCCTTTAACGGTCCTATCACTTTTGTTTATACAATCTTCAGTTTATTAAACTTATTAAGTTAATTATATTAACTACACGAGATTATCAATTATTTGTTCTATGTATAAGAAAAAATTATGGTACAAGAAATAAATAGTTGTGTAAAACAACAACCATTCTACAATGACATGTTTGCAAACTATACCGGGTAAACAAATAAAAAGGAACACAAAGGGAACGGACTCCTCTGTACAGTTTTTTTTTTTTTAACGATTCTCCACGGTTTCTCACATAGTGGATGCAAAAGAAGATCTTCAAGATACCGGAGTCTGGAACGCGAATCGTTCGGAGATCAAGTGAGGCTCGAACAGAAACGTCTGCCCCACCCTCTCATCGGGCGAAACCAAGAAAACGCACACGACAGGCCAAAAGGGTTATGGTGAAGAACTTCTCCGACAGAAAAGGGGTAACATATAAGAACGAGAAAGCAGTATTTAACTGGCACATTCACACCCAAGTAAAGACCCAAAACACACAGGGAATTAATGATGTATCTACTAGAGTGATGAAGACAGAAAACAGAATAGGATTACAAGTTCACCAAAAGGATGACGGAAATGGGATACAAACGGAAATGGTCATTGTAAAAAATAAAACATTAACAATATAACAATCAACACCAGATAAAAAAAGATAAATCTCCTCAGGGAAATTGTAAAAAACAATTCAACTCAATCACCACGACTCACAAAAACCAGAAAAGAACGGACAATTTGAGAAAGACAGAGGAAGTTTAGACTTACTTTCGGAACGACCCATCTCATAAGAACCAACATCCAAAAAGGAAAGTAGTTAAACCTACATAACCAGGTGAGGGAAGACAGGACGTTACAAAAATGACATTTCAATCTCTTGTCAAAATACACTTAAGGAAACATACATTTATCAACGAAAAGAGAACGAGGAAAATTCCCCGAGAGAAATAGAAATTAAGAACGGTAAAATTAATAATATGTAGAAACACTCCTAGAGAAACCCAAATAGAACAAACCTTGAGAGACACGAATGGTCTGGACCTACAGACAAGAGTAAAGGTCTAATACCCTAAAAAAAAAAATCAATAATAAAGAAGTCTATTCAAGAGACGGAGAGAGAGGGAAGAGGAAGACCCTGGAATATTACATTTATAATCATACGAACTACAACAGGGTCTCCAGAGAATTTGTCAGAAGTAAAAGATTTTGCTAAAGAAAAAGAAGAAAGACAAGACGAAATCACTAAAGGTGGTGAGACATAAGGTCAAACTACTAAATAAAGAGGTATAGTAGAATCATTTTGAAGAACACATAAAAACTAAAGTCATAACATAAGTAGTCGAGAAAAAACCAAGAAGAAAGATAAAACATTGAGAAACAATTCGAAGAGAGACAAGTAGATAAAAAGAGGGTTCAAACGACTCGTAGAAATACTAGTAATGAAACTTGAAAAATACCCATATAAAGAATAGAGGTGAAGAGAATCAAGAAGAAGACTCTAAAATAGAACAAAGAAGGAAACCTTGTATAAGGAGACATCGGAGTAAAGCGGATTAAGAGACCCAAATAATAACATACCATCCACCCAACCAATACAAAGAGCTAGAACGTCTTCACCGGAACAAATCTAGAAACACCGAAGTCCTGACATCGGGTGGTCCGAGGAGACAGGTACCTTAAAAGGTCCGTTCTTGTGACCTCATTCAAAGGTAAAGGATGAGGTCCCCCAGAAGGGAAGGGTCCGACTTGGGTACCGAGAACGTAGAGGACGTAATCGCCCGTCCAAGAAACGGTGACCACGGTGGACCCTTGGGGAGAAATAAGAAAATTTAACCTCATATTTACGAAATGTTACAACACAATCAGAGACGACATTTTGTTTCACTTAGTCACTATACAAATACATATGGAGGAAGGAGAACCGAGAAGGGGGTGTGGGTCCTCTGAAGAATCCCCGGGGTCGTCGTAAGAGATAAGACCAGTGGTCGTGATATAAGAGATCGTCAAAGGGGACACACCCGAACGACGTCCCGGTCCCCCTAGGACCCAGACCACGACCAGGTGATCACCTTCCGAGGAACAGGGTCCCAACCGACACCCAAAACTCCCCGGGGTCCGATCACGGTCGGACGACCACTCACCCTGGTCAAGAACCCACCGACCGACGTCCCGAACACCCCCAGGGACCCGACCACGACCGGGTCACCATCTTCCCCAGTCCAGAGACTTTCCGATCGACGAACCGGACCCCCAAAACCCTGACCACGACCGGGAGACTACGATATCCGATCACCCCTCTGAGGTCTTTAAAGGAACAGTTGTGGTCACAGAAGTACCATTTTACTCAAGGGGGTTTACCGACGGTAGTAGACAGGTGTCCCCCACAGGGTCAACGGCGGACGGAAACACTCCGAAAGGTTCTAGTCGTTCACCTAGACTCGACTCGCGGAAAATTTAATGACGGAGACGTGACCCTAAACCACCCACTCACAAAAACACAAGGGAAATCCTCGTCTCAGACAGAGGATATCAGGAGACCGAGTATATATGTTCGCGACGCCCGGAAGTTTCGACCTGTAAGACCCCGAACAGAAGGACCACGTCCTCCGGGTTTCGAACCCCTGGGACTACACCCCGAATCTGAGGAGTGATGAACCTCTCTTGGACACGTTAACACTAATAGAGGGTATACACCTAGTGACTGGGTCCCCTTCCTAAGAACTGATTTGATACAGAGATGGGTGAATGAGTTAGATCAAGACCAACGAAAAAATAGAAAAATTAACACCTTTAGAAAAAACGATCAGGTCAAACAGGAGTATTTATCAACAAAATATCTATCAACACTAAACCACACGGACATCCTCCGGATGTCCGTAAAACCGACATGGAGATTTGTTGAAAGCTGATATCTTTAACAGATAATCTTTCATCTCACATAAATTTTCACTTTTGATGGTTGTCGTACTCTACTACACAGATTTACATTGAGTTCTTCTCACAAGGACGAAAATAAAAATAATTTTTTTAAAAGAGACCTATGTGGTGTTTCCTATACTCTAGAATTAAGGGACTACTCCTTAACTTGGGTACAGGGGACGTTACCTTCACACCTCAGAATTCGTAACCTAAGTGGTGCCTTAAGGGGGAGGGAATTTTACATAAATAATCTATTCTTTTTTTATTCCGTTTTTCAGTTCTTTCGTTTTTTGTTTTTGTTTTTCGGTTTGAATTGTTTTATTTATTTTCGTCACCCTTCCTGATTAGTTTGTGTCTTTCATGTTTAATTACTTCTCTTTACTTTCTTTTTTTCTACTAAGAAACTTTTATGGTTTTGTCCGGTTGGAGAACTGTCATCAGTTCTCTTTTTCTCTTCTGTTTATAGTCGTCACTTCTAACTCTTTGAGTCACACGAAGCACTTTCAATTCTTTAAAATTTTTCTTCTTTAGGTACCCTTAAGGAACCACCTGGTCACCAATCCTGTGGCACGAAGGTGAAATCCCCCGTACCCAAACCAGGGACCAGTCCCTTGATTCTAGGGTATTCAACCCTTCGTATCAGTTTTAATTTTTCTTCTTCTTCTTCTTCTTCTTCCTCTTCTTTAGGAAATATTTTCGAAAATTTGTTAGATCTACTTTTCTTGTTTAAGACCCTTTAATTTAAAGATTTAAACTAAGTTCTTCCCATGTCTGTAAAGGGGTTTGATCCCCTCTTTACATTTTTCACTAGGTTTTATATATGACGACTTCATCAGTGATAGAAAGTTTCTATCACTTATCTAACTATTAAAGATAATAAATTAGACAAGGTCTTGGGTTTCTACTTTGTCAGGAGTAGAAAAAGATTTGTCACTTGTATTGGGAGTAGGATGTAATCTAATTTCTTGTCGTAATTTTCCCTTTACATATCCAATTATAGTGAGTATTGGTTCCTACTTTTTAGTGTAAACTTTATAATTGGTTAGTTTGTTACTTCTTATCGGACCACTCCATGTCAGGTACCTCGGTGTTTCTAGGTTTGTTTCTTTCTTATCACGCAAGACTACTTCTGACCAAACAAGTTCCGTACGTTCCTATCAAGTTGTTGTTGTTGTTTTTAGACAAAATTGTAATAAGTGGGACATTGATTTCACCTTTTTTTCATTGAAACACTGCAGGGTCTATCTACGGTCTGTTTTGTAAAAACTCTTCGACTCTCGGTGGTGACTCGTGTTCACGAACTTTTTCATTTATCTACGGTGACTTGTCTACACTGTCACTGGGTAGTAACAAGGGTTCTCCCAATATTTACGGAACCCCACTTTAATTACAAAAGGTATTCGGGACTAAGAGACTCACTAAGACGGACAGTAAATTTTTTATAGAAAAAGGATAGAACTCGAGAAATAAATATAAAACCCTTATAAGTATAACAAAAACACTTAAAATTTATTTTTCCACGTCCCCGGTATCGATTGGGGTCCGATCTTCATCTTATCTTCAAGGACTCTTAGGTCCTCATGTCTGAAAACACGACTATCGTGTGTCGGAGGTCCATTTCAATCCTCTCGAGAGGAAGACGTACCTTCTTACACTCGTCTCAGGGTTTGGTATGCTACGTACGCCAGTTCGAAACTGGAAAGAGTAATACACCTTAACGACTTCGTAAGGATGTTTACCACAAAATTAGTATCGTATTCAATAATTAAATTTGGTCTGTTTTCACGGGAACCCCTCAGAAGTAAGACACATCCTCAAAAATATTTGAAGGTACTAAAAAGTGGATTAAGAGGGAACAAATGAAAACAACTCTGTAACCGTCACAAAATATTAAATCCGAAAAAGTGGAAACCTTTATTTGGTCGGAACAATTTTTTTTTTCAAAACAGTCTTAAAACCTACCTAACTCTTTTGGCACATTAAATACTTCAGTCCTGACGATTAAACTCCTTCATGCTTCCTACCTCACATCGGGTCCGGACCCAGTCGTGACCCGGAAGACTGGGGCCCAGTCAGAGTCCGTGTCGTTCAGGTGTCGAAACACTCGGTGTAGAGGCAAAACTCGGGTCACCTTATTAGTCGGACCTAAAAGTACCGTGAGTCGTGTCTTTGTGACCCGACTTTCCCGAGTGTCCTCTTTGGTCAATTAGAGACACCTAGTCGTTTACCAAAGACTCTCTTCTCGAACCACTGGTAGGAAACCCGTTTTAAGTAAGGAAACCTACACCACTTAAAGAGTCTCCTGGTCGTTAACACACAGCACTTGTAACAATTAATCGATAAGTCACAAACAGAGAACTTTTTGGGTGAGTCCCTCTGTCGTCTGGGTTACCGATTGATAAGTCGTAACTGCTAACGGGTGTACTAGCGAATTTGTAAGGGGGAAAGACAAAAGACGGCAAACCCTACTTCGACTCCTGGGTTGGGTCAAGAACGACATCTGAACGTGATCGAGAACGGAACTGGTACGAGAAACCCCGTCCTCTGCTCTTATTTTACGAACCTTATCACCCCGGAGGAAATCCACTCTTGCATCTTCGTACATCGCTGATCTAACGTCAGTATTCCTCCTCTACCTTGAGTGTGACACCGTCTTTCTATGTTTGACGTAGAAGTGCTGTAGTCTCTCAGGGACTCAGTTGGTGAAGACCTCGACAGAATTGAGAACCTGGAGGTCAAGACACAAAATTAACAAAAACTCGGTCCAACTCCACTCGAAAGAGAATGTACGTACAATTTCGAGGGTTCATAGTGTCTCACTCTTAATAAGAGACCTTAAAAGAAAAAAAAAATTGATAAATGAGCTGACGTAGACCAGAATCGACACCGTACATCCTAGAAGACAACACTTCCAAATCATCGACAACGTCCACACCTGAATCAACGGGACTTCGTACACCCTAGAATCAAGGACCTGGTCCTAACTTGGAAGCAGGGGACGTAACGTATCGTCTAAGAATTGGTCCGTTCAGGGAAACATTAAAAAACTCACATCCTGAAAAAGACGAATGGAAAACTACGGAGGAATGAATATTGGAATTATAATGTTTAAAGAGTTTGAATAGTGAAGAAGAAAAAATTTATCACAAAAATTCGGGGGCTAGTACAATATCAGTGATTATATATGACACGTAAAAGAGAAACAACCTGTGAGTATTCATAATATAAACATGTCGTAAAGTATAAATACTTAAATCTTCCTTAAACAGAAAATTTTCAAACCGAAAATGGATATTGTATAAGAGGTTTTCCTTAGTCAAGTCAAGTCAGTGAGTCAACACAGACTGAGAAACGTTGGGGCACCTAACGTCTTACGGTCCTAAAAGACAGGTAGTGGTTGAGGGCCTCGAACGAGTCTGAGTACAGGTAGCTCAACCACTAAGGTAGGTTGGTAGAGTAGGAGAGACCAGGGGAAGGGGAGGAAGGAAGTTAGTCGTAGTCCCAGAAAAGGTCACTGAGTCAAGAAGCGTAGTACACCGGTTTCATAACCTCAAAGTCGAAGTCGTAGTCAGGAAGGTTACTTATAAGTCCTGACTAAAGGAAATCCTGACTGATCAAACAAGAGGAAAGTCAGGTTTCCTGAGAGTTCTCAGAAGAGGTCGTGGTGTTAAACTTTCGTGGTTAAGAAACCACGAGTCGGAAGAAATACCAGGTTGAGAGTGTAGGTATGTACTGATGACTTTTTTGGTATCGAAACTGATCTGTCTACCTGGAAACAACCGTTATTTATAAAGATAATAAGTGTCGCACCTATCTGAATTTGAGATACATACATAAATTTTGGTCTTGAATATCCGGTTCTGACAGTAAAGGTGTAAAATTTGTCCTGATTTCATTCCTCCCCCGAAGAGATTACTGAGTCACCATTTCTTAGGTGGACGTTTTGTCCTCTGTGTCCTCCGAACCCAAGGTAGGGACCCAACCCTTCTAGGGGGCTCCTCCTTTACCGTTGGACAAGGTCATAAGGACGGACTTTGTGGGGTCCCTGTCTCCTCGGACCGTCCGATGCCAGATGTCCCTGTGTTTCTCAGTCTGGGTTGACTCACTGGCTCGTTTCATCCCTCTCTACGGGTTCTAGTGTAACAATTACTGTCCGACCTGGGTCCACACTAGTCAAGGTAGGGTTCCTGACGTGATGTGACGGACAGACACATCTAGAAGGACCTATAATAACCCGATAACGACACACAGAGAGGTCCTCTACCGTGTCCGTTCGACTCGTCTCTCTACTCAAAAGAATACTTCTAAACCTTAACTTTTGTACTGATTGACAATCGAGGAGATTTCCTCATAAGACTTTATATACCGTTTCACAAAGACTTAGTTCCTGACTAATATACAATAAAATTAGGAAAAGTAGAAGTAAAAATACAATAAACTAGACAATTTTTATGTACAACCTTCTTTATTAATTTTAGAAGATTCCTTTTTTTTTTTTCCGTTTGACCCTGAAGGGACCGTTAAATCACCAATTCTGAGAAGACGAAGGTTACGTCTCCCACTCCTAAACTAAAGACTAGTCCGTTGATTCTAGGGTATACGACGATACGAGGTTTTTTTTTTTTTTTTTTTGTTGTTTGTTTTGTTTTTTTTCTTTTCTTTTCTTTTTTTGTGGGTCCTGTGATCAATCAAGATAAAATAGGAACATTAAGGATATCCTCAATGAAGGACAACCGATTACTCCAATAAACCCGAACTTGGTGTCACTTCCAATTTACAAGAAGAACTAAATCGGAGGGTAGTTGTGTTATATCGGGAGGAACACGCAAAAGGACAGAAGGGGATGGGGAGTCGGAGTTGAGGAACTTACAATGAAACACAACCCCTTTGTTTTCATAAATATCCTCTCAGAATTAATATGGAAACCATCGTTCGTCTAGAGAAGATTCTACTCGACCGCTGGTTCTTGTTTCCCGTGTTGAACCAAAGAAATTTTCTGACAAATAAGGAGTAAATAAGAAATAAACAGTCATTATTTGTTTGTTTACGTATTTTACTTTTGGACTCCGGTTCCTCTTCCGGGTTGGACTCGAGGGAGTGTCTACAGCACCATTATACTGACGAAGCCCCACGAAGGTCCCTCCCTCCCTCCCTCCGTTCTCGCCGGAATCCGCTTTGGACTCTACTGCACCAGGTCAAAACCACCGACCACCCTTTAAAAGTAGAAGAGTAGACCCACATCAGGCCCGTACTACAGGTTCTCAGATCCGGTGGTCTGACTCACCGCGTCCCTGCCCGGGCAGTGAGCGCCGCAAACACGCCGAAGGCCGGCACAGACACACCGACCGAAGGCCAGCACGAACACGCCGAAGGCCAGCACAAACGCGCCGAAGGCCGGCGCAGACACGCCGAAGGCCGGCACAACACGTGGCAACGCAAGAGAGACCGTGGCACAAAGGACCGCGGTAAAAGGGGAGGACCGGAGAGCGATTGCAATACGAAGGTATAGAGAAGGCGCGTGAAAGAGTCGGGTGTCAAAAAAGATTATAAATCGTTTACGAAAAAGTGTAGTCACCTCAATAGGACAAATGCGTATATAAAACTGAACACCTTTACGGACAGATGTTAAACTTAGATATTATTCGTGATAAAAAAGTCTGATGACTAGGTTTCCCCTTTGGGTTCTTTTACATCACCTATCTTTACCTCCACTTTCCTCAACTCCTAAAGGGTTTTTTGGTGAGAGTAGGTCAAAATATAATTATGGTATATAAATGAAAGGAAACGTAGGCACGGAAAAGACTGAATGTCTAAAAGACTACGAAGTAAAATTCCTCGTGAAAAAATGTCAACCTAAAAAAAAAAAAAAAACGTTCCCTTAATTACCGACACCAAGTTTTACTAAAAAGGACCATGTAGTTTTATACTAGAAAAGTCAACGACAAAAACAAATTTCGGTACCATTGTATCAACTTAATGACAACCCTCATCGGTAAAGTGTCTTGCGAATTTTTATAACTCGGTTTAGACAAACCGTATTGTGAACTGTTATGATCCTAATTTAGGACAACCTGTTTACAAAATTAAGGACTTTTTACTTTGAAGCCCTCCTTGCACCTCCGCAAAGAGGACCACCGGGACGCGAACGACAACCCACGGGAGTGCCGGATTCCTCGAGGCCAGCGTCCCCCCATGACCGCTGGTCTCGACGGTCAAACTGGACACTGAAGACGTCGAGGGACTTACAAAGACACGGAGACGGAGAGTACGGACCACCTGTTCCGTCCGGTACCGATGAGTCCCGTCGTACTGAACGCACGCGGGAACAACTCTCCCATCTCTCGAACTCTGACCCAATGTGGGGAAGGGGTCGTGTGTCCAGGGGTCGTGTGTCCAGGGAACGTGTCGACTAGTCAGAGGATAAGTCTCGTGAAGCCACGAGTACGACATTCAGGTATTGTCCCATCAACAATGACCTGAGTCTCAACAAAATAAATTTTTTAATTGTATGTCCTTCACACTGAAAACCCCTTCACATGTTAAGACACTCAAAATTGTGTACATATATAAGTCGCATCAGTCCTACGTCTTGACAAGTAGTGAGGTCTTTGAGGAACCACGACCAGAAAATGTCCGTATGGTAAGGAAGTAGGAACGAGGACCGTGGGTGGTTGACAGGACACAGTGACATTAAAATAGTAAAACTCTTACAGTATACTTACCATAGTGTCTCATACATTGGAAACTCTGACCAAAACAAATGAGTTGTATTATGGAAACTCTAAGTAGGTTCAACAACACACATAGTTATTACACACAGAAAATAACGATTCATCATCAGGTAAGACACCCACATGGTCTCAAACCAATCGGTAAGTTGGTAACTTCCCGTAACCTAATAGAGGTCAACAATCACTGAGACTTACCTCATCGATATTTGTAAGTACATATCCAGATCAATAGGAATTCTTCAAGACAAAATTCTATCAAGAAAATTTCTTGAAGGAAAGACACATAATTACGAAGGACAACTCTAAAATTTTCTGTCGATATTTAAGAAACTGTAAGAAGAGTGACTCTCCACCACAGATATAAGGAAAAAGACCTTAGACTCACCCGACGATACTTGTCATTATATATCCTCTTCACTCCGATACGGACTCCAGATCCAGACTCTAATCCTGACCAGTATTTTTCGATACGTAAGACGGAACAAATTGTTCTTGTCGGTGAGACCTTAAGAGACAGTGGTAAACCCTTCAGGTTAATGAGACTCTAACGAGACGACCTCTCCCGTCCACACCTCTCCCGTAGATAAGGTTCAGTTATCTACACACCCACTTTGGCTGAACCAGGATAGTTCTCAGTGGACGGTGGACTTATGGTAATTCACTGAAGACGATACGGTGTACCTTGTTTTTAGTGGGTCATTGTGACGGTTTAAAGATTCGGTTCTCTAATTCCCTATATTATTTCACCAAAAACAAAAATGGATGATTCAAATCCAAACAAACTAGGTGCCTACACTTATTGACCTTATAATATATTGCTTATCTATTCGAAGTGTCTTTGTTCCTAGTATAGAGAACTGTTCGGATTTGGAAACCTATGTCACGAGTAAAAATAACAAACTTTGAGACTAAAAGTTCGGCACGAACCGTTTCAGGGAATAGTTACAACACACTACCACTACTACTCCTTAACTTAATGTAACCGTTAATGGAACCGCCATTCCTTTCATAGACACACGCAGAAGTCAGTACAGACTGAGAAACACTGGGATACCTGACATCGGGTGGGCCGAGGAGAGACAGGTACCCTAAAGGGTCCGTTCTTATGACCTCATCCGACGGTAAAGGGAGAGATCCCCTAGAAGGACTGGGTCCCAGAGGACATAGAGGACGTAACCGTCCGTCTAAGAAATGGTGACTCGTGGACCCTTCGGGTTCTTTCAATAGGTCATCGACAGTCTACGATAATTTACACAACGAGTACCTGAGCGGCTGACGTCTTAGACCTTTCCCTCCATTTCCCGGTAGGTAAAACGGAGGTGTAGTCCACTCCCCCGTCACTCCGTACTCACCCCTCCGAGGGTCACCCTCGTTCCTGAACCTCGGGTTACAGACTAAAGACCGAAGTTCACTAGTTAGTTCCGGAGACAAGTGTTTACACTAATCCAGTGTATCTTGGTGACCCACCGAGACATTCGGTTGTCCTGTATTCCTCCCCAGACCGGTCCGTTAGCTTCCTGGGGTTGGGTTTATCAATTACGTCTTTTGTCCTCGTAGAGATAAGTCAAGCCCAGACACCAGAGTCTTCCACACATCCTCTGTAACGAAACTAATTTGTGTTCACATCCGTTTCGTTTCTCGTCATCCTATTATTTCTTCACAAGAACCTTTTAAAAAAATTTTTCAGGGTTTACCCGGTTTAATTTCGTTTTGAGTGATCTTCATTACTCACTGTTTACCTGAGACTTTAGACTCCGTTTCTCATCTTGAACTCCCTAGGAACATCTGGTCTCGTTTTTTTTTTTTTTTTTTTTTCACTACCTTTAACATCCTTTCTTCTACATTTTCTCTCTTTCATTTTTCTCAGTACAAAATGAGTACGTAAACAACCTGTTTCTAGACAACTCCGGAAGGAGAACCAGAGTCTAAACCCCGTTGTTTGCCTTATTTTTGTCCCCTTTTTTAGGGACCGAACGAACCTCGAACACAAGTCACTCCCTGTCTCACCCACCCCCTTTCTTATTTACACATTTGTTCATTTTTGAATAGTTTATTCTCTTTCACTAGTCACGGGACCTTTGTGTCTCGTCTCTTCTCCCTTCTCCTCCCTCTCTCGACCGCTAGAATTTAGTTCACGTCCTTTTCGCTGACGTTTCCATCGGACTTGTCTCCGGACCTCCTTATTCCGTAGGTCGGTCCTCGTCTGTGCCCCCTCGTACGAGGTCCGTTTCCCCCGTCGGACACTTCCAGGGGACCCTGACCTCGGGCTCTGGAACACACAACCTTGACCCTACTTAGGGTCGTCTTCTACATCCCCCTCACCCCACCCCACCTCCACAGTCACTACTCTCTGAAGTTCGGTGCCAATTCATAAACGTGGTAAAAATTCCTCAAACTCTCTCTTTCCGTAACTTCATAAGATGGTTTCCTCACCGTACTAAAGTAGATTCGAAATCTTCCTAACAAGACCGACAACACAACATTACTCTAAACCCCGTCGCGTCGATTACCTTCCCTCTTCTCCCTTCTGCGGCCGTATTCCTAAGACCCCTCCCTCCCACCGTGATACACCACCAAACGTACCCGGACTCTCACTACCTCCACTACTTTTCACCGGGGTAAGACCTAAGTGAAATTTCCGTCCAGGTTGTCTAGCTAAACCCTACCGCCTCTTCTCCCGGAAGTTTCTACTTACTCTAAACCCGATTCGTTGACTTTCTTCAACGAAAAGTCGATCGCCCCCCTTCCATTAGTCCTCAAACGAAAGAATTTTTAACTTAACATTGACTCTATGTTATACCATAATCAAAGTCCACATGTTGTTACTAAACTATGAAAATGTGTAATACTTTACTAGCGGTACTATTCAAAGCAATGGTAGACAGGGGCACGTCTCAAAAATGTCATAATAAGTGACATAAGGGGGACGACATGCAATGTAGGGACACTACTAAATAAATGTCGACCTTCAAACACGAGAATAAGGGGAAATGGATGAAACGTGAGAGGAGAGAAGGGGAGACTATTGGTGGACAAACAAGAGACATAGACACTCAGATAAAGACAAAACAGGAAGAGACTAAATAAAGTGAATCACATTATAGACGGTCCAGGTAGGTACAACAGTGTTTACCATTCTAAAGTAAGAAAAAATACCGACTTATTATGAGGTCCCCAAACGAGAACCTAAAAGGTTTGTGAAAAAGTTGTAAACTCTCTTCGAGTTTACCGTGTGATAACCTTTACGTTCTTACCTCGACTCCACTCTTCAAGTTACCCTCTCCTTACATAAAATACCTAGTAATCACATATCTACTATAAATTGGACCCTCTCACCTACTCTAGGAAGTCTTCACTCACAACCGTCTCTGTCGTGTATCCGTCTCTACTTCCTGACTTCACCTGCAGACCCGACCTCTGTGTGTCGTGGTCTCCGAATCTCCCTCAAGGGTCACCCCATCCCTCTTTGAGTCCCCCGGACTTCTTTTCACACGTTCCCCCACCCCGACATAGTTTATGACGCTTGAGAACATTCTACTCCGACCTTTTCACTGGTAATGACTGGAATAGTTTCACCAAAGCCAGGTTAACACCCCGTTTTCAATTTACACTGTGTTACAGTTTTCTCTCTTTAACCTAACACGTCTCAACCCCTCACCCCGTCACCAACCTCCTCTTACCCCCCAAGAAAAGATAAAAAATAACACCATTTTATAAAAAATAACACACTTCAAAAGGTAAAATTTACACGTCAAGTGACTACAACTTGTGTCAGTGTGGCAGCACGTGGGTCGTGGTGGTAAGAAGAGGTCTCGAGTGGGAGGGTTTACCCTTGAGACAGGGCTAATGAGTCATTCGGGGCCAAGGTGTCAGGGGTGTCGGGGTCCGTTGGTGGTCGGATGAAAGACAGAGAGACTGAGGGGATCCACGGAGTCTGTTCCCCTCGATATGTCACAAGCAGGAAAACATTCGTCTAATAAAGTGAGGCGTATTTACAAGAGTCCCAAGTAGATAGAACGTCGTATACAGTCTTAAAAGAAGAAAAAAGTCCGACTTATTATAAGACAATATACGTATATGGTATAAAATAGAAGGGTAAGTTATATATCTGTGAACAACCGTGAAAAAATGACACCTCTTACAACGATACTTGTGCGTATACGTACAAAGGTTTATACAGAACCTTCGGAACGAACGTCAAGAAAAACTTCGTCTTGACGACCTAATGTTCTATTAAGATAAAAATTAAAAAACTTAGTGGTGACAAAAGATGTTGTCGACGTAGTAATTTTAAGGGTGGTCGTCACGTATTTTTAAGGTTAAATAGATGAAGGAAGGGTTGGGAATAAAAGACAAAAATTAAATTAAAAAAATCTATTGGTAAGATTATCCACACCACACCATCCCCCAAAGAAGAATTCTGTCTATTTAAGATGGCATAAACTAAAATGACATTATTAAATTATCTCTCCCCTTGAATCTTCTCCGACTCTTCCAAAAACCCCCACTGACTTATCTGTTCTCATGTAGGTGGTCTACCTCTTACCAGCAATTCTTGAGTCTCCGTCCTAAACGCCGTCTTATCTACCTGTGTGTACGTCCACCCACCTTTGGAGCAGAGTAACGCAGACAAAAGAGTCCCTTTAGTCTTTGTTCCAACGATAATATCTCACTTGTAAACTCCTTTCACGACCTTCCAACTACTCTTTCCTCTCCCTTCCTTATCGGTAATTCCTCTAGGTTTCACACTTTCCAGGTGTCTGAAGTCCTCCCAAATAAAAATTTGTCGGGACCCCTGGGTGGAGTTCTTCAGATCCCAGCGATTAAACCTCACGGTGGGTAGAGAGGGTCCCGGTGGGTCGACGAGTCCCTGTCCGGCGCTTATATGTCTCTCACCCTGATCACCCACTTTCACTTCTCGACTACCTCCCTCCCTCACACTCCAGGAAGTCCCGTTTAATTCCGTCACGAAATTGTCGTTTAGGTCAAGGTTCGACCCCACTCCCGTTCTCCCACACGCATATCCTGGTGACCTCAGTCCCTGCGACACCCCTCCGCCCCGGTTACCCCAAACTCTGGGTCCCTACTTTCCCCTACTTTCAGAGCCTCCACTCGTACTGGACCTGTTGAACTAAAAGAACCGACTGAGGATATTCCCCTTTCTTCAGGGTTCAGTGAGGGCGTCGGGGTCAGGTCGGGACCAGTGGTTCGACACTCGAACCCCCTTCTTCTTCGTGTCTCCAAACCTCGGGTGAGAAGGGAGGTCAATTACAACCACACGTCCAACGCTTCCCCGAAGGGGTCATCGAGTCACCATTTCTTAGGCGGACGTTAAGTTTTTGGAGTCCTCGGCAACTAAGTTAGAAACCCTTCTAAGGGACCTCCTCCCGTACTGTTGAGTGAGGTCTTAAGAACGTACCTCTTAGGGTACCTGGCTCCTCGAACGACCCGATGTCAGGTGTTCAACGTTTGTTGGCCTGTACTGACTTCGCTGAATCGTCCGTGTGTCCGACGTTTCCCACTCGGGCGGGAACTCACCGGGTAGAAGGCAAGTCAGAGACGTCTGTCGCACGAATTATACGTTAATAACTGAGGAAAGATCTTTCGGAAAAGTCGCTTCTCTCTTGGTTCTGGACCTAGGTTCCGGAAACGACAGACCACACCAAGGAGTGTGTAGGTGCGAGTGACCCGAGAGCGGGTCAACGGGAAGAGGTGACGGCGACCCGGGTCAAGTCGTGAGAAAAGTCCCACTTGTCCAAGTAGGACACCTAACTCCCCGTGATCCTTACGCCACAGATCTATAGAATGTTGAAGACCAGAAAACTTCTTCTCTATTCAGTTATAGGTGGTCCTTCGGTTGTCGGTGACCTCTTGACCCTAAACATAAATGGACACCTTCAGTTGTTCTTCCCGAAAAACGCGAGGACCAACGGGCGTGTGCGCCGACCGACCCGCCGCGACACCCTTCCTCGACTCGAGAGTCGAGACAGGCCGTCCCCTGCGACACCCTCTCGTCACACTGTCCCGGGGTACCGGAACTGGAACGGGCCCAGACGCGTGCGAAGTAAGTGGACGGGACGAAGAGACAAGTTGGACTGTGGCGTCCGAGTAACGTTCTCGTCGTCAAGCCGGGGAGCACGAGTAAAGACGGTCCTCGATCACCGTCTTAAACCACCTACACGTACCAACTACCTCCCGTCCTAACGACGCGTCCCCAGTGTTTACGTTCCGGTACGAACTGCGGGTCCACCCCTTGACCATCTGTCACCTGACCGAACGAGGACGACGTGCCGCACACCGCCGACGGTCCACGCTCCACCCCACCGGGGTCTCCTCAACTCCAAGGACCAAGAGAGCGCCTCAGGACTCGTCCTCTGCGGAGGCGTCGTCCGGCACGACGACACTGGGCAGACAGACGACCCCAGACAGTGGCGCAGGGTCCGTCCCTTCACGTCTCACTTCAGGGTTGTGGGACGCGCGAGATGATTGGGCGTCAGGAAGTCCGTTTCCGTACCGACCACCAGAACGTCATCCCTTTCCTTAGTAAACGTACTAATTTTTATAAAGAAAAAGGCTTAACACCATCTTACATGTACTGTGTTTTACATGGAAAATTTTTTGATAAAATTTAAAGTTTTACATGGTAATATTTGGTGTCAAGGTGCCATCATTTACGTAAAAGTAACAATACGTTAGTAGGGGTAGTCGGTAGAAGTGTTGAGAAAAGTAGAAAGTTTTGACTTTGAGTTTTGGGTAATTCGTTATTGAAGGGTAACCGAGGAGTAGGGGTGGGGAGCCGGGGACCGTTGGTGGTAAGATGAAAGGTACAGATACTTAAACTGACGACATCACGACATCTGACCTACAAACACAGGACTGTTTTTGAGTATTAACTTTGGATTAGGGATTACACCACCACAGACTTCCACCTTGAAAACCCTCCACTAATCCAGTACTCCCACGTCGAGATTACTGAGTCTAATCGTCGTAGAAGATCCTTTCTTCGATCTCGTGAGGGAACGGAGAAGACGAGACACCCTTGTGTCACCCTTCTTCCTTATTACACTTGGTCTTTAACCGGACTGGGGTCTACTCGGTCGCAGAACCTGAAGGTCGGAGATCTTGACACTCTTTATTCAAAGACAAGAAATATTCAGTGGATCAGAGACCATAAAAACAATATCGTCGGATTTACCTGACTCTGTAAATCCATGGAGTGTAATCACTTTAGTATGGTATAAACAGGAAAAGACAGACCGAATAAAGGGAATTGTATTACAGAATTCTAAGTAGGTACAATGTATAATCTTTAACAGAGGAAAAAATTCCGACTTATTATCAGGTCGTATACATATGCGGTGTAGAGTAAAAGGGTAGGCAGACAATAAGTACGTGGACAACTACCTGTAAACCTAGTAAAGATAGAAAACTCACAAAACTTATTACGACGATACGCGTACCGACATTTTTGTGGACAAGTTCAGGGACGAAAGTCAAGAATACCCACTTGTACGTCTTCACCTTAACGACCCAGGTTACCACTAAAATGCAAATTATAAAACTCCTTGGTCGTATAATAAAAGGTGTCACCTTCGACGTACTAAAAAACTTTCTCCGCATACAAGTTGTGTAAAAATTCCATTATGAAACCTGGTCTACTAATGATTTTGACACCACTTCTCTACATTCTAAGACCCTTCTACCAGTTTACCACCGTAAGAAGAAACAAAAACGAAAAGAGACGAGGTCTGGGTACGGAGACGCCAGTCGGACCGTAGGTAGACCTTCGGTCCTTCCCCGGGTCTGGGTCAGAACCCTCGGCCCGTACGAGAAAGACTAACACAGGTGACTGAAAAAAGGGTGTGACCAGAGGGAGTAAGGGATTTATCGAGAGTGTGATTCACCTTACAAAAAACAAACGTGACCCCACCCCTCCTCAAGAATCCTGTGACTTCTTTAAATCTGACTGTCGAGTTTTTCTTCCTTCCCTGGTACAAGTCGATCTTAAAACCCCCATACTCGAGGGTTTCCAGGACCTGGGACAAAAGGTCCATTTCCTTGTTTATAACGACGTTCCTCCTGCACCTTCTTCTATAAAGAAGAAGGACTTCTAGCACAGATCGGTAAGACCTCCTCTTCTGGTAGTCTCCAGACACAGGGACCTCGGCCCCCAGGGCACCCTGGCGACGGACCCGTGCGCCCACACAGAGTTCAGGAGGGCGTAGAATCTGCTGGGCTATCGAAGCGAAAGAAGTCAGACGACTCCGATTGACCCTTCAAACAGATGAATCATAAACGACGACACAACTTTCTCTCCACCCCCACGTTCTACTTCTTTGGAAATTTGTTTTGAAATTCCTCTCAATAGAGTGGTATTGAGCTTTGACTTGTGAACCTGCGGACCATTATATTTGGAACGGTTAAGCGTAATGTTGTGTCTAACGTTGTACGGAGAGAAGAGCATTTACAAAAAAACTCCAGTGACGTCGAGATAGTCTAGGGGGATGGGGAACTGGAAAACGGCTATCTGGCGACACGGAAACGAAAGGACGAGAACGAGTGGACTTCGGCTCCCGACTAGTCCCTATGACCCCTCGGCGTGACAAACAAGTCGTTGGCCGGACACCGGAGAAACGAGACGACGCGTGTCCCAAGGCAGACCGTCGGAAAAGGCAGAGAGTCTTACTGACAAATGGGCAAGAGTGAGAGGAGGTAGAGGAGAAAGGTGCAGAGAACGGAATACAATGACTCCCAAGGAAGTCGAAGAGTGGGGGTTTGGGTGTTTGTTCGAAGGGGTACCAAGAACCCAGAACCTTCGTTTCCGTCGTAGGAGAGGAGGTCCCCATTAACGAGGGAGAACTGAGAGCTCCGGAGTGGGGAAAGGAAAGCTATGACGCAAAGAGGAGCATGAGTAGGGGAGTGAAAGGACGCAGGAGTCGGAGAGGAAGAACGTAGGAAGGGGTGTCTAATACTTGTGCGTGTTCGAGTTTTATGGGTGCCGTCGGGTTGCCCGTCTTTTGTGCTGACGCAAACGAGGCTTCGGACACACGTTAACCGGAATCGAAGAGTCAGCGCGGGGACCGTCCTCCTGGGACGTTTGCAGTGAGGGAGGGGTAGAGAGGACGGCACTGAGTCAGACCGAGACCGAAGGGTTCGAGGTGTCCTTGGTCCTGTCGTCGGGACGGGGTCAATGGTGGTACCCACCCTCTAAAAGTTAGGTAAGAAGTGGAGAAGGGAAAGGTCTTAGACTTCCACACTACGAAGGTGAGAAATTGTTAGGACCACGACGGCCCGTTTCACCTTTCTCGTGCACGAAACACTATTTAGCCTTAGTGTCGAGCAGGTACATTATCGACATACTGACACCTGATATCACACTGATGTCAGTGAATCCCGACTCTGAGTCAAAAGAGTAGACGTTTTACCCCTTCCATCGTAGTCGTAGCCCCCTCCTGACTACTCCTTCCGTATTTCGAGGGATGATGACTACTGACACGCACGTACGGCTCAGCGAGGTAACACAGACTGAGAAACTCTGGGACGCCTGAGATCGGGTGGTCCGAAGAGACAGGTACCCTAAAGAATCCGTTCAGAGTTGGTCTCCGTATTGAAAACCAAGACCCAGGAGTCGGGAGTACGACCCCAGTACGGAGTACGGAGTCGACGAATTGGGAACAATACCTTCCAGAAACCTTAGGTGAGAGGAAACCATCCAGGACATAAAGAGGGGAAAGAGATAAATATAACGAAGAAGGATTCAAATTAAGAAGTTCTAGAGCCGGAAACGTTCTCTGTAAAGGAGGGAGACTTGACGGAAAGACGAAAATAGGTAGGTCGTTTGGGGGTGGACAGAGGGTCGGGGACGAGTCCAGGAACGGACCTTAACGACCAGTGGGGGCACGAACCACGACGGGAACAGTGATTGTGGAGTGTGCAGAAAGTACTCAGTCCTGGGCTCATTGCCCTCGGTCTCGAACGCCGAGAGGTCGCCGGAACCAAGGGTCGTGCACGCACCGCAAGCATCCCCAGTACTGTACCTGAGCAGAGATCCTTTTATACGGGACTCCTCACGTAAATGGAGTTCGTTGTAAGTCACTTTATTCGTAATAGCTGTCCCATTTCCGTAAGAAATACCTAAAATTGGGCACTACAATTGTATATGCTATTGGAATAACCAACTCCTACTTTACCTCCGTGACAAAAACTACTCGAAGACCTTAGTGGTCACTACGTAAACGGGCCGTTCCGACTTATTTACTACTCGTACAGGACTAAGAAGGACGACCCCCTCTTAAGACACGTGGTTTCCGGGGTAGACCACCACACCTACCGCGTGTCACTTGCCGCTTCGACCCTAGACTCGTGATAAGACGCCACCCCTTCGTCCAGGAAAGAGTGAGTGAAACATAAATTGCGAAAAAGAAAAGACCCAAAGTACCAAGAAATCGACTCTTATATTTCCGTTATTCCCTCTTGACGTCCGGGAGTAAAAGAGACGACCATTTTGAAAGGGTGACCCTATTCCCTTGACGAGAAAAAGAGAAATCTTACTAAAGAACCCCGATGGGTCCGAGAAAGAGACGAAACATAAAGACATACACCGTAACAGAACCCTCTCGTAACTGGAGAGGAGCGTGAGTGACTCAGTCAGGCCCTCTTTGGAGGAAGGACAGGTAACCGGAATGGAAACGTCCAGTACCCGAAATTGGTCTTGAGCCTACACGGGGCAGAGTGAGCTGGGTCGGACGAAACGTGTAACGGCGTTCTTGTAGTGAACTTTCAGAAAGGACTGAAAGAAAACGACTACTTCATCGTAAGTGTGAAGGTCCACACCTCGACTTCCCGGGTGGTGACAGACCAACACTTGACGTGAAGTCAAGGACGCGGACTCACCGGAGTAGAAGTTCAGGATGGAGTCTTGAGTCAAGGAGATACTTTGTCGAGACGGGTGGAGTCTTTCCGGACGAGATCTTAATAGATACCCACACGAAATGGAGAAGGTCGTCACCCTTCGGAGTTGTCGTCGCCGACGTAGAGTGATTGAAAGTTACAGGGGTACCGTCGATCATGTCCCGACTCACACACACACGTATACACACACACGCACATATACACACACATCCGTAACTAAGAGATCCGAGTCAGAAATTTGGCACCTTCTTTTAGTTAAGATTGAGTGACACAATAAGGTCTATTTAACCTTCCGAGAGTTGTGTAAAAAGATGTTACGTCGTTAATAAAGGTTTTCTTTTTATCATAGTAAGTGTGAACGAGAAAGGTAAATATTATCCTCCTCCCAAAGGATATTTCAAATTACCATTGACTAAAGTCCTTTCCTTGGATAACATAACCATTTTAACGTAATTCGACTCTTTTAAAACAAAGTTAAATAAAACTTAAATTTGCAGATCTTTATGTCTACGTATTTTCAAAGTGCAGACAACACGTAACGCCCCACCCGTATAGGACACTGAAGTAACTAGATAATACCAAATCAAATTTTTCTGTGTGTAGAAAATCCTACACTTAGAATCATACCCAACACAAGACTCTATCTTTTTCCCTTGACAGGGGTGTGTTTGCTTAGGGGGTTGTCCAGTTCGTCCTCCGAGACGGAACGGACGCACACCTCACGGGCACGAGGGGTGTACCCGTGGGGTGGGTGGAGACGCCCGGGCACCGGCGTCACACTGGACCGACGACTACCGGCCCTCCGGGAGCGACTACACTAACAGGTCGGAGACTCCCCTGACCGACAAGGAGAAAGTCTTTTCACACAACATAAGATAAAGTCTGGAGGGTCCCCGGCCGGGGTGAGACTCGGAGACGGGAAAGTGAAAGGAGTGCAACCAAAGAGGACAGTTTTCTTAAAGAGATTACGGACTTTTAGGGTTAAAGTGGAGGTCGCGTGTATCGGCGACGAGAGACTCTCCAAAATTACAGGTACACTTTACGCTATTATTCTAAACTCAAATCACCGCAGCCGAAAGAACTGTACTGAAATAGACACTATAGTCGTGAATCGAGTTCGATAGACGGGAGTCGTCTCGACGCCGAGACGAGGCAGGTGACACCGGTGGAGAGACGAGGAAGAGGTACGACGGAAGAGGAGGGACTTCACCCCTTCCCTCTCGTACCGCGTCTACTGGTCCGAGGACAGTAGGTACAATCGGTTAGACCTCTTTTCTCTCTTGGACAGGGGACATCCCGTCCTGAGATCAGCTGACCCGACCCCGGACTCGGGTGGTCCCGTGACTGGACCTTCTTTGACCAGTATACGGGTGTTACCACGTGGTAGTTCCTTATGTCCACAGGAATGGTCCTTCTCTCATCCCGACACCCCGTCTCTTCCTGTTTACAAACGGTACGGTCGATACGGGACGACGACGACGGCGACGGCGGCGGTTCAACGAAGTCAGCACAGGCTGAGACACGCTGGGGTATCTACCGTCGGGTG
Organism: Capra ibex; assembly: GCA_006410555.1. Taxonomy (NCBI): domain Eukaryota; kingdom Metazoa; phylum Chordata; class Mammalia; order Artiodactyla; family Bovidae; genus Capra; species Capra ibex. The sequence goes on from SJYO01035988.1 coordinate 258,400, forward strand.
GTCCGAGGGGGTAGGGACCCTAAGAGGTCCGTTCTTGAGACCTCACCCAACGGTAAAGGAAGAGGTTACGTACTTTCATTTTTCACTTTCACTTCAGTCTCAGCACAGGTCGAGAGTCGCTGGGGTACCTGACGTCGGATGGTCCGACGAGGTAGGTACCCTAAAAGTAAAAGGTCCGTTCTCATGACCTCACCCCACGGTAACGGAAGAGGTGTCGATGCAGGATGTTTTAGATAAAGAGTCTCAGTGCCATAAGTTAAAAAAGAAAATAAACAATTACTTACAAAAGACATTATAGAAAATTGGTTAATGAGTAAAAATTAACCTCCCATTAAATATTATAACCCAACCAAGACGGTATATGGTTGTACTCAGTCGGTGTCTATAGGAGTACAGGGGAGGGAGAACTTGGAGAGAGGGTGGCGGGTGGGATAGGATCGGGAGATTCAACAGTGACTCGAGACACGTAGTGTGTCGTTTAAGGGTGGCTGACAAAATGTATACCATTATATCAGCCTGTGCTGACTCGCTGAAGTGAGAGTGAAAAGTGAAAGTACGTAACCTCCTCCTGTACCGTCGGGTGAGGTCACAAGAACGGACCTCTTAGAGTCCCTGCCCCCTCGGACCACCCGACGGCAGAGACCCCATCGTGTCGCAGCCTGTGCTGACGTCGCTGAGTCGTCGCCGTCGCCGTCGTCGCCGTCACCGTCGTCGCCGTCGCCGTCGCCGTCGCCGCCGCCGTCACATATATATAGTTACGGCGGGCGAGTTAAACGGGGTGAGAGAGGAAGGAGGTGACACAGACTATAAGCAGACGCAGAGGAAACGACGGGACGTCTACCCAAGGAGTCACGGTAGAAAGGTCGAAGGTATGTATACACAACTATACATTATAAGCGAAAAGAGAAAGACTGAGCGAAGTGAGACATATTATCCGAGATCCAAGTAGGAGGAGTAATCCTGACCGAGGTCACGTAAGGAAAAGTATCGACTCATTATAAGGTAGTATATATGCATGGGGGCGAAGAAATGGTAGTAGACAGACACCCGTAGGTCCAACGAAGGTGCAGGATCGATAACATTTGTCACGACGTTACTTGCAGCCCCGTGTACACAGAAAAAGGTAAGACCGAAGGAGTCCCATATACGGGCCATCACCCTAACAACCCAGTATACCACCAAAATAAGATCAAAAATTTCCTTAGAGGTATAAGAAGAGGTATCACCGACATAGAGAAGTCAACAAAGTTTCTTGTAAAACACTTTAATAACTGAAATTTTACCCCCGTGATCTCCGGTGTTTTGCAGAGTAAAGAGGTGGACTTGTCCCAACCTGGTGGTGTCCGAGAGAGGCCCCTAGACTTACTACCCACGAAAAGTCCCTTCGAGGAGACTTTCCCACGTGGAAAAGTCCCCGTGGAGACACACGGACTCTATGACAACACGTGTGAAACTTACGTTCGTAAGAGGTCTCGTCTCAACCGTTCCTCTCCCCCTTTAGGTGTCCCGAAGTAAAAGACACCACGAGTTGTTCACTCCGCAAAAACAAAGTGGTAAAGCCCGGTCTACTAAGGTATTCTCGGAGCAAGACGGGACTGGGTAGAGGTACTCCAAGGCATCTCTAGACCGGAGGGGGCGGGCGACGGCACGTGGAGTGTCTCCGGACGTCCACGAGTGTGGACTCTGGCTGTCCGCCTCAGTCAGTTTTTCACGGGTACACAAATAAAGGTTCACACATGTGTATGACGACAACTCAACACAGGTACACACTTTTCACACACGAAACGCACAGAAATGTGCAGCCCTCCACGAGACACACACGAAAACACCCAGACGTAAACACATGCACACAAAGACACCACGAACACACATAGACTCTCTCCCATACACTCGACTCAACTACAAATACAAATCTGAGACAAACACCCACATAGACTTCTCAACCTCCTTGTTGTAAGGAACTGAGTGTAAATGATTAGAAAAGGAATTACACGAATTAAATACTTCAGCGGTCGACGGCAGGAAGGGAGAGGGGGTCGGTTCGTCCTCCGTCAGACCAGGTCGACAGTACGACCCTACGTAAGACGAGAAGAACTCGTACGAAATAATAAAAATAAAAATTTCGAGAACCTTCCGGAACACTCTCTCCACGACCCTCAAGTAGCGTCTAATAAAAATTATTGTCTTAGGATCTCCCTTTACCTTTCGACACAAAATAACCGTTCGACAGAAGAGGTAGAGATTTCATTTATTCTGAGGTAAAAGATGTAATAAATTACACAGTAGGAAGGGAGGGGGAAAATTAGTGGGAGGTTTACCTGCGTACTCCAGGTTTGGTTGTCCGTGTCTCGGGAGGGACGCTCGTGCGGACATACCCCGGACGAGCCCCCTCCACGTAGGCCACCCCGTGTCTAGGTAAGACGACCCTCAGTCCGGGAGGGACCCAGTGTCCACCGGAGGACGGACGAATCTCACTGGTCGGGACCCGGGACCACTACACATTCCGAAACCTCCTTAGTCTTGTACTACCCACCTCCCGTGGAACACCAGATCTCTTCGAAGACGATCCGAGACCACCGGTGTGGTCGACGATCAGTAAAGTCGAGTTGAGTCAAACTAGGTTTATTCGTGTCTCTCGTGGGCGAGTAATGGACCGTAAGACGATTCACACGCGCACACACATTTACTCCCTTTCACCTGTGGAGATGATGGGGAACTTTTACAGCTATACAACTACGTCAACTGGGTTTCGGGCCGAGAGATCCGACGTCATATCTGGGACGGTGTAGACACTCAGGGTGACGGGAGACCTCGGTGTCGAGACACAAAACACTCTCGAAAAGACGATACGGTACCTGCACCTGCCCCTTTAGGAGACGTGACCACAGACGTCCAGGTGTGTGTCGTCCGTGCAAAACTAAAGACGACGGACGTCGTTCCAACACCGCGGTGGCCGGACCTCCGGACGAAGAGTCGGAACGGGGGTGTGGACGAGGGCGAAGACGAGACGAAGACGAAGAGTATAGGGACGTGTCGACCGGAAGTATAGGTGTGTCCTGACAGGACGGTTGAAGTCTGAGGGGTTCTGTGAGTCGACAAATGGGAAGTACTCGAAGCATTCTTCAAAAAAAGACTTATCTCTCCTTAAAACGCATCACGGAACAAGACGGCCTTATGTATGCATTTCGACTGTCCACCCTCAGACAAAAGTTTGACAAATACACCTTCCACGATCAGACTTCCCCTTCTCGAACACAACTAGGAAAGTCCTTTGAGAAGGGAGTTTCAAAGGTCCTAAGACCCTTGGCGACCACTCCTCGATTGTGTGGAAAAGAGGTTTCGGAGAGAAACGTAGGAAGGGGAAGGAGAAGAGAGGAGAAGAAAGGAAGAAGAAAAAAGAGAGGATAGTACTTTAACAATTTCGTGAAAGGAACACGGTCCTGTTTGAGGACTCCGGTCTAGTGTGTAAACCTCGCGAATGTTTCGTGGGTCCGCGTCAGTGGGAATTTTAACAACTCACAGCCCCGAGGTCCTAGTCACGGCCCATGACTCCCTGAGAACTTTTATTATACCTAAACTAGAGGACAGAACCTCGAAGACGTTGTAGACTGTTCCATCCTTCAGTGTTGTAAATAGATTACATCTACACGTAAGAACCGTACGCCGTCCGTCGAACTTCCTCCCCTTCCTCTCTGGGTCTTTCACACACAAACGTCCACTAAGGTGGATGGACGGGTGGACGGGTATAGAAGTGGAAAGTAGACCGCAAAACTCGACCCCTGAATGCCGTGAGGGGCTTCAGAGAAGGCGACGAAAGTGGAGGGAGATTCGACACACATCTTATACGATGTGTTATTGAACATCGACCTTTATTAAGGAATCCTTTCTTATTAAAGATATCCTTTCTTAATAAGAAAGCACTTTTGTGTACGTCTTAGGGAGACAGGGTCGACGCTATCTTCCACCCTGCTCCCGTCACAAACTCGAGGCTCTCTGCGACAGTGGGTGCACGGTCCCCGACCTCTCGACCGACGTGACCGCCGTCCAGACAAGGGTGAAAAGGCCTCGTCTTGACCCCACCCCCTCAAAGGGGGCTCCGGAATGGGAAGTCCCGTCTTTTCCCTCCCGCCCCACCCCCACCGACACGTGCGCACGACTCTGTCGCTCCGACCGGGTCAAGCACCGCACCATCCAACAGGGTCTCGTGGGGAATGAAACGACGCGAAACAGCGAGAGGATCGAAGAAAAGGGATTACTCGACCCGTTCCGTTACCTCTCTGAAGATCTGGAAGAGCCCGGACTACGGAAGTCGGGAAGACTTGACTTCTTGATCCACCTTGATCCTGGTCGCGGACTTTGTTGTCCGCAGGGCCCCCGTTTCGAAAACCAGAACGATTCTTACTCTCGGAACCGTCGAGTGTTCGAGGGCTCCTCGAGTGCCCCGGTCTCGGAGTACTCACCTCTCTAACACCTCCTAAGAACCCCGAACCGATCCCACAAACTCGGAACGTAGGACGCCAGGACTCCCGATGGGTCGAATAACCACCGTGTAGACTCGAGTCGAAAATAGATGGAAGAGGGACTTCCTTCCACGCTCTGGAGTCTTAGGGTCTACCGGGTCATAGTTACGATGTACCTCGGGACCCGGGGACTGAGGGTGTCGACTGAGTAGGTGCGTTGGACGAAGTGCGCGACCCGAGGAGAACGGAAGGTCTGTCCGGTACGGACACGAAAGTGTACCGAAAACTGGTGAGGAAGAGAGAACCCTCAAAGATGTAGGGTTCCGGACTGGATCTAGAGTCGGACCAAGGTCTCCTCGAAGACCCGGGTTTGTAAAGTCAGGTTCGGGAAGTAAACAAACATAAAAGGAAGGACTCTTGGATGGCCCGCGGTTGAAGATCCGAGACACAAAACTCTCGTAGTTCCTCTTACTCTGATCGACACTGGACTCCGACAAAGTTGGGACTCATTAGAGAGAAGGTGGAACAGGAATTTTATATGTACTTTCATGTTTTTTTACTGGTTTTTGTTGTGTTTTTCGGAGTGTCCTTGTGGCAGTTGTTAGTGATCGGAACCCTCCCCAAAGGTAATAGAAGCCGTTGTTACTCTGTCGAAGTCTTCGTGTTAACTACTGTAAAAGTAACAATCACCGAGTCGACCGATCTCCACTCACTCTTCTCCGGAACCGCTAGGGGAGGGGTTCTAGACTTCTTCGGGAACTTGGGTCGTCCCATGACTCATCACGGGACGGGGTAGAGGGGAGGGACGGGTAACGTTGGACCCCCCCAACTGTCCCCTTCCGCACAACGTTGTCAGGACTCTCAACACCAAAGGCGTCCAAGTCACGACGACCACCCGACTCCCCTCTCTCGGCAAAGTAGACACGGAATATGGCCCACCTTCTCTTAACTCGGGGAGGGGTACAAATGACCCCGTAATACACCCTCTCGGACTGGAAAGAGTCGGGTGGTACACTCACGGACTGGGGTTCGCGACGGTGCGCCTACCCTATACTCGGTTGAAACGGAAGGTTCAAATCGAGAGGTCCCCCGTAAGAGGTCCCTTGACCCCCTAGTCTCCTACCCGTTTTTACCATTTTAAAACGATGTAGAGAGACAGTTGTTCTAGAACACGTTCTACTTATACGTTGTTGTTGTTGTTGTTGTTGTTGTTGTTGTTGGTTTGGGTTTTGGTTTGGTGATCCCCTGGTTCCTTTTTCAAGACTTGATTTATATGACTGAGGTAAACTTTTGTGTTGAAAACTCTTTTATAAAAAATCCTCCTTTACTTTTCATTAAATTTCTAGATATAAAGTACAAGAATCACTCAATAATCTTACATACTTTAATAATCTTCTCTAGTCCGACTACTGTTCGTCTCGTCCGACTCTGTACTCGAGTCTATTTTTCCTGTTGTCGTTATAATTGTTTCCGAAGGTCTTTTGTGCGTCGTCCTCTCGAATTGAGAGACAGTCACCGTTGTTTCCCTTCTTGACTTGAGAGTCTTTTTTACGATACGACAATTCCTGTTTGGATCCAAGGAAAAGATCTTAAGTAACTTTTTCCTGTTTCCCTACCTTTATTCTTTATGTTCTCATTGTCTCAGGTTATTTTCATGTAATTGGAAACTTATTATACCGATAACACTCCTTCTTTATAGGTCAGTCTTCTTCGTTACTAGTTTCCATATTACACACTTTTTAAAAGACTAGACCCTTTCTACATGAAGTATCTATTATTAGTCATTACTATGGATTTCCGTTTAAACGAGTTTTTGTTCGTATCTATATGAGAAAATTAAATTAGTCACTAAATTTCTATCGATATTTTCGTAAGTTAGACTCTCATGTACAATGAGTCTTTCCTCGTTTTATGGTCAGTCCTATTACAATCTAATCAGTAATTGTCGTCCTTTAATCTCTTGTTACCCTGCAGAAGACTCAAAAGTCTCTTTAGTACAAAATAATGGTGGTTAAACTTGAAATATACAATTCCTTTATTTTCGTAAAAATATACATCCCTGAGACTTTTTTGTGATGCGGAATATGTCGTGACAATTTTGACATTCTTCTTAGTTTACCTTCTTGAGACCCCACCTCTCCAGTTAACTGTTTACAGACGTACGTTCAAACCTACTTTTTCGGTCTCCAGTTTTACTTCCGACTTCTGCGCACTACTTGTTTTTGACAGTGAGTGAGTGTCACCGGACTGAGAACCTTAGGACCACAAGAGTCAACGTGTCAGTACAGGCTGATAAACGCTGGGGTACCGGACATCGGGAGGTCCGAGGAGACAGGTACCTTAAAAGGTCCGTTCTTACGATCTCAACGAACGTAAAGGATGAGGTCCCCTAGAAGGACAGGGTCCCTAACTCAGACACAGAGGATGTGACCGTCCACCTAAAAAATGGTGAGTCGGTGGACCATTCGGACTATCCACGCACATTTGACTCACTATAAAGACAGTGACTCACCATCCACGTACATTTAACTCGTCCTATAGACTCGACCGTGCTGAATCTTCGACCCCCACTTCTGTCTGTCTTAAAGACAAAAATACTCCATATATATGAAATTTTTTTTTAATCAAGTAAAAAAATTTTAACCTCCTATTAACGAAATGTTATAACACAACTAAAGACGGTATGTAGTCGTACTTAGTTGGTATCCCTATGTCTACAGAGGAGGGAGAACTGAAAGAGAGGATGGGGGTAGGGGTAGGGTAGGGACATACAACAGGTCTCGTATACTCTATGTATAAGATTTCTTGTGCGATCTTTAACTATTCGACTGAAAAGTCTAACACTACTTCAGTGTTTCTTTTATTGTGTTCCAGTAACTACTCCTCCTTACCTCACTCAACCTTCCGACGAACCACTCCTTATAAGTCCAAGAGAAAACCTACACGATTAAACCTTTTGGGCCGGTCCGTCAACCTACACTCAGACCTCAAACTCCCCCTTCAGATTCGACAATTTTAGTGAAACTCACGAAACCTACTATAAAATTCGACACCCTAAACGATGGATGTAGTTAGTTGACAAGTCTCTTCCCTCTCCTCCCGGACCGTTTCCTCCGAATCTTGCCTGTTCGTCAAACCCTCCTCTCTTTAGCTGTCTTAAAAAAGTCAACCTTTACATAAGTTACAAACCGTAGATCTTTGTCTCTGGTTTGAATTATTGCCGACCTCAGTGTATCTTCCCACAAAGGGTGACGGTACACTTTTCAATCTATACACGGGTTCCTTTGTACCATCCATCGAGGTGTCTAGTCCCTGTGTCTGCAGGAGACCGATTAAAAACAGTCGAACTCGGGTGCTGAAGTGGAAACTCTCAGACACTACCGACGACCTTGAGGTCGTTAGTGTAGACATAGGAGTGTGGATCTTTCTCCTTTCTGTTGTCTTGTTCTCTCTGTGTCCGGCGTACGGGTGGAGAAGATTCGGCGAACGAATCTTGGAGATAAGAACTGAAGGTGAATGTCGAGGACCCGGTGGAGACAGAGTTCTCTCCGAAGTCAAAAAGACTTATGTCAAGTCTATGTGATGTTAAAAAGACTGAGTTATAGGAGTAGACGTTTTTTATCCCTAAAGAGGTATATAAGCCAAGTCAAGTCAGTGAGTCCGTACAGACTGAGAAACGCTGGGTTACCTGACGTCGTACGGTCCGGAGGGACAGGTATTGGTTGAGGGTCTCGAATGAGTTTGAGTACAGGTATCTCATCCACTACGATAGGTTGGTAGAGTAGGAGACAGCAGGGGAAGATGAGGACAGAAGTTAGAAAGGGTCGTAGCCCCAGAAAAGGTCACTCAGTCAAGAAGCGTAGTCCACCGGTCTCATAACCTCAAAGCCAAAGTTGTAGTCAGGAAAGTTACTAATAAGTCCTGACTAAAAGAAATCCTACCTGACCAACCTAGAGGAACGTCAGGTTCCCTGAGAGTTCTCAGAAGAGGTTGTGGTGTCAAGTTTTCGTAGTTAAGAAACCACGAGTCGAAAGAAGTATCAGGTTGAGAGTGTAGGTATGTACTGATGACCTTTTTGGTATCGAAACTGATCTACCTGGAAACAACCGTTTCATTACAAAGACGAAAACTTATACGACAGGTCCAAACAGTATCGAAAGGAAGGTTCCTCGTTCGTAGAAAATTAAAGTACCGACGTCAGTGGTAGACGTCACTAAAACGTCGGGGGGCTTTATTTCAGACTGTGACAAAGGTGACAAAGAGGTAGATAAACGGTACTTCACTACCCTGGTCTACGACACTAAAATCAAAAGACTTACAACTCGAATCAAGTCAAGTCAAGCAAAGTCAGCGAGTCAGCACAGACTGAGAAACGCTGGGGTACTTAGCGTCGTGCGGTCCGGAGGGACAGGTAGTGGTAGAGGACCTCAAATAAGTCTGAGTGCAGGTAGCTCAGTCGCTACGGTAGGTCGGTAGAGTAGGAACCAGCAGGAGAAGAGGAGGACGGAGATTAGAGAGGGTCGTAGTCTCAGAAAGGGTTACTCAGTTGAGAAACGTACTTCACCGGTTTCATGATCTCGAAATCGAAATCGTAGTAAGGAAGGTTTCTTTAGGGTCCCAACTAGAGGAAGTCTTACCTGACCAACCTAGAGGAACGTCAGGTTCCCTGAGAGTTCTCAGAAGAGGTTGTGGTGTCAAGTTTGCGTAGTTAAGAAACCGCGAGTCGAAAGAAGTGTCAAGTTGAGAGTGTAGGTATGTACTGGTGATCTTTTTGGTATCGAAACTGATCTACCCGGAAACAACCGTTTCATTACAGAGACGAAAACTTATACGACAGATCCAACCAGTATCGAAAGGAAGGTCCCTCGTTCGCAGAAAATTAAAGTACCGACGTCAGTGGTAGACGTCACTATAACCTCGGGGTTTTTTATTTCAGACTGTGACAAAGGTGACAAAGGGGTAGATAAAGGGTACTTCACTACCCTGGTCTACGGTACTAGAAGCAAAGGACTTACAACTCGAAATTCGGTTGGAAGTGAGAGGTGAAAGTGAAAGTAGTTCTCCGAAAACTTAAGGAGAAGTGAAAGACGGTATTCCCACCACAGTAGACGTATAGACTCCAATAACTATAAAGAGGACCGTTAGAACTAAGGTCGAACACAAAGAAGGTCAGGTCACAAAGAGTACTACATGAGAAGTACATTCAATTTATTCGTTCCATATGTTATATGTCGGAACTGTATGAAGAAAAGGATAAACCTTGGTCAGACAACAAGGTGCAGGTCAAGATTGACAACGAAGGACTGGACGTATGTCTAAAGAGTTCTCCGTCCAGTCCACCCGACCATAAGGGTAGAGAACTTCTTAAAAGGTGTCAACTAACACTAGGTGTGTGAGTTTCCGAAACCGTATCAGTTATTTCGTCTTTATCTACAAAAAGACCTTGAGAGAACGAAAAAGGTACTAGGTCGTCTACAACCGTTAAATTAGAGACCAAGGAGACGGAAAAGACTTTGGTCGAACTTGTAGTCCCTCAAGTGCCAAGTGTATAACGACTTCGGACCGAACCTCTTAAACCTCGTAATGAAATGATCGTACACTCTACTCACGTTAACACGTCATCAAACTCGTAAGAAAACGTAACGGAAAGAAACCTTAACCTTACTTTTGACTGGAAAAGGTCAGGACACCGGTGACGACTCAAAAGGTTTGAACGACCGAATAACTCACGTTGTGAAAGTGTCGTAGTAGAAAGTCCTAAACTTTATCGAGTCAACCTTAAAGTAGTGGAGGTGATCGAAACAAGCATCACTACGAAAGATTCCGGGTGAACTGAAGTGTAAGGTTCTACAGACCGAGATCTAATCACTAGTGTAGTAGTACTAATAGAACCAGTACTTCTAGAAAAAACATGTCAAGAAGACACATAAGAACGGTGGAGAAGAATTATAGAGACTTACGACTCGAAGTCGGTTGCAAAAGTGAGAGGAGAAAGTGAAAGTAGTTCTCCGAAAAATCAATGAGAAGTGAAAGACGGTATTCCCACCACAGTAGACGTGTACTCCACTATCTATAAAAAGGGTCGTTAGAACTAAGGTCGAACACGAAGTAGGTCGGGTCGTAAAGAGTACTACATGAGACGTATATTCAATTTATTCGTCCCACTGTTATATGTCGGAACTGTATGAGGAAAAGGATAAACCTTGGTCAACCAACCAGGTACAAGTCAAGATTGACGACGAAGGACTGAACGTATGTCTAAAGAATTCTCAGACCCGACCACCAGACCATAAGGGTAGAGAAAGTCTTAAAAGGTGACAAATAACACTAGGTGTGTCAGTTTCCGAAACCGTATCAGTTATTTCGTCTTCATCCACAAAAAGAACTTGAGAACAAGAAAGAGCTACTAGGTTACCTACAACCGTTAAACTGGAGACCAAGGAGACGGAAAAGATTTAGGTCGAACTTGTAGACCTTCAAGTACCAAGTACATGACAACTTCGGACCGAACTTCTTAAAACTCGTAATGAAATGATGACACACAAAGTAATAAATACCCGAAGGGACCACGGAGTCACCATTTCTTAGGGGGACGACTATCCCTCTGTACCCAAGTCGGGACCCAACTCTTCTCGGGGACCTCTTCCTTTACCGTTGGGTGAGGTTATAAGAACGGACCCTTTAGGGTACCTGTCTCCTCGGAACACCCGACGTCAGGTACCCGAACGTTTTTTCAACTTGTGTTGAATCGATGATTTGTTGTTGTTGGAAGTACCCACGTAAATAAATAAGTACTTGGTTTAGTTTGTAATTCTGACTTGTCTACCGAATTACGTAGACCCGGACCACCGACCCTGACACAGGGACAAAGACTAGTGACGACTCGTGACTGGTATACCCACCTACGGTTTACGAGGTACATCTCAATATGAGTCGTAACGAGGTGCCCAACGAAAACAGGGGTAAACAACACTCTACCGTCGTCGTGCGGACGCTCCCGCTCAGGTCCTCATCACGCCGACACATCACCGGCCGCCGCATGACGAGGTACGACAGGGATGGACACCCCGGACCCGTCGCTCGCCTGAGACGTCTGCACGACTGCTACCCCTGTCGAGGTGCGTCCCCCGTCCTTCACAGGCTTGTTACGTGGCGACGTCGGATCTCCAGACCCGTGCGGGGATCTGTAAAGGGGACACACAAGACCTTACAAATCACACCAACTGGAACGGTCACTAAATAATTTATGGAATTTTTATCAAAAATGGATCACTATTTTACACCGAGACTAAGAACACGTATGTTATTGGTAACATGAACAACTACTGAAGTCGATATCAACAAACTTTAGTCATAATATAAGTGGGTCTTGTGCATTATTTTATTAAATTCGTTGTTCAAAGACTTTTCTTAAAGGAGATCACCAGATTCTTTTGGTAAGGACAGAATAGGAATTCTCCACTACCTATTTTAATAGGACTAATGTTTCTTTAGTAAACAAGTCCTCTCTCTCGGACACTTGAGGTAACATATCTACACGTCTAACAAGACTCAGACTGGAGTAAGTCGAGACCGTCGTTCCCAGTGTTCGTATGGACGGGACCCTACGGGGGACTATACTGGTTAACTCCTAGGGGGAGGGGTACGACGGGGGGTGGGTTAAGTCCGAAATAGACCGACACCGGAACTGGAACTAGAAGGATTGAGAAGAGGAGTTGTATCTCCCGCGGACTTAATGTCACAAACTTAAACAAAGAGTAATCGACCGTAAAGGAAATTCAGGGTTTACAGGAGTCAAAAATGTAGTAGTCGTCTGTCTTCCCACCGTCGGAGATTACGGTCGAGGTAGGACGCACACCCCGGTCCGGTCTGGGAAGGGCAGACAGGGTACCCGTGAACCTTTCTGTGAGGTGCCCCTCTAGGGGAACAAGAGACGTGTCTTAGTCAGAGCTCCGACCTTTTCTCTTTGACGAACGCCACACCCACCGGTGCGTTACTGTTGTGAGTCTCCGTTTCGATTCCTTCGCCGGTGAAACAAAGGTACCTGACCAGTCGTTCGTATACGTCACCTCGGTTCGCTCTGACCTGAGATCTAGGATTGGGACGGCTAGTGACGGGACACTAGGGCCCACCGAGTGGATTGAAGAAGTCCTCATAGAAAGATTGAAACATTTTTATTGAAAAGTAAAATTCCCATCAAAATTCAAGTGTCGTGTTAACTCTTCAAGTCTCTAAAGGGAAAAGGGGGTAGATGAAGGTGTGTCCGTGTCGGAGGGGATGATAGTTGTAAGGGGTCGATCGTGTGAACAATATTAACTACTTGGTTGTGACTATTTCGAGGCCCTCAACCACTACCTGTCCCTCCGGACCGCACGACGTTAAGTACCCCAGTGTTTCTCAGTCTGTGCTGACTCGCTGACTTGACTCGACTTGTGACTACGCAGAAACAGTGGTTCCAGGCGTCAAATGCAATCCCAAGCGAGAACGACAAAATACAAATTACCCAAACCTGTTTACACACTACTGTACACGGGTAGTAACACCATGGTACGACCAATTAAAGCAACGGGATTTGAGGAGACACGAGAGAGAGAGAGCAAGGGAGTGGACGTTGATGACTAGATAAATGACAGAGACAACGACAAGTCAGCGATTCAGCGAAGACTGAGAAACGCTGGGGTGACTGACGTCGTACGGCCCGAAAGGACAGGAAACGATAGAGGACCTCGAACGAGTTTGAGTACAGGTAACTCAGTCACTACGATATTTTGGTAGAGTAGGAGACAGTGGGGGAAGAGGAAGACGGGAGTTAGAAAGGGTCGTAGTCCCAGAAAAGGTCACTCAACTGAGAAACGTAGTCAACCGGCTTCATGACCTCGAAGTCGAAGTCGTAGTCAGGAAGGTCACTTATAAGTCCCAACTAAAGGAAATCCTAGATGATCAAACTAGAACGTCAGGTTCTCTGAGAGTTCTCACAAGAAGTCACGGTGTCAAACTTTCGTATTTAAGAAACCACGAGTCGGAAGAAATACCAGGTTGAGAGTGTAGGTACGTACTGATGACCTTTTCGAGATCGAAACTGATCTACCTAGAAACAACCTTTTCACTACAGGGACGAAAAATTATACGACACATACAACCAGTATCGAAAAAAGGGTTCGTCGTTCAAAGAAAATTAAAGTACCAACGACAGTGGTAGGTGTCACTAAAACCTCGGGTTCTTTTATTTTAGACGACGACAAAGGTGAAAAAGGGGTAGATAGACGGTACTTCACTACCCTGCCTTACGGTGCTAGAATCAAAAAACTTACAACTCAAAATTCGGTCGCAAAAGTGAGAGCAGAAAGTGGGAGTAGTTTTGCAGGAAATCAAGGAGAAGTGAAAGACGGTAATCTTACGATAGTAGACGTATAGAGTCAAATAACTATAAAGAGGACCTTTAGAACTAGGGTCGAACACTAAGTAGGTCGGGTCGTAAACGAACTACAGGAGACGTATCCTTAATTCATTCGTCCCACTGTGATACGTCGGAACTGGACGAGGAAAGGGCTAAAACTGGGTCAACGAGGTACCGACCAAGATTGATAACGACGACAGAGACATCAAAACGGACGAGGTCCTACGACATATAAACCTTAGGATATCATACGTCTGAAATATACAACGAAAGAAAGTAAATCATTATCAGTGAAATCCAAGGAGTACAGACCCATCGAGAAAAAAAAAAAAAATTGTGACTTATTATCAGGTTGTAGACCTGCATGGTATCAAATAGATACGCGAGTGGTTTCCCGTGGACCCAACGAAGGTCCAAACCCATCAATGTTTGTTTCGACGATATTTGGAGAGACACGTCTAAAAGTTCACAGGGAAAGAAGTGATCGTCGTTGTATCCCTAAACCCTTTGTAATTCGACCTACTCTGTGTCTGTCGGAGACCGTGTTACGACCCATGGTGAGTAGAAGTTCGGGGACAAGGGCTAGTGATGAGGGTAGAGAGGGAGAGGACATGACTACTGTTGGACCACTTCTGTGCAGTGACATCTACCGAAACCCAAAGTAAAAGACCCTTCCCTCCACCTACCTCAAACTCCATTTCTCTGAAAGGTTTCCTTTTCTTGTTTTTTATTGACAATGAGTCCCTTCCTCTTCCGAAGAGTCTTGACTTGTTACACAGCTCCTAATACCCCGATACCTTCCTTCCCACTGTCCGGTACTTATCAACATTTAGCACCTGTTCCTCCAATAGAAAAGGACCCCATGGACACATGGGAGTACTGAGAGTCTTCAGATTCGTGTTCAGGATATTTGATGTTAGTACCTTTTTTACTGTCAGTTTTCTTTGAAGTCGAGTACCTTTTCCCTATCTTCTGGAGACTTCGAATCCCGACCCCACCGGAAGTTCACCGGACCTGTCGACTGTAGGGAGACGTCACATCTGGAGACAGGGACGTGTAGACACTCCTCACGTCACACCATCCCTTCCGGACCCGAAAGATCCACCCATCTATCCTTATTCAAGGTCAGGGTCGAGACGGAACACCGAGACCCTTTCGATATATTCGACAAACTAAGAGTCGAGTCTCTATCGTAATATTATGGATA
Organism: Capra ibex; assembly: GCA_006410555.1. Taxonomy (NCBI): domain Eukaryota; kingdom Metazoa; phylum Chordata; class Mammalia; order Artiodactyla; family Bovidae; genus Capra; species Capra ibex. The sequence continues at coordinate 273,464 of SJYO01035988.1, forward strand.
CACACCTCAGTACCACCCCCGGTTTACTTATTATAAATACTTTATAAAACCCCTTTCACGTCAACGCCATCTATCATATAAAGAAATGAGAAAAAATCTATCAAAAAATTTTTAAGTTAATCAATCCAAAACTGACACGCCCAGAAGCGACGCGTACACCCGAAAAGAGACCAACTCCGTTCACCCCCGATGAGACATCGACCCGACGAGTCCGAAGAGCGGCGTCACAGAAGAGGACGACGTCTCGTGCCCGATATTCGTGAGCCCGTAGTCACCACCGTCGTGCACCCAAGGCGTCGCGACTGGGGGCCCGGGATCTCGTGAGCCCGGGTTATCAACACCGTGTGCCCGAATCAACAAGGTGCCGTACACCATAGAAGGACCTAGTTCCTAGCTTGGACACAGAGGACGGAACCGTCCACTAACAAACGACGACTCGACGGTCCCTTCGGGTCTATCAACGAAAATATCGTCCTGTAGACCTTTCGTCTTAACCGGACCCGTAACGAACACACCTTGGTGACAAAATCCGTTTGGTCAGGGTGACAATGTTCATACAGGATTCAAGTCAAGTCAAGTCAGTGAGTCAGCACAGGCTGAGAAACGCTGGGGTACCTGACGTCGTGTGGTCCGGAGGGACAGGTAGCGGTTGAGAACCTCAAATGAGTTTGAGTACAGGTAACTCAGTCACTACGGTAGGTTGGTAGAGTAGGAGACAGCAGGGGAAGAGGTCAATTGTACAGGAACTGGATTCGACTTTAGTCGGAGGACCACTTTCACTTTTACTTCAGCGAGTCAGCACAAGTTGAGAAACGCTGGGGCACCTGACATCCGATGGTCCGAGGAGACAGGTACCCGAAGAGGTCCGTTTTATGACCTCACCCAACGGTAAAGGAGGAGGCTAGAGGGGTTGAGTCCCTATCTTGGGTCAAGAGGGCGCAACGTCCGTCTGCGAAATGGGAGCCTCGGTCGTCCCTTCGGTCAGAGGACCATCGATTCGGCCTTAGTCCGTAGGACACGTGCCTCGTGAAGACTGAGGACGACGTACTTCATAAAGTCTACAAACCGTCACTACAAAGAGACGGAGTTGGTACGGAAGAGAACCGATTTCACAGGAGTCACGGAGATTCACAGGGAAAGACAGTGACTAGTTCGGACTCTAGTTCTTGATCTTAACCTATCTACTGTCGTGTCAATGAATCAGTGTTGGTATACTATTACCGTCAGTATAGAACAGTAATATCCCATAAAAGTAGTTACACAAGGGTTGCATATGATAACGTAGAGTAAATGAAGAGTAGACTCGGAACACTTAATTCGTATCCCAAATAGCGGTAGGATAAACTTTTTTGATTCTGTCGCTATAAACCTCGCACCGAAGCGAACGTACCCTTCATCCCAGACCCTGAACGAGACCTAGAAAGGAGAGTCAGGGTCGGGTCACGAGTCCGGCCCAGGCAAGTGTACAGCGTCCTGTGCGCAATAGTAGGAGGTGACGGTCTCCGGGTCGACACGCACTGGTCGTATGAGCATCCGAGGCACTGAGACGTAATCCCCTCTCTGTCGTTTACACCGTCTTCCACGAATTCTGGTAGAAACTTCGATTTTTAGGTGTACAAGTTCAACGGTACCTTCGATCTCACGGACCACATGTGTTTTCGGGACTGACCAAGTAAACCCCTTTACCAACAACAGTTTGTCTCAGTTCGGTCTACCTCGACCTAGAACTTGTCCCGAATGTCCTCACTCTGTATACCACTATTCTACCTCCCACCACACCTTCCCTATCTCGAACACCCTTGACCCTATTTTTGGCACTCAACGACAGGTCACTCTCTTCTCACCTAATCCCCGTCCTACTGTGCTTCTAGTCTATAGGTTCGTCGGGGGAAGATTTGATACAACCGTTCCCCGGGGATAATTCGTTGGACTCTTGTCTGTCTGTATATCTGCCGTAGTTCTTTCCGGGGTGTCGGCACAGACTCGACGGTGGTTTACGTCAGACTAGTGATTTGTACGCCGTCTCTGTTCACCCCCTCCGCATCCGTTCCGAGGAGAGGCTAGAGGACTTCTAAATCTCGTGTTCGTCTAGGTTCCAGTTATTTCGTTACGGTAGTCTCACCCTCGTCCTCCCCCTTTACCTCCTCTCTTCGCTTTCACCTTCGTACTAAATCACTAAGACCTTTCTTGTGACGACGTGTCTTGACTCTTCAATAAAGTCACCCACCACTTTTCTTTTGTTTTTAGAGTGTTAACCTCTCCGCTGACTCTCCCCTTTTACTTTTTTCTTTACTTTCACCTTCTTACTATATTGCTCAAGACCCTTCTTTCACACCCCCGACTTAGCCCCCAGTTACCTTACCTAAAATCTTTCTTTTGTCTTAGAATTCTCTTCAACCCTTACAGACGTAACCAAAGACTAAGTAGTCAAAACTTAATTTTAAAATATACATTTTAATTCAATACAAGTCGGAAACGACTGTCCTACATATCGAAGAGATAACTATGACAAATGGTGAGACTCCCAAATGTTCCTCTTATCTTAAATTTCTACGGTACATAGTGGGTCCTCCCTTCCGACCTTCACTAATCCTTCTTGGAAAGCGATCAACGAGGTTAGACATCGATTTTCTCTCTTCTTTACTTACTCCTTTTATCCATACTCGAAGGTTACTCGACCTTAGGGTCGTTAAATTGATCGAAAAATCTCCGTGTCGAGGTACACCTTTCTACCTCACCTACTATCTCCATTATACACTGACTCCTCCGCTTTTCCCCCTGCTCCCGGACTCTGGACTCACACTCTTAGGAATCGGTGCCCCAACGTTCCACAGTCGCAGTGACAATGAGCCGTACCTTTCAATAGGCGAGACTCTACAGATGTGACCCCCGTCGAATACGTCTCTGCATTTACAGTCTAGCCGGAAACTCATAATGTGGTTCTCCATTCTTAGTAATCTCCATAACAACGGCTTCTTAAGAGTTAGTCCCAATGGAAACTTTCTAGTGGCACACGGAAGTACTAGTTCCAAGAAGTCCCTTTGTCTTGGTTGTGAGAGATATACCTCTCAATAACCGAGTACACGAATACCTCCGGGTCTTCCCGGTGGGTGTCAGACGGCAGACGTTCGACCTCTAGGTCCTCAACCATCACATTAAGTCAGGTTCCGACTTCGGACTCTTGACCCCTCCTCACACCTCGACTACTACACTTAAGGTTAGACTCAGACTTTCAGACTCTTGGTCCTCGTGACCTCAGGTCCCCGTCTCTACCACAGAGTCGAGGTCGTCTCGTGGGGAGATGTAAAACCTGGAAGTCATTTAACCTGTAACGGGTAGATATGACCCGTCCCACTAAACGAAACGAGTCAACGGACTGAGTTTACGATTATAGTAGAACTTTGTCATAGACTGTCCGGGTCTTTATTATAAAATACTCGATAGACCCATAGGGTATCGGATCAGATCAACTATGTTTTTAACTGGTAATGTTAGTCACATCGTCATAACTGAGGAGAGAGGAGGGTTCTCGGACCCAGTCTTCTATCTGGTGGGAATGAATACGGGTCCGTCTCCCACCCGTAACAGACCTCCACGGCTACTTCTTCCATCCTTTCCACCAGTACGCAAAACTGCCGTCGAAGTCCTCCTCTCGTCTCTTAACCTCGCTAAGTTGACCCATAGGCGACGATATCTCGGCGTGTACGGACATGTTCCTGAACCCGGAATGACTCCGGAAATCGTGGGACATGTTCACGTGATGCCGGGAAGTGAAGTCCGGGAACCAGACCACTGTCAAGAGCCTCCGATCCGAACCCATCCTTATTTAAAAAAAAAAGTTAAATCTTTATTGAAATCTGAATGTCTTTTTGACCCCTTTTACATGTCTCTTACCGGCATATACGTCGAAACCCCGTTTATTGACTCTTCCTCAAGTCTTTTGTCTCTCTGTAGAGGTATCGTGTTGAGACAAGAAAAGAAGAATAAAGTCTCACATCAAAGAGTTCTGAATCTAAATATTTTCGACTTTTTATTCATTACAAGTGGAAACATACGTACTTAACTAATGATATTTGTATAGTAGGTAGAGTAATCCGTTGTTCAAATGGTACTGTAAAACGAAAAGTGTACGAAATTAATAGGTTTAAATATTATAAACATAATAACGGTAGTTAATGTACGATAATTATTAATATTATTAATGGATTGCTATTTGTAACAATCGTTGATAATCCCGGAACATTAGTGTCCTTTATAAAATTTTTAGATATGAGGTAAATATATGTATATTTACCCTCACACTATATCATTAGTCATTATCTGAAAGTCGGTACTTTTATGTAATCTTCTTTTAAGTCACCACCTTTACCCTTTACCTTTACGTTAAGTTCCTTTTTTACTTGTGTATTTAAAGGTCGATAATTTCACGACCACTACCAAATCAGTGACTCAGTACAGGTTGGGAACATTGGGGCACCTAACATCGGGTGGTTCGAGGAGTCAGGTACCCTAAAAGGTCCGTTCTCATGACCTCACCCAACGGTAAAAGAAGAGGTCCCCTAAAAGGACTGGGTCCTTAGTTTGGGCCCAGGGGACTTAACGTCCGTCTAAGAAATGACTGACTCGATACTCCCTTAGGATCCAAATTTATATAAAAGAAATAAAAAAGTTTACATAAAATTTTCTCTATTATCGTAGTTTAATATTCCATAAATTTAAGATAGTCTACACAAATTTTCCTCATAACATTATACAAACAAAGTTTGACAGTCACAAATATTATACGTTTAACATAGGGAATGTCAATATCTTTATGTTCTATTTTATTAATTTCACAGAAACTTTGCACATAGCAATAGTTTTAAGGACCCCCGATACGTTTTTATTTGCTTGTTGTCGTTTTGGGACGTTATTAACTTTCGATGTCGAAACCTCCTGCGGAACCCAGACACGATAAGTAGAGGAACCGATGAAGAGACCTAGTATAGGAACCGAGGAAAATGGACCTGTTCTCGGACCTGGGGGGTCCCAGAGAGAGACACACCAGTCTTGACTGAAACGACGGTTTCCCCGGAGGGATGTCCGTTTAGACCAGTACACCAGGGAAGTCTTAGAGACAACCCACAGTGGGGTGAACGTCGAACAACGACCCGATCCACTTGAAAATGTCCTCAGTAATCAACTCTGTCTCGATAACCTTTATAACTGAACCTCAAATGAGAAAGATTATTTCTAAAGACGGAAATCTACCGTATCCTGTCTCCACCTTTTAGTTATCGAGGACCCGGTATAGACAAAACGTCTACACAAACCAAACTTTAGATTTTGTAAATTTTTATAAAACTTCCTCTTTGTAACCTTAGCACGATCGTCGTTCGAAACACCGTAAAATTGAACGACATAAAGGTACGGGGGAGGGTCGACACGTCATCGGAACTTCGTTGTTGGGTGTTGTTTCCACTCCCGGTCACCTGATTATCGGAAACCTCTCCGTCTTACCCCAACCTTGTGAAGGTTTCTGGGAGGGTCTCTTAACGGTAACGAAGAAAGAGTGGACAGATTACCGAGGGGTAAGCGTTCTCAAAAGGAATAAACTACACTGAATCGTAAAAGGGTCCCGTTGCTTTTCCGTAAATATTTTTTGTTTGTCACCACTACCAATCATATTGTCGAGGGGCTCTACTACTCGTCACCCCGTTTGTCGTTGGACTAGTTTTTGGTTGGTTTGTTTGTTTTTTGGGTTTTCCCTTTCAACCTCTTACCATAAGGTAACCTTCAAAACTTTTCGAGACGATATAAGGACACTTGGATCTTCCGGTGTAAGTATCCGAATACGTGTATGCGTTTCGACACGCATCTAGACTCTTTTGGGATTCGAAGACCGAAACCCGACTCCGTCTCGACAGTTTAAGGACTCACAGCTCAGTACGGGGGTTTACGTGTGTCTCTGAGAACTGTTTCTACTCCTCTTAATAACCAAGGTCGGTAAACTTCTTTAGACACATGTTGGTAATTGGTTTGGGAATTCAATTGATTTGTCTCTGAAGTGTATACTATTACTTATGTCTGAAATTGTAATAATAATCAAGTCCTTTCAACGATTGTTTGTTCGTCGTTGTTTATCGTTGTTTTTATTTAGGACTCTTCACCTCTCTTAGACTCAAGTCTCCTCGGTGTAATGTACTAAATTTTACAGGAAAAGTTGTACGTTTCCTTGTTTTTATATACTAGGTATATCTCCCCTTATCTTCAGTCATTCTGTGACAGGAACTTCTTCAAGTGTGTGACATGAATGATTTATCGTAAATTTAGTCAATAAAATTTATACTTCTTGATTTCCTTTGGAGTAGACTTTTTGATTTCATACTCTCATTATAAACTGTTTCATTTTTTACAGTTCCTCTATCTTAATTTTTTTCTTGGTTTTCTTTAAAATCTCATCTTTTAATGTTATTGACTTTACTTTTTTTAATGATCTCTCCAAGTTGTCGTCTAAACTAAACCGACTTATTTCTTAGTCACTTGAATTTCTATACGGTTCGTTTGTCATACGTATTGAGTTCAGAGTCTTCCTCTCCTATCTCCTTCCCTGTCTTCTTTATAAACTTCTTCATTAACGACTTTTGAAAGGTTTAAACTACTATTTATAACTGGATATGTTCTTCGAGTTACTTGAGGTTCATACTATTTGAGTTTCCCTAGGTATGAATCTGTTTATTATTAGTTTGATAGTTTTCGACTTCTGTTTTTCCCTCAGAACTTTCGATCGTTCTCTTCACTGAATAGTGTGTATTTCCTAGGAACTATTTTAATCGTCTATTAAAAAATTAGTCTTTACCCTTGTATAAACAGTTAATATAGTGTTATTTCGACTTTTTTCTTCACCCTCTGTCTTCTGTCACCCTCCCTTATAATTTTTACGACTTTCTTTTACAAACAGTTGGTTCCTAAAATATATATCACTTTGATAGAAGGTTTTTACTTCCCACATTCCATTCACAGGTAAAGTGCGAGAACGTATACCAACAGGTCAAAAGGATCGTGGTAAATAACTTCTCTGATAAGAAAGGTGTGACATACGAGAACCGAAGAAAAAAATAATCGATTAGTATATCTGCACCCAAATAAAGACCCGAGAGACAGGACATTGTAACTAGATACACAGACAAAAATGCTGTTATTGTACGACAAAGCTAAGGACATCGAAACGTTACATCGAATTTTAGTCCCTCACACTACGGAGGACGCGAAGAGAAAGATCTCTGACAAAACCGACAAGTCACAGGAACATTTAGTATACTGAAGTCTTAACAAGTAAGATAAAGAAACTTTTTACCGTAAAAGAAACTTTTACAAAACCTTAAAACTATCCCTAATGTAACTTAAAGAAACCCATAATACCTGTAAAATTATCATAAACAATAAGTTTAGATACACGTACCCTGTAGAAAAGTAAATAAACACAAAAGAGTTAAATAAAGTAATGATAGAATATCTGAAGTCACATATCCAAAAAGTGAAGGAACCTGTTTAAATAAGGATACATAAAATAAGACAGGATACGATAACTATTACCCCAACAAAAGAATTAAAGAGAGATATCTTTGTATCAAAAGTACATGATATCTGTGCTTTAACCATAATTAGACTTGATTATTCCTACAATACTCATTCCTACAATTAACATTACGACAACCGTCGGTGATCACTTTATTGAGTTTTATATATAATCCCTTTGTTGTTCCCTTAATTTTACCATGAGCCCTTTTACATATAAATGTTTCTTATCCACTCTGTGTTTGAGACGTACATACATCTTCTTTATTAAAATGTTCTCTCAGATAGAAGACAAAAAGACAAACCGACGACTGTCGAAAATTTGGAACGGGGAGGAGTGGGAAGACGGGGTGTAGACTCGTTCGACGACTCTTCAGACCCATGAGGAAAGAAACCGCGCTCACTCTCTAAGATCTGTATGGTTATCGGTCCTGACTCCTGCATACCGTCGTTCAAACTCCCTTCTTTTTGTGTCACTCTGTTAAAAACCTCTATCAGTATAAAGGAACCATGCAAATCCACTTCAAACGGACCGTCAAGTCACAAACCCAGACCGTAAACCCTCTCACCAAACCCTCAAAGTCCCTCGGTAGGTACACACCCCGTATCTCCTCTGACCCCGACACTTACCCCGGTGGGATTCCACCACTCGAGTCCCGTATGTCCTATTCACTCGTCGGTCGGCGAACTGACTAGGAAAAAGGAGGACTCGTGTGAGATGGATTAATTGAGACAGGATACGTTTCCCAGGGTGGGTCCGGAGGATGTCCTCTCGCACACGGACAAGGACGGGTGTGAGACATGAAGATCCGTAAATGTACCCCTACCAATACTACGACCACTCTACCATAGACATCAGGTACTCGCGATAAGTATATACTTTACGACAAGTACGGAACTAGAGAGCATGTCAATTATCCCGGATATTCATCTTAGAAGGTATCATCTTAGAAATACAATAAATATATGTACCCTTTTACCGGTGTAAATACCCCATGGGTTCCTGATCAGAGATCGAGATCTCGACCGTTTCTAGTTCTCGAGTTTTTCTCTGGATACCCTTCCTACTTTCTTGACCTTCGACTTCCGTCACAAGAAGTTTACCAGTCCTTAGACCCGTCTAGTGCAGAGACGCAACAAAGGAATAGACATTATCCTACTAGTATCACGGAAGGAGTCTCCCAAGAAGGATCTCGACTCACTGATACATACGCGTACGTACATACGCACATAGTCCGTGTACAAGTATCCAGACATGTATGTACACATATACGTGTATACGTGTACATAAGTGTGTGTGTTGTAATCTTTTCCCGGACTGTGTATGATCGTGGGATATTTATAATCGACAGTAAACGACTTAACACAATTTATCATACATTGATAAGTCAAAGGAAAATCGTTCGAACACCTGAAAAAACACCTGACAAATCCGGTCTTACCTCTGTCCCTCTGTCTGATTTTCTATGGGGATGACCTAATTCTAACCTCGGAGGACGGTAGACAAGAAGTAAACAAAAATAATTCAGATCTCGTTATATTTGAGAAGTCGGAGAGGGACCTTTCTCAGAACCCAACCTTTTTCTTTTATGGCAATTTCATAAATAAGTGAAGGTTAGAATTTTACCATCGCTTTACTGACAAAAGGGGACGAGTGTCGTAATAGGCTCCCATCACCCACGACGACACACGGTGGGTCTAGGGGGAAGTCCTGCCTCCGTGAGGTAGAACCGTTGACTTTTAAGAATCGGTCTAGGGAGAGACCCTTAACGGAAAACGGGTTCCGACGGATAGAGGACACCTGTCGGACGTAGGTCACTGACCAACCCACTCCTCTCCGTAGTTCCAGGTCTGGAGATCACAGTTGTCACTTCCTATCGTTTCACGGAAAGGTCGTAGGTTCTCAGAGTATCCTAGTCGCCTCTAGTTGAATGTAAGTGTAACGTCAAGTTGAATACGGACCAGCACGAAGGGAGTGGGACTGTCAACACTAAAGGGTCTCATTAGGATTCTTTGTAAATGTACTTTTAGAGTCTCGACATCTCCCATTAAAAAAAGACTACTGTGAACCGTAACCATAGTCTTTGCTGGGATCCTTTACGGTAGCTTTCGACCTGAAACGTCCACCTCGTGGGAAACCGGAAGGCCGTCACTTCTGGCGTAGTACCCCCCATCCACCTCTCGACTGTGACTTCCACACTATGTCGGCAACTGTAACCGTTGTCGCCAGTCGACTCTACCCCGCGACCACCCTCCGTCGATCGTGCACCCGTCTACGTTAGAGAGTCCATCAACTCGAACCCCTACCCACGTATCAGTAATATTCTTGATATTAGTCTACCGACAACACCCTCGGCACCTCCGGAACCCCTTTTCGTTACTTTCGAACTCTTATCAATTGGCGGTCATATCTCTCACCTCAAGGGTCCACCGACCCACCATTTCTCAGACGGACTGTTACGTCCTCTGTATCCTCTGCACTTAAGCTAGGGACCCAGCCCTTCTAAGGGGACTTCTTCTTTTACCGTTCGGTGAGGTCATAAGGACGGATCTCTTAAGACACGTGTCTCCTCGGACCACCCGATACGCCGTACCCCGATGTCAACCAGGTACCCCAGGTTCCTCGACCTGTGTCGACTCGTGAGTACATTATATCTCGCATTTTCAGTCCACTAGAAAAACTTTCGTCTCAGAGAGGAGAGAAATGCGATTTTACATCTTCTGGTTCCACTTTGTCGAGGTCTCTTTCAAGTCAAAAGCGGAAACTGTCCAGACGAAGTGGTTCTCATCTCGAAACTAACCCTTCATTACTCCGGAACTCAGACATTATTCAAACGGAGATAACTGTGTGAGTTTCCAGAACTTACGAGACGGGGGTCCGGAAGTAATTATCGAGGAGAAGAGTCAATCATCGATCTTACATTACATGTCCAATTACGAATATTCTTTACACGTAGGGGAACCACCCCCACCCATAGATGAAGGTGAAGGGAAGCATCAGTGGTCTGGTTATTGATCTCAATTCAGTGTTGTATTTGACCGATCCCTGTCCGATTCGGACGTTCCTTCCTTCCGCTGACGTTTGACGTTCTAGGTAGTCTGTACCGGTTGAACATGGTCGTCCGTCGTCATCTTACATATACCACGATCTAGTGCTACCCTAGAGTTCGACCTTTTTGCTCTCATGAAACTACACTATCGCGAGAAAGTACTCTCTCCTAAATTGGGGTCCTCTACCATAATTATGTGAAGATTGTACCGAGAACCTTCGAACTTTCTTCGAAAAGATAATTATGAAGTGTTTAAAGAATAGAAATGACCTAGTAAGAGAATGGTTTGTCTTACGACGATAAAGGAAGCTTTTTAGGTATAAAACTAGGGTGTAAAGTATAAGAACGACGGGTTAAGAAGACAAGAGGATGTGTCGTTTGCTTTTTTTCAACGGATAAAACAGGAAGGTGAGAAAGAAAGATTTTTCATTTAAAATGACCCCATATAAAAGTACGTAATTTTAAGAGTATGGTTCACATGTCAAAATACCCAAAAATGTTTACCTATTTGATTGGTGACGAACTCAGTTGTACATCTTACAAAAGTAGTGGGTTCCTATTCAATAAAGACGGACGAAATCTTGAATTATATTTACCTTAGTGCGATACTTGAGAAAAGACAGAAAGAAGAACAGTCTTATTATAAAACCTCTCAATAGGTTTTATAACAACAACATAGTCATCAAACAAGAAACTTGTTTTAACGATTCATCGTAAGATAATATACCTACAAAGTGTCAAACATCCAGGTAAGTGATTAATTACCTATAAACTTAATAAAGGTTAAAGATCGTTAACACTTATTTCACCGATATTTGAAAGTACCTGTTCAGAAACCCACTTACATACAAAAGTAAAAATAACTAATTTATACATCCTCACCTTAAAGACCCATCACACCATCAATATACAAATTGAAACTTTAACAGTTTAACAAAAGATTTCACCAACACGATAAAGTGTAAGAATGGTTATTACATACTCCCAAGGTCACGACGTGTAAGAACGGTTTTGAATCGTAGACAAACCATAGAAAGGTTAAATTTTTAAATTTAGAATCGGTAAAACTGACGAGACATCATCATAGAGTAACACCAAAACTAAACGTAAAGAGACTCCTGATTTTTATAACTGATGGAAAAGTGAACGAACAATTTGTAAACACATACAAGAAAGTACTGTGTAACTAAGCTTATAAACCGGGTAAATTTTTAACCTAACAAACAGTAGAATAACTCAACCTTCACAAGAAAGGTACAATATCTTAGTTCGAGAAACAGTCTACATACTAAACTCTTATCAAAAAGAGTCAGACGTCGAATTGAAAGGTAAAAGAATCGTCTCAGAAAACTCCTTGTCTACCAAAATTAAAACTACTTTAGATTAAATAGTAAAAAAAAGGAAAACACCAATTACGAAAAACGGTAGATGTTTTTGGAACGGATGAGTCCAGTCTTTGTCAAAGGGGAAGAGATAATATAGGAGTGCTGAGTATAAAAATGAGAGTGGTACGATGACACTTAAGAGAGTAGTTCAAGTGGTCGCTGTCGTTAGTCAAGAATCAAGAGAATAATGAAACTGGGCGGTCGTCGTAGCCCGTGTAGAAGGACTGTACGGGAGTGGAAGGCGAGAGGTCTGAGGTGTAAGAGATTAAGACGGAGGATGAAGGAACGGGTGAGGAGTCACAAACGATATCTAGAGAGGAAAGGAGAAACGAGGGAATTGTAGTGGCTCGGGGTCTCGAGTCAGGAACCAAGAGGATAAACAGACGGAAAGGACACCAGTTCAGTGTTTTGAACCTCGGTCTGAACTGAAGAAAGAGGGGGTAGGGAATGGGCAAGCCGGTCTTTTAGGGGACCCGAGACAATAGTAGCAACGGGTCCCGAGTCAGGGAAAGGTGGTAAAGCGGAACGAACTCAGGCACGGTAGAAAGAGACTCAGTGACGCCCTTGGAGGACCACTAGAAGGACGGAGGGGAGAGTAGGGAGACACCGACGACAGTTGTATCGTCGGTTTCACTGGGACTTTGTCTCAGTATAACACAGCCATGTGTGTAGTCTCGGGACATCCCGAGGGGCAAAGCACCCTCATTTTTAGCACCAGGAAGATATTCCCGGGCCTTCTACGAGATAGCTCAGGGTGGGACAGAGACCGGAGTAAAGAAACGAACTGAGGTGGGTCGGGATGACCTGAGGAACGACAACGAACTTATACGGTCCGTGTAAGGATAAAACTCTTTAATTTTTTTAACTCTATAATAAGTATGTAACATTTTAAGTGTCAAAATTTTAAGTATTAAGTAACCAAAAATCATTTACTCGTTCCAGTGAGTCCGTCGGGGTGACAGATTAGGGTCTTTCCAAAGTTAAAAGGTCTCTGTGGACATGGACAATAGAGTGCTGAAAACGCAACTGAAAAGGGAGACGGAAGGGGGGTCTACCAGGACGGGAGGTGAGGGAGGCGACGAAGTTTAGAAACGAGTTTACAGTGAAATGTTCCCTCGTCTGACATTGTGGGACCAGTCTGAACATTGAAGAGGGTGTAATTCGTCAAAAAGGTAACGCGAGGAGTGAAAGATTGTATGACGTGTGTCACGAATATCATGTCACGTGGCCACGGGGTAGGTGAGAGGTCGTTGGTACACGTAAATTCCTCAAAGCCCTATAAACACGACAAGTGACTAACGTAGATTCGTTGATCTTGTCACAGACCGTGTATCTTCTAAGAATAATTTATGTATAATTTCCTTGTTTATTCGATTACTTTATTTACTAATATTTACTTATGTACTAATATTTTGTATAAATAGACATATTAAACATTGACCGTGGTTCGTGGAGAGAAACCCGATCAGAATGGAAAAAGAAAAAAAATTTAGTACTTAGGGGTTAACCATCTTCGTTACGTCTATAAATGAACTTTACCTTCAAGAACCCCCTCTACCTTCTCCTTCTTCAATGTCTTTTGCAATTCGGTATTGTAAAGAATTATAGGAGAAACTTATCAAGTCAAGAGAGTTTAAGAAGAGGGACCTCGCCGACTGAGCGAAGAGGATAAAAAAGGAAAATGGTTTAGAGAGAGGAGGAAGACGACCGAGAGACACAGGGATGGACATTGGTGGAGAGCAGAACGGATAGCGTAGGTGGTTTTGTTTCGGACTGTAAAGGGAAGAACTGGTCCAGTCGCTATCTGTCTCCCCCACCATCTCCAAGTGAATGAGACCGTAAAACTCTTGTTGATGGGACTTCCAGGGAGATAGATCTACGTAGTCCCTAAATAAGACCCACGAGTAGGGTGTTGTAAGAATCTATTCTGGGTTGAGAATTTTTCATACTTAAAGTGAGAGCGAAAACTTTCGTGTCCTCTCTTAATCTTTTAAGAGAAGACTAGAAAGGGAACACTTGTCTTGTTTTTGTTCATAAAGACCTGCACTTTTATGATCTCCGACTCTTCATCACCTTCGTATTAATCTCTGGACGTTAAGGTGTCCACGTCAGAGGGGTTTCGTCTTTGAACTCGGGGTAGGACCCCAAGTAACGAGAAAGTATCTCCTAACCCACCCTTTCGGATTTACTTCCCTTCCTTCTACTATCTCGAGAGACGATCGTCTCACCGTTTGAACCACCCTTTCGTAGGACAGGGAAGATTCACCCGTCTCCCTCTGGAACCTCTCGTCGGACGTGACTCCTCCATCACTTAGTTCGTTCTCTTACAAGAGTGAGTGAGGACAGAAGGGAGATTCCACGTTTCACATCCTTGACCACGAACCGACTACCAAGGGTACATGAATGTAAATAAGTGTCGACGAAAATACTTTAGTATTTTCATCATACACGAATAACATTGTTATTTTGTGTCCTCATTGTATTTTCGATTTCCGAGGGGTTGTGTACACTATAAATACTAAAAAATCTTTGCCTTTACCTTCCATACAATACGTTTAACGGATTTTAGACGAAACAAAGTGCATATAGTGTCCATGTGTGGACGCATTCACGTGCATCTAGAGGGAGGAAGATGTAGTCTCAACACACTATAAGGTGACACACCCGAAAAAGATTACATAAATGCCAAAAAGGACACCAGTACATACCTACACTCTCAACTTGACACTTCTTCCGACTCGCGGCTTCTTAACTACGAAAACTTGACACCACAACCTCTTCTGAGGACTCTCAGGGAACCTGACGTTCCTCTAGGTTGGTCAGGTAAGATTTCCTCTAGTCGGGACCCACAAGAAACCTTCCTTACTACGATTTCGACTTTGAGGTCATGAAACCGGTGGAGTACACTTTTCAACTGAGTAACCTTTTCTGAGACTACGACCCTCCCTAACCCCCGTCCTCCTTTTACCCTGCTGTCTCCTACTCTACCGACCTACCGTAGTGCCTGAGCTACCTGCACTCAAACTCACTTGAGGCCCTCTACCACTACCTGTCCCTCCGGACCGCACGACACTAAGTACCCCAGCGTTTTTCAGTCTATGCTGACTCGTTGACTTGATTTGACTTGACTCAGTAGAAAAGTTGTCCGTAAATCCAAAGAAGGAAACAAAGGGGATCCAAAATTTTTTTAATTAAATAAAAAATAACTTCCTGTCAACGAAATGTCTTAAAACGACAAAAGACAGTTTAGAGTTGTACTTAGCCGGTACTTCTTCACTTCAACGAGTCAGCACAGGCTGAGAAACGCTGGGGTACCTGATATCGGATGGTCCGAGGAGATAGGTACCCTGAAAGGTCCGTTATCATGACCTTACCTAACGGTAAAGGAAGAGGTCCCCTAGAAGGGTTAGGTCCCTAGCTTAGACCCAGAGGGCGCAACATCTGTCTGCGATTGGCAGACTCGGTGGTTTCTTCATCCCATATGTATATAGGGGAGGGAAAACTTCGAGGGAGGGTAGAGGGAGGGATAGGGTGTGGAAATCCAACTATGTCTCGGGGACAAACTCAAAGGACTCGGTATGTCGTTTAAGGACAACCGACAGATAAAATGTATACCATCATATTCAAAGGACCTCTTCCGTTACCGTGGGGTGAGGTCATGAGAACGGACCTCTTAGGGTCCCTGGCCCCTCGGACCACCCGACGGTAGATACCCCAGCGTGTCTCAGCCTGTGTTGACTCGCTGAGTCGTCGTCGTCGTCACATTCAAAGGTATAATGAGAAAGGTATGTAGAGTGGGAGAGGAGGCGAGAGAGGTACAGGTATTCAGATAAGAGATACAGACAAAGAGGTGACAACGGGACACTCATTTAAGAAGTCTTGGTAAAAAGATCTAAAGCATATATACGCAATCTTCTGCCATAAATAGAAAGAGAAAGACTGAGTTGAAGTGGGACATATTATCCAAGATCCAAATAGGTAGAGTAATCTTACCTGAGTCGACGTAGGGAAAGATACCGGCTCATTACAAGGTAACACATATAAATGGTGTCGAAGAAATAGGCAGGCAGACAGTTACCCGTAGATCCGACGAAGGTACAAAATCGATAACATTTGTCACGACGTTACTTACTACCCTATGTACACAGGGAAAGTTACAACCGAAGGAGTCCCATATACGGATCCTCACCCTAAAGACCCAGCATACCACCAAAATAAGGATCAAAAAATTCCTTAGAGGTATGGTAGAGGTAGCACCGACATAGTTAAATGTAGGGGTGGTTGTCACGGTCTCGCAAGGGAAAATAACAAACATCTGAAAAACTACTCCCGGTAAGGCTGGTCACACTCCACTATAGAGTAACATCAAAACTAAACGTAAAGAGATTATTACTCACTACAACTCGTAGAAAAGTACACAGACAATCGGTATACATACAGGAGAAACCTCTTTACAGACAAATCCTGAAAACGGGTGAAAAACTAACCCAACAAACAAAAAGACCGTAACTCAACATACTCGACGAGCATATAAAACCTTCAATTAGGAAACAGTCAACAAAGTAAACGATAATAAAAGAGGGTAAGACTCCCGACAGAAAGGTGGAACGAATATCAAAGGAAATGACACGTTTTTGAAAATTCAAATTAGTCCAAGGTGAACAAATGAAAACAAAAATAAAGGCAATGAGATCCTCCACCCAGTATCTCCTAGAACGAAACTAAATACAGTAACTCACAAGACGGATACAAAAGGAGACTCTCAAAATACCAAAGACCAGAATGTAAATCCATAAATTAGGTAAAAATCAAGTAGAAACACATACCACAATCCTTTACAAGATTAAAGTAAGAAAATGTATAACGAAAGGTCAAAAGGGTCGTGATAAATAACTTCTCCGACAGAAACGGAGTAACACATAAGAACGGAGGAAACAGTTCTTATTCCATGGGTATTTATGTACCCAAATAAAGAACTGGAAGATAGAACAAGGTAACCAGATATAAAGACAAAAACACGGTCATGGTATGACAGAACTACCGACATCGAAACTTCATATTGGACTTCAGTCCTTCCAACTAAGGAGATCGAGGTTAGAAGAAAGAGTTCTGACGAAACTGATAAGCCCCAGAAAACACAAAGGTATAATTAAACTTTCAAAAACAAGATCAAAACACTTTTTACGGTAACCATTAAACTATCCCTGATGCAATTTAGACATCTAACGTAAACCATCATATCAGTAAAAGTGTTATAACCAAGAAGGATGGGTCTTTGTACCTGATAGAGAGGTAGACAAATACAGTAGAAACTAAAGAAAGTAATCACAGAATGTTAAAAGACACACGTCGAGAAAACAGAGGATTCCATTCAAACCACTTACCCTAACTAAGGAATTAAAAAGAAAGACTAAAAAGTAACAATCATATATCTCTATGTTCACTAAAGACACATAACTAAAACATAGGAAGTTGAAACGATTTAAGTGACTAATCGAGATCATTAAGAGACTATGACAGAAATCCCAAAAGATACATGTCATAGTACAGTAGACGTTTGTCACTCTCGAATTGCAGAAGTAAAGACTAGACCTAAGGAAAACAAAGAAAAAGAAGAGACTAACGACATCAATCCTGAAGGTCTTGATGCAACTTATTATCAACACTTTCACCTGTGGGAACAAAACAAGGACTAGAATCCCCTTAGGAAAGTCAAAAAGTGGTAACTCTTATTACAAACGACATCCGAATCGGATATACCGGAAATGATACAACTCCATCCAAGGAAGATACGGGTAAAAAACTTCTAAAACTCAGTATTTACCCACAATTTAAAACAGTATCCGATAAAGACGTAGATAACTCTACTAATATACCAAAAATAGAAAATTAAACAATTTTACCACATAGTGTGTAACTAACTAAACGCATATAACTTCTTAGGAAGGTAGGGACTTTATTTAGGTTGAACTAGTACGACATACTCGAAAAACTACAAAACGACTTAAGACAAACAATTTTAAAACAACTCCTAAAAACGTAGATACAAGTAGTCACTATAACCGGACATCAACACACACACACACACACACACACACACACAGACACATACACACACACACACACACAACAGAAACAGACCAAAACCATAGTCCCACTACCACCGAAACATCTCACTTAAACCTTTACAATGAGGGAGACGTCAAAAAACTTTCACAAAATCTTGCTATCCCTAATAGAGAAGAGATTACAAACTATCTTAAGAGGACACTTCGGTAGGCCAGGACCCGAAAACAAAAACCCCTCTAAAAACTAGTGTCGAAGTTAAAGTTACGAATATTAACCCCACAAGTATTAAAGATAAAGAAGGACCAAGTCAGTATCTTCTAACTTGAAAAGATGTTTAGACAAGTAAAGAAAGGTCCAATGGGTGAAATAACGGTATATCAACAAGTATTGTCAGAGAATATTGGGAAACAAAAAGACGTAACAGACTACATTGGAGAGGAAAAAGTAAAGATTAAAACAACTAAAATAAGAAGAGAGAAAAAAGAATTTCTTAGACTGATTTCCAAACAGTTAAAACAAATAGAAGAGTTCCTTTGTCGAAAATCAAAATAATTAGAAATGATAATAAAGAAAGTAAAGAAAAAGTAAATAAAAAAGAGTCTAGAAATACTAAAGAAAGGAAGGTGGTTAAAACCCCTAAATAACAAGAAAAAAAAGGTCAACAAAGTCCACATTTCATTCTAACAGATAAAACAGATAGACAAAAATAACAAAGAACCCCATCCTAACATAACGATGTTTGAAGAGAGAATCTTGACGAAAACGACGTAGGGTACCCAAAACTCAACACAAAACTAACAGTAAAAAAGGTCTTTAAAAGACTAAAGGGAAAACTAAAGAAGCCACTGGACAACCACTAAATCTTTACACAACAAATCGAAGGTACACAAACACAAGGAATGTGAAAAAAAGAACATTAACTACAGATCACAGCATCGTAACACCGAGCTCTATGAACTGTGTCAAAGTTAAACGAAGTTAAGTGACTCCAAACTATACATTGGGTTTTACACCAGATAGGACTTCTTACAGGGTACACGTGAATACTTTCACATAAGAAGACGTACACCTACCTTAAGGGACTTCTATAGTTACTCTAAGTAGAGTAGATTACATAGTAAATTCCGAACACAAAGGAGTAATTAAAAGACGAAACTACTAGACAGGTAACCACACTCACCCCATAATTTCAGAGGATGATATCACACAATGACAGTTAAAGAGGAAAGTACAGACAATCACAAACAGAATACATAACCCCAAGAGGACACAACCCACGTATCTATAAATGTTAACAAAAACAGAAGGAGAACCTAGTAGGGAACTAGTAATACATCACAGGAAGGAATAGAGAACATTAGAAGAAATAGAATGTCAGATAAAACAGACTACACTGTTAACCATGAGGTCGAAAGAGAGACGTAGGGACCACCGAATCTCCAATTTCACAGACGGACGTTACACCCTCTGGACCCAAGTTAGGGACCCAGCCCTTCTAGGGAACCTCTTCCTTTACCGTTGGGTGAGGTCATAAGAACGGACCTCTTAGGGTACCTGCCTCGTCGGACCACCCGACGTCAGGTGTCCCAGCGTCTCTCAACCTGTACTGACTCGCTCAAGTGAAAGAAAGAAAGAACGCACCTTATATAAAAAGATAGGAGAGTGAAAGTCAGATATACACAGAACTCCAGACGTCACCCAAAGAACATCTATCGAATATATACCCAGAACAAAAACATAGGTAAGTCGGTCAGACACAGAAAACCAACCTCGTAAATTAGGTAAATGTAAATTTTATACTCCTCCCTCCAGCCCCCCCCCCCNCCCCCCCCCCACCAAGCCCTAACCCTTGTGTACATGTGGGTACCCCCTAAGTACAACTACATACCGTTTTGGTTATGTCATAATATTTCATTTTTTTTTTTTTTTTTCACTTTTTTTAATAACTATACACACAAGGATAACGGTAAAAGTATTAATAAACCCCAACTAAAACATCTAGAAAAAAGAAGAAAACATAAAGAACTGATATATTCAGGGAAATTGTAAACAACTTTCGACCAAACCACCATGACTTAAGACAATTGAAAACGAACAGACTTTTCGGAAAATAAACAGGCAGTTAAGACTTACTCTAGGAACGGCCCATGTCATTAGAACCAACATCTAAAGGAGGAAAGTCATAAAATTTATGTAGGACGGTAAGGGAAGACCGGACTTCTCGAAGACGACTTTCTAGTCGACAATTTACATACCCCAAAGGGAACATACAATGACCAACGAAGAGGGAAAGACGAAAATTATAAGAAAGAAAGACAAATCCGAAACAATCAAAGTAATCATACACAGAACCGCACAAAGAAGAACTCAAATAGGACATACCCTGAGAAACACGGAGAACCTGAACGAACTAATAAAGGAAAAGGTACAACGTCTTTAAAAGTTGATATTTGAGAAGTTTTTTAAAGAGTATGGGAAAGAAAATAATAAGAAAAAGACTCTGGGGATATTACGTTTACAACCATGTAAACTATACCAGGATCTCCAGAGACTCTGATAGGAGTCGAGAAAAGTAAGAAAAATGAAATAAGACGAGAAGTCTTCTATAAAGACGACCAAATAGAAGGTCGAGTGACTAAGTAAGAAAACGAAGTCTATAAGACGATAACTAAGGAATATCTCATAAAATTTAAAGTTATTGACACAACAAAAAGAAACATACGAATGAGAAATTAGGAAGATGTAGAAACAATTAACTAAGAACACAAAAAAAGGTAAAACAAAAGTTCCAAAAACTAGTAGAAATGATAGTAATAAGACTTGATAAGTCTATCAAACGGATATAGGAGAAGTAAATAAACCTGAAGCCACAAAGGTCACACAAGGAAGTAAACACGTCATAAAGAGATGGAAAATTAAAAAGAAAAATTTCATTAACACAAACTCCAGAAGAAACGGGTCCGAAGTTTCTTTTAACTTAAGAAAGGAACTTCTTCCAACTTAAGAAAGAAAGAAAACCAAAGACGGGAGGATTCCAGTTGTTTTCTCAGGTTTTACGTCATGAACCTACGTCAGAGTTTTTACTGTCTTACTAGAGACAAGCAAAGGTTCCGTTTGGTAAGTTATAGTGTCATTAGGTTCAGATACGGGGTTAGTCATTACGACTTCTTCGACTTCAACTTGCCAAGATACTTTTGGATGTTCTGGAAATTCTTGATTGTGGGTTTTTTCTACGGGAAAAGTAATATCCCCTGACCTTACGTTTTCATCCTTCAGTTCTTTGTGGACCTCATTGTCCGTTTAAACCGGAACCTTACGCCTTACTTCGTCCCGTTTCCGATTATCTCAAAACGGTTCTTTTACGTGACCAGTATCGTTTGTGGGAGATGGTTGTTGTGTTCTCTTCTGAGATGTGTACCTGTAGTGGTCTACCAGTTGTGGTTTTAGTCTAACTAATATAAGAAACGTCGGTTTCTACCTCTTCGACATATGTCAGTCGTTTTTGTTCTGGTCCTCGACTGACACCGAGTCTAGTACTTGAGGAATAACGGTTTAAGTCTGAATTTAACTTCTTTCATCCCTTTTGGTGATCTGGCAAGTCCATACTGGATTTGATTTAGGGAATACTAATATGTGACCTTCACTCTTTATCTAAATTCCCGGATCTAGACTATCTATCTCACGGACTACTTGATGCCTTACTCCAGGCACAGTAACGTATCCTCTATCCCTAGTTCTGGTAGGGGTACCTTTTCTTTACGTTTTGTCGTTTTACCGACAGACCCCTCCGGAATGTTTATCGACACTTTTCTTCTCTTCGCTTTTCGTTTCCTATTTTCCTTTCTATATTCGTAGACTTACGTCTCAAGGTTTCTTATCGTTCTTCTCTATTCTTTCGGAAGAAGTCGCTATCTACGTTTCTTTATCTCCTTTTCTTGTCTTACCCTTTCCGATCTCTAGAGAAGTTCTTTTAATCTCTATGGTTCCCTTGTAAAGTACGTTTCTACCCGAGTTATTTCCTGTCTTTACCATACCTGGATTGTCTTCGTCTTCTATAATTCTTCTCCACCGTTCTTATGTGTCTTCTTGACATGTTTTTTTCTAGAAGTACTGGTTCTATTAGTGCTACCACACTAGTGAGTAGGTATCGGTCTGTAGGACCTTACACTTCAGTTCACCCGGAACCTTTCGTAGTCATACTTGTTTCGTTCACCTCCACTACCTTAAGGTCAACTCGATAAAGCTTAGGACTTTCTACTACGACACTGTCACGACGTGAGTTATACGGTCGTTTAAACCTTTTGAGTCGTCACCGGTGTCCTGACCTTTTCCAGTCAAAAGTAAAGTTAAGGTTTCTTTCCGTTACGTTTTCTTACGAGTTTGATGGCGTGTTAACGTGAATAGAAAGTACGATCATTTCATTACGAGTTTTAAGAGGTTCGGTCCGAAGTCGTTATACACTTGACACTTGAAGGACTACAAGTTCGACCAAAATCTTTTCCGTCTCCTTAGTCTCTAGTTTAACGGTTGTAGGTGACCTAGTACCTTTTTCGTTCTCTCAAGGTCTTTTTGTAGATAAAGACGAAATCATTGATACGGGTTCGGAAACTGACACACCTAGTGTTAGTTGACACCTTTTAAGACTCTCTCTACCCTTATGGTCTGGTGGACTGGACGGAGAACTCTTTAGACACACGTCCAGTCCTTCGTTGTCAAGTTTGACCTGTACATTGTTGTCTGACCAAGGTTTATCCTTTTCTTCATGCAGTTCCGACATATAACAGTGGGACGAATAAATTGAATATACGTCTCATGTAGTACTCTTTACGACCTGACCTTATTTGTGTTCGACCTTAGTTCGAACGGCCCTCTTTATAGTTATTGGAGTCTATACGTCTACTGTGATGGGAATACCCTCTTTCACTTCTCCTTGATTTTTCGGAGAACTACTTTCACTTTCACCTCTCACTTTTTCAACCGAATTTCGAGTTGTAAGTCTTTTGCTTCTAGTACCGTAGACCAGGGTAGTGAAGTACCCTTTATCTACCCCTTTGTCACCTTTGTCACAGTCTGAAATAAAAAAACCCCGAGGTTTTAGTGACGTCTATCACTAACGTCGGTACTTTAATTTTCTGCGAATGAGGAACCTTCTTTTCAACACTGGTTTGATCTATCGTATAAGTTTTCGTCTCTGTAATGAAACGGTTGATTCCAGGTAGATCAGTTCCGATACCAAAAAGGACACCAGTACATACCTACACTCTCAACCTGACACTTCTTGCGACTCGTGGCTTCTTAACTACGAAAACTGGACACCACAACCTCTTCTGAGAACTCTCAGGGAACCTGACGTTCCTCTAGGTTAGTCAGGTAACATTTCCTTTAGTCGGGACCCTAAAGAAACCTTCCTTACTACGACTTTGACTTTGAGGTCATGAAACCGGTGGAGTACGCTTCTCAACTGAGTAACCTTTTATGAAACTACGACGCTCCCTAACCCCCGACCTTCTCTTCCCCTGTTGTCGCCTACTCTACCGACCTACCGTAGTGGCTGAGCTACCTGCACTCAGACTCATTTGAGGCCCTCTACCACTACCTGTCCCTCCGGACCGCACGATGCTAAGTACCCCAGCGTTTCTCAGCTTGTACTCACTCACTGACTGGACTTGACTTCCGACCAGGTCACCAAACAGACTCGAAACACATCCCACTCTAAACACGACTCAAAAACAAACAAACAAAAAGGGGATTACCCGTTCCGACTCACTCCACCATTAGGACAGAGAACTACTAACCCAAACATAAAGACAACACAAACAACAAATCTACTCCGTAGACCGTGTCCCACGATGACCACCAACCCACTACGACCCAGAACATAAGGTCACCAAAGGAAACACACTTAAGAGTGATAAACTATGGGGGATCCCAATCAAGAGACCATCAGATCCCAGAACCTCAGTCACGAGGGAGAGGTTTCCGAGTTCCGAACTAGAGGCCAGTCCTTGTTTCTAAAGTGTTCACCAAAAAACCCGTAATTCACTCTAATTTTGTTTATAGGTTTTTTCTCTGTCGTTTCTACTTGGGGTCTGTTTACCGTCAATGTTTTTAGTCCGTTTATTAATTTTACTACCGGATATCTGTATGTGTATGTGTGGGTACTCGTTTCATTATTGTCAGGTCGTTTTTATCTCATGTCATCTGACTGGGCCGTTTGTTTCCTTCTGTTTAAATAAGTGGTCAACTCTCGTTTTGATTGAATTCGTGTTTGACCTTTTGTCTTGATTTTCTTCGACGGTTCACACCTTATTTCGTTACTTTTTTTTTTTTTTGGTTGTTTATGCAACTCTCCTTCCCTTTCTTTCTTTTTGTTTCTTTCTCATATATACGTTTCAATTTATCTCCACCTGCTTCTTCTAAATATAAGTAATTTCTAATTAACGTTCCCCTTTTCTTGTCACCCTTTCCGTTTGTCTCCGTATTTACGTCTTTTTTATATGATCCAAATTTTTTAATTTTAATTTTAAATTTTTTTTCTCTTTTCTTTCTTTGTCTTCTTTTCTCTTTTTTTCTCCTTTTAAGGCGTCTTGACGTCTTCGGGTTGCATCTCCGTCTCCAATTACTGTCTTCGTTTTCTACACTGACTCCTGTTTTTTCAGTTTTCGGATTAACCTAAAGAATCACGGTTATCGTAATTCTCGATGTTGTCTCCCCCTTTCCCCCCTCCCTCTTTTCTAAGGATTTCTTAGATGGTCTGTTCAGTTGTTTATTCGTACTTATAAAGAGCACCCAGTCACGACAGTCTCGCGAAGAGGAGCGACCCTCAGTGTCAGGGCGAGAGGAGGGTACGTACGGGAAGTTGTGAGACGACCAGAGACCTGGACGGCGTCCCCGTCGAGTCTAAGATTTAGACCGGGATGAGGACACACAAGAACGGCGGCTACAGGTGTCAATAGTCTCGATAGGAAAAAATAAAGAAAACACCCTCGAGAGTTACCGGAAAATATATAAGGTATCTGTGTCTCAGACGGATCAACTAGCACACCTAAATTAGACGTCGAAGATGTCGACCACCCTTCCAAAACCTAGAAGAAGGAATCAGTGTGACGGGGACCCAAAGTCAACACCAAAATAAAGGTGGAGACGTACACCCAGCAGGTGACCCCAAACGAGGACTCCGACGGGACCTCCCCAACCCAAACGGGGACGCTCCCGGTCCACACCTCCACCACGGCGACGAACCCAGCGTCCACAAGACCGTCGTGGTCCATGAGTCCCCCTGACCGCCGACCCCGTCGTCCTTTATATCACGAGGTCTGCCCATACCGTTGGTCCTACCGGTTATGCGAGGCCATAAGAACGGACCTCTTGGGGCAGGGACTGTCTCTTCGGACCGTCCGGTGTCAGATGTCCCAGTGTTCCTCAGCCTGTGCTGGCTCCGCCGGGACGTGCGTATCTCCGTTCTGGACAAACGGACACCGTCGAGACGGGGTCACTCTCAACTCGTACTTCCACCATGTCGACGAACCGAACGTCCCTGGGACCGGCGCGGTGCACACGTCCCTGTCCCTGACGGAGGCGTCGTCCTCAGTACCGGAATAGTCTCTGGACAAATCGGAGAACTCCGACCGCTAGTCTTCCGGAGAAACCGGTTAGAAAGAGACTTCGAAGAGGATAAGTCCGTGAATATCGTAAGGGAACGGACCCCAGGAAGAAGGGATCAAATTTGTCACAACGTTACTCGTAAGAAAATGTGTACAGAAACACGTGAATCCGATCACCAAGACATCTTTTTTTAGGATCTTCTTTTAAAAGACCCAACTTACCATACACAAAAATTTTATAATTATCTATAATTGTATAATAAGAAGTTTTACGGTGTGTATAAACCTGAGATTGGTCACGGCTTAGTATAAAAAAGGACAATTATTTAGATACTGTTAGTCTTGAGAATAAAAGGTTTAGTCATGACAGTCTTCTTTATATTGCGTTCGGTGTATATATTAAATTTCAAAAAATCTTCGGTGTGACTTTTATCATTCTCCTTTACCCACTTTAGGTAACATTATTATCGATAATAAATCGGATTATATAGATTTTATGATAGTAAAATTGTATATTGGTTATATTTTTAATAATTTCTGTATTAAATGTAAAAACGGTGATCCATAAAATTTAAGTCACACAAAAATGTGAATCCTGTCTGGAGTTAGACCCAGTTAATGTGCGCCGTCTTGTGGTCTCACTTGTCGTTTCGAGATTTGACAGGAACTCAGTAGACGGACGAAAAAGTGACCCGACCAAAAGAAACGAACAACTAAAGATTCGTTAATGTGAAAAATGTTTACCCGAGAGCGAAAGAAAAACGCGGTGTAAGGAAAAAACTTTTTGCTACGCGAATAAAGACCGACACGACCCAGAAGTGACGACACGCCCGGAAGACGTCGACACTCGACCCGAGGAGACCAGCGCGACGCGTCGGAAGAACAACGTCGCCAGAGCGGACACTCCAGTCACCAACGATGAGGGTCCGAGATCTCGTGTCTGCCATCAACGCCCCGTGTCCGAGTCAAAGAGACGACAGACACCCTAGAGACCTAGTCCCTTCTAAAGGCCTGTACAGAGGACGTAACCCTCCGTCTGAGAAATGGTAACTCGGTGGTCCTTTAAGGACTGAAAGTGAAAATTAGAACGAATGTTAGGTGACTGTATAGCCACCTAACTGACCACTTACTAAAATTAAACGTACATCTGTTTAAATCAGAAGGAAAATCGAAGACTCAGACGAAAGTATGAGATCTTGGTAGTTTTGACGTAAATACGAAAGTAAAAAAGGAAATTTGATAAACGAAGAGAATTTACACTAATAATGATAATAAGACTTCTAGTGTAGTAGTGGAAATAATGACTAATTTTAGACCAACCTCCTACATCGAAATCCAGACAATCGGTTCCCTCGAAGATTAAGACTTCAAGCCTTAGATTGTAAAAGGGGGGTCAGGGGCTGTCATGACGGGAACTTACGCGAAGGGACTGGCGCTCACTCGTAGTCTTAGTGGCCCCCCGAACACCTTTGTACCCGACAACCCGAGTCGGACTCTCAAAGGCTAACTCGTCCACACTCTACTTCTGGAGCCTAGACGTAGAAGTTCACAACGTCTGCGACGACCGAACCTCTAGGGTAAACCTTTTGGCGACCCAGTACAGTGTCTCCTCGCACCTTCACGCACGGAAGACACCCCTCGGAACGAGGGTTCTGTCTTGTACGTCTCGACTTGTCAAACCCTTTGAAGAAGGGTTCAAAGGTAGAGGGTATACCACACTCATTTCACCTCTCTCTGGGTCAGGAGGGTGTCTCTTTCCCTTGTGACCCTTAGTCCTTCTTTCAACTGACTGTGTCTATAAGTCTGAAAAGTTTGAATATAGACACAGAGGTGTAATCGTCAAGACATAAGACCGACTGTGACCTTGGTCGAACCCTTTGAGGTTTTTATTGGATAGACCGGGGGCGGGGACCTCCAAGATTGGGGACCAGACCTCTCCGGGATAGGTCATCATAAAATTTTTAGAGGGACCTAACGACACAAGTCGGTCTCAACTCCGAGCATTGAACCATTGAGACGTTCAGGTCCGTAGGGGACCGTAATTGTCGAACAATCTTTACTTAGAGACCGGGGTGCGTCCGGATGACTTAGTCTTAGACGTAAAACTAGGTGTCTGGTGTCCTCAACCTATCTCGTCTTGAGACTGTAAATCCTCTCAAATGAACCGAAAATCCGAACACGACACCCTGACTGTCCACAACCGTCAGTGGAAAAAGAGACACCTACCGAATGGAGGGAGGCTCAACGGACGTACGCACGAGAGAAGAGACAGGTGTGGGTAGGAAAAAAAAAAAAAAATGACACCACTGTCTATACATTGTATTTTAGCTAGTAAAATTTGGTAAAATTCACGTGTTAAGTCACCGTAATTCACCGTATGTTGCAAATGTTTCAACATATTGGTAGTGGTGATAGGTAAAAGTCTCGAAAATTTCATAATAAAACAAAATTTCTTACTTCATTTTTAGATGAAAGTGTAATGATCAGTGGACAGTTTTACGGTAAATAACTTGTGTGGTATAAAAGGAAGTAACGAAAGTCACCATGAAACAGTATATAATTTAAACATACACATAAACCTAGATAAAGACCGAAACGTTTGAACATTGATAATATCGAAATCTTATTTGAAATAATTAACTTTACATACTTTAGTAGTTATAAGTTTGTAAAGGACTACATTTTTACCGTCAAAATACACCGAGTCGGATTGTAGTCTATCCGACTCGAGACGTGAAAAGAGAGAGCGATGAGGTAGGGAGACGAAATTTTTCATAAAAAAGGACCAATAAGAGACAAAAAAGGGACGTCTAAATGAGAAACAGTCTAAGAAGGACAATACCCAGATTAACACAGTGGGGTTTCAAGTGAACGACTCGAGATTGAGACATACTAACATAAACCTCTATCCCATAAATTCCTCCATGAACTCCAATTTACTCCAGTATTCTCCAGAAATAGGAAATATTCTTCTCTCTCTGTCGTCCTCCTGTACACAAGTCCTCCTCCCAGTTCACTTCCTGTGTTAGTTCCTGTGTTAGGTGTCCAGTTCCTCCCTGTGAAGTGTTCTTTGGTCGGGACGGTCACGGAACTAAAACCTGGAGGTCGAGGAGTCTTGACACTCTTTGCTACGAACTACAAATTTGACGGAATTGTTTCAGATACCCCGTCACCGTAGGGTGAAGTCACGAGAACGGACCTTTTAGGGTGCCTACCTCCGCGGACTACCCGACGTCAGGTACCCCAGCGATCCTCAGCCTGTGCTGACTCGCTGAAGGGAAAGTGAAAATGTGTAACCTCTTCCTTTACCGTTGGATGAGGTCACAAGAACGGACCTCTTAGGGTCCCTGCCCCCTCGGACCACCCGACGGCAGGTACCCCAGCGTGTCTCAGCCTGTGCTGACTTCGCTGAGTCGTCGTCGTCGTCGTTGTTTCGGATACCATGAATAATACCGTCAGGTTTGTCTGATTCCGCGGGGAGAAGGTTCATAAAAAACAGTGAAAATAACCATAGTACACTTACAGATCTAGTTAAATCCCTCTTAAATCTGGAATTTACAAATCACAAGGTTTTTTTTTTCTGAACCAAAAGATAAATTAGTCCAAAAGAAAGTACAATAAGCAATCAAAATACATGGTTTCTACACGCATAAACACGACTGAATAAAGATCCCGAAGGGGAAAAACCGTATACAAAAATAAAGATAAAATTTACCTGAAAAAAAAAGAACGATACAAAACAAATAAATTTTTAACAAATTTATGAAAGAATTTTTCTCACTCTATTAAGTTTCCAGGACGGAAAGAAAATCGACTAACAAAACATAAAGATGGTTTCTGTGACGGAATAATCAAGGACTGAAAGACGAACATTCATAATAGGCAACTGAAAGACTACACGTCCGACTCTACGGTCGGTAAAGAAGTGAGGAGGGGAACCTACTTGAGTACGAAGGGAAGTATAGAGAAGGTTTGCATGAATGTCATGCAATAGAAACCTAATTATGGGTCACAGATATAACAAAACCGATACATTTGTAATGAGTGTTAACTCGGTAAAATATTTAATTCTACTCAAATAAAAGGGAGAACGAGACGAAAAGGGGACATCAATTTTTGATAAAACAAACAAACAAACTAATCAAAAGAGACCATAGTGATTGTGGTGGGGTGTGAGAAGGAATCTATACATATAGAGGAGACTTATACGAGAATGTTTAATCCCCAAAGAGGTACTTCCAAAGATCTCTTACGATAAGGACTTCGTAACCCTCGACGAGACCAGATCTTTCTGCCGGAAAGACACCACGACCGTAGTGGTCGAACCTTAAGGAGAGCGGAAGGAGAACGAAACGCAGAGGACACTAGACATAAAGCGGAGAGGGAGAGAAAACCGAATAACGAAGTAAACTGTGTCGAGTAGGGTCCTCGGAGGACTTCTTCCGACACACCCTCCTGGACCTGTACGATCCTCCGGACCGTCGTGCCGACGTCCGGTCCCCCCGACACGTCCCGCCCCTTTCCGGGTGACTCTTGTGGTCGTCATCGTGTACCGGCTCCTCTCCTCTCGCCCGAGACGTCAGGGTGGGAAAGGTCACCGCCGCCGACCCTGCTCGAGAAAGTAGAGTGAGAGAGTAATGGACATTTCACCCTAGACACTATCACGGACGGAGTCTCGGGGACCGAGAATTATTTACGTTATATTCAATAAGGGTTGGAACCGACACACGTGTACGCATTCTTACCCCGCGTTTATACGAATAATTGTTCGACCGGAGTGACGTCCCACTACGCCGACCAGGTAAAACTGTCAGAAACGAAACCCCGACCATCTGACCGGTCTCCGCCGAGACACGGGAAGACGGACCCCGTCTTTCGGGCCGACGGTCCTTTTCCGTTCTCTCCCTTTGGACCCATTTCGGACCCAGAGTCATAAACCATAAGTTTCAAGTGAATTAGGAACAAAAGTCATACTCTTCGAGTGGAGATCGAGATGTAGGACAGAGGACCGGATGTGCAGAACACAATAGGAGAGATCCCGTGTATATCGAATTACGGACGGCCCACCCCGTCCTGTCGATGACAGTGAAAGTTGACCTCTACTCTAGACACCCCTCTACCCCCGTTGAAAGAGATTTATCTGAAAGTTAGTCAAGAGAACCACAATCGGTGAGGTGATAGAAGAGACCACGAAATTAGGGACTCGGACGACCCTCGCGTTACCGCATCTAGTCCACCGTATAAAGGTTGGGGCACCGACCGAATTCTCAGTGGAAAGAGTCCAAGTCTTCAATCAATGGTCAATCATAGTGGGAGGTCAACCATTTTATGGTAACAAAAACGGAAAGGGGATAGAAACATAAGTACCCAAATACTAATTTCCTTTGGGGCGAAAATCACGGCAACGTGCCTATAAAGCTGTCCGTCACATCGACCTCGGACACCGGACGAAACCGAGGAGTCGAATCCCTCAGGTAGACTACAGGTGGAGGGACGGCACCGACCTCTTCGGCGCTCATTCGACCCTGTCGGGATCCTTCGTGGAGCAAAGAAGGGACGGAGAGTCCCTCTGTCAGGAGGTGGTGCACGATATAGGACAGAAGTTTCAATAACAAAGTAAAAAACAACA
This sequence comes from Capra ibex, assembly GCA_006410555.1. Taxonomy (NCBI): domain Eukaryota; kingdom Metazoa; phylum Chordata; class Mammalia; order Artiodactyla; family Bovidae; genus Capra; species Capra ibex. The sequence continues at coordinate 304,758 of SJYO01035988.1, forward strand.
ACAACAACCAAGTCTGTTCTCCAGTTTAGTTCCAGAACAATGAGGGACAAGAAGTCTTCACCTTCAGATGAACATTGTACATCCATAATTATCATTAAAAAAGTATCCTCATCTTACACGATTGTTAACATTTCCCGAATCTCATCTCGGACTGGATACCATTAATCATACTATAGTGATAATTATGATGGTGATTATGATAATGACAATCATTGTGATCCAAGAATCTGTCCTGGACCGTCAATCATATATGAGTTAATTACACACCTCTTCCGTCACCGTCGGGTGACGTCACAAGAACGGACCTCTGAGGGTCCCTGCCCCCTCGGACCACCCGACGGCCGAGTCCCAGCGTGTCTCAGCCTACGCTGACTTCGCTGAGTCGTCGTCGTCGTCGTCGATTACAGCAGAGAGGAGGAGAAAAGCAACACGATAACGACGCCGACGATGCACAATGGTGACATTGAGTAATAATGACGTCAGATTTTTAACGGAATCCCTTTTTTGGCGTGACCGTACTTTTCTTGGACTGGTCAAAGATCTCTGACATTAATTCTCGAACGGACTCTTCACCTCCCTCGTACTTGGGAGATTAGACTCGGATCTAAGTGAGTGGGTCCCTTTTAGGGACATGACACACCAGTACTAAAAATGTGACCAGACCCTCTATAGAAAAGGACTTTCAATATTTTGACAATTGTTTAAGTTGAAGAAACGACACAGCAGAGGACTTGGTTCAAATACGGAAGGGAGAGAGAAGGTAAGAAAGTACTCACAGAATCTTTTCTCACCCTATCCCTTCTCGACCGTAGGCAGATGACGGGTCTCCTATCGTTTTACGAAACAACGGTAACAAGTTAGTGAGTCAGCACAGACTGAGAAACCCTAGGGTACCTGACGTCGTGTGGTCCGAAGGGACAGGAAGTAGTAGAGGACCTGAAACGAGTTTGAATACAGGCAACTCAACCACTACGGTAGGTTGGTAGAGTAGGAGACAACAGGGGAAGAGGAGGACGGGAGTTAGAAATCCCAGAAAAGGTCACTCAGTCGAGAAACATAGTCCACCGGTTTCAAAACCTCGAAGTCAAAGTCAGGAAGGTTACTTATAAGTCTCAACTAAAGGAAATCCTGACTGACCAAACTAAAGGACCAACAGATTCCCTAAGGTGAAAATCTACAATTTTACTGACAAAGGGAGTTGAAAACTTGTTATTAAAATAGTTGATATTTTACCTCTATTCTCTTGGGTAGAACGTCTCACGAATAGTTTCACTTAAAATCTTTATACATTTCACAGAACCTATCATAAACTATAGTAGATATCTATTGAAAAGAGAGGACGATAATAGAAGTGCTTTCAGGATGTCACGTCGATCATAGTGACAAAAGAAAAATGACCACCTACTTTACAACGAATGTATTCTGTCGACTACCCCGGTCATACTCTGAGTGTCATTTACAGTTCGAGTTGGACTTTACGGTAAAGGAATAAGTAGGTAATCCCTACATAACTTCACGAGGGCATAACAGCCGTATGTCCTATACCCATCACGAGCGTACACGTTTCACCATGATTCATGTCTGCTCATTTAAATATTCGCGTCATTTCACAGTGTCCCTGTGACTGTCTTTGTACAAACCTTCCCCTACTAAAATGTATCAAAATCTTTTCTCCCCCGACAGTGGGTTGTGAAGTGAACCTGATTTAGAACTCTATACGATCGTAAACGGGTGTCCTTTCATACCCCTCTTCACATAAGACCCGTCTCTCTTATCGTACTTATTTCCGTTCTTCGTATTCTGACGGTCGAGCAGTCATACATACCTTACATTTTACGGGGGAACTACTTTTGCACCAGACCTCGTCCTCCAAGAACTACGGTTCTTTCGTCGACCCTAAAATTGAGCATCCGGTACGTTTCGGTGACTTCCTAAAGTTTAACCTTTCATGGATTTGGTCAATACGTCGTCATAAAATTCGGTTTTATTATATTTAATTGTACAAGGGTACCGTTGTTCAGTTTATCGTGTACAAATCCTTACTTCCTGAGTCAAGGTACCACGTCCATCACCTATCTCCAAAGTTCGACAGAGAAGATGTTCACCCTAAAAGAGGACACTCCTGTCACACCGACCTACGAGTCACACACTGTCCCTGGACCGTTACTCGTCTACAGTGACTTCTTAACTACGAAAACTTGACACCGTGACCTCTTCTGAGAACTCCCAGGGGACCTGTCGTTCCTCTAGTTTGGTCGGTTTGGATCTCCTTTAGTTGGGGCTTATAAGTAACCTTCCTGACTACGACTTCGACTTTGAGGTTATGAAACCGGTTGACTACACTGCTCAGTTGAGTAACCTTTTCTGGGACTACGACCTTTTCTAATTCCTGTCCTCCTCTTCCCCCGTTATCTCCTACTCTAATAACCTACCGTAGTGGTTGAGTTACCTGTACTCAGACTCGTTTGAGGTCCTCTACCACTTCCTGTCCCTTCGGACCGCACGACGTCAGGTACCCCAGTGTTTCTCAGCCTGACTGACTCACTGACTTGTTGTTCACATTGAAGTATCGTATTCTCCTCCTTCGACCCTTATCTGAAAGGTCTGGGGACTTTCTTCTTTTCGAGTTAGAAGTAGGAGTGCCGTCACCAGGGTTCAAGTGAAAGAAAATTTTTTATGGGAATTGGTTGAGAACTTTCTAACTTTAGGTTTTGTTCTTAAGAGACTCCCAACACGTTACCCCACTTAGAAAGAAATAGTACTAAATAGACGATTGGAGAATAAGTGAAAAATTCAGTTTTTTAACAACTTCACAGGAAAAATGATTGCCGGAAAGAGAAGTGACTATATATTTTATATAGTCATAAAAGTTATCAAAATAAAGAAACAAATGAAAACCGAAACGCACAGAAGGAACGAACGAAACTTCCGAAAAGAGATCAACGTCACTCAACCCCGACGAGAAGTAAGGTCACGTGTCCGAGGAGTGACACCGCAGAAGAGGACGACGCCTCGTGCCCGAGCTCTCGCGCCCGAGGCATTGACACCCCGTGTCCGAATCAACAAGGTACCGTATACCCCAGTGCACCCTAGAGGGCCTGGTCCCTCCTTTCGGTAGAGAACGGAACGTCCGTCTAAGTGATATGACTCGGTAGTCCCTTCGGGAGGGAAGTGATAAAATTCGGGTAGGACAAAAATATGGCTAATATGTAATTATAAATAAAATGAGAGAACTTGATCTTAAGATCAAAAAGAAAAATTTCAAGTAAAACAGTAATCCACCCCTTTTAACCTTCTGACACCGGACCCCTCTGGATCCGGGTCCACTCCGCCATCCTCGGACGTAGTTCCCCCCGTCACCCACACCTTTCTTCCCTTCTTAGACCCCTACAGCCACTCGTCCAGACTGTCCACTCCGTACCCTTTGTTCCCCTTTCGTCCTCACACTCGATTGGTGGTCTAAAATCTGTACCGACCCCGAAGGGACCACCGAGTCGACCACTTCTTAGGCGGACGTTACGTCCTCTGGACGAGTTGACCACTTCTTAGGTGGACGTTACGTCCTCTGGGACCGAACTAAGGACCCAACCCTTCTAGGGGACCTCTTCACTTTACGACGGGTGAGGTCGTGAGAACCCGAAGGGACCGCCGAGTCGACCACTTCCTAGGTGGACGTCACACCCTCCGGACCCAAGTTATGGACCCAACCCTTCTAGGGGATCTCCTCCCGTACCGTTGGGTAAACTCAAAAGAACGGACCTCTTCGGGTTCTTATGACCTCACCCATTGGATAGGGAAGAGGTCACCTAGAAGACTGGGTCTTTAGTTTGGTCCCGGAGGCCGTAACGGCAAGAAATGGTTGACTCGAGAGTCCCGGTCACCATGCTACCTTTTACGTAGACTGACGTCTAGTCTCCTTGGACCGCCCGATGTCAGATACCCCAGTGTTTCTCAGTCTGTGTTGACTTACTGACTTGAGTCGTGTCTGCCTTAGACACCGTTTTGTGTTCCTCTTGACTCAAACCTCGTCTCATAATCCTCCAGGTCAAACCTGTCAAGCCTAAACATCGTGCCGATTCTGTAGGGTCAACATCACAGAGACATCTTGACCACGAGTCCTCCCTGTCTGTCCTTTTTTTATATCGGAGTGCTCAGTAGTCGTATACTGAAAACTACTACATCACACAACATCCGTAAGGGGTCTGGTGGGAGTCCGAGCTGTTTTTTCGAGTGGACTTCCTGAGTGTCTTGAGTCTTTCCGACAATATGAGTACACTTTAACTTTCAACGAATCGACACAAGTCGAGAAACGTTGGGGTACCTGATATGTCAAGTACCTTAAGAGGTCCGGTCTTATGACCTCACCCATCGAAGAGGGAAGAGGTCCCCTTGAAGGGTTGGGTTCCTAACTTGGGTCCAGAGGACGTGACGTCCGTCTAAGAAATGGTCGACCCGGTGGTCCCTTCGGGTTCTTATGACTTCACCCCTCGGACAGGGAAGAGGTCTCCTAGAGGACTGGGTCCTTAGTTTGGCCCCAGAGGACGTAACGGCAAGAAATGGTCGACTCGAGAGCCCCCGTCACCGTGTCACCTACTACGCAGACTGACGCCTAGTCTTCTAAGGTCCAGTACGAGTGCGAATGCCAAATAATGTTACTTTCCTCCGCTGTTTCAGTCGTTTGGATTTTCGAACACCGCCGTCTCAGGCCCGTGCTCGAAGCTCAACAGGGAAGGTCACGTAGACACGTCCACCCTGAATGAATAGGGTCGTTACTACACACTGTTGTGGATACCTACCAACGGTTGGTCCCTTAGAGTGGTCTCGGTATTACAAGTCCCTAAACCCCCATAGCCAGTCTATTTATACCCTACGGGTGTACTGAGTGGAATCGACGTATCAGAGGTCGGGGAAGCCTCAAGCATAACTATGACGCATCGGGTCTTTCGGGTGGTGTGCAGTGTAACACTCGTATTCGATAGACCGTACCAGGTCTTTTTATCTACGACGGTAGTCTGTCCTATAAGGTTCCGAATCTTCAATAGAAAATCCTCCGTCCGTTTCCGGTCTCGAAAGGAATCTTCCACGTGTCAAACTTCTATGGTCTGGACGACTCAGTCGGAAAAGAACACGTACCCCGAACCTACCTCAGTGACCCTACCGAGGTGTCACACCCCTGTCTTCTAACGACACCCGTACTGACGGACCCAAGGGTCGGGGAGTCCCTCCCGGAGCGGGGTCCCGGGACCCCTCTCACAGTCTCTCCGTCCTCCTGGCGGAGATTAGTCACAACACGGTCTTCGAGGACCTCGTCCTCAATGGTGCCGTTGGTATACGTACAGTGTCCCCCGAGTCCGTCCTCTGACTACTCTTCCACCCCGGAGGCCCAGATCGTTGCTTCTGCCACGACGGTAAAAATGGTCTGACGAAGGGGCCCTCACCGACCGTGACCTTCAGACTGAGAGTAGTCGACCTTTACAATCCTTTACTTCTATTCCTTGTGTTTATAAAACTCAACGAACTAATACTTCCCTTCCTCACTATTCCACCGTCGATCTTCCCTCATTGTTCTTTACTTGACTAGATTAGTACCCTTTGCCCTTCTGAACTCATACAAATATCTACCACCCTTTCTTCGACTTTCATTCTCACTCATACTCTCTTTCTGCCTCTCTCTACTGGGTTTTTATATCCGCTCTCTTCTGCACAGTGCACCTCCCTCACGTGAGCCCCATAATCCTCTCACGCTTCCCCCCAGGTGAAATCCCCTTCCCTCTCCCTTGACCAACGGTCTCGGTCGACTCCGTGAATCCTTCAATAGTTGACTAGACACCGTAGTATTTCAAATCCGACCTCTCACCTCAGGTCTCAAACTCACGGTATCTCATCCATACACCCTTACTCCTGCACTCTTCTCGTATTCCTACCGTCCACTACCACTCTGAACCACCCTCAGATTGACCCGACGAGACTCGGTGGCGACGGAGCCGTGGGTAAGACAAATTGGGCACCCTGGTCGTCCACTTCAAGTCACTGTGGGTGCCTAATTGTCTCGTAATCCGCGACGTTACACAGTAGGTATCCGACCAGAGTAAATCTGTTTAGGAGACGGAATGGACTACCTCTTCTCGTACCGAACCTTCGAGGTTACCGAACCGAAAGATCTTCGATTACCATCGCAGAAGAAAGTACATACTATTCCGTCACTCCAACCGAATTACGTATTGGTAGTCTTCCTGCTTTGGGATGTCCAAATTTGTGGCACCTTTAGGTACTCTCCCAGTGGCAACCCCAGTCGAAACCTTTATTTACTCCCACTGGAAACCTCAGTCGAAACCTTTATGTACTCCCAGTGGAAACCCCAGTCGAAACCTTTAGGTACTCTCCCAGTGGAAACCCCAGTCGAAACCTCTAGGTACTCTCCCAGTTGAAACCCCAGTCGAAACCTCTAGGTACTCCCAGTGGAAACCCCAGTCGAAACCTTTATGTACTCTCCCAGTGGAAGCCCCAGTCGAAACCTTTATGTACTCTCCCAGTGGAAACCCCAGTCGGAACCTTCAGGTACTCTCCCAGTGGAAACCCCAATCGGAACCTTCAGGTACTCTCCCAGTGGAAACCCCAGTCGGAACCTTCAGGTACTCTCCCAGTGGAAACCCAGTCGAAACCTCTAGGTACACCGAGTGGAAACCCCAGTCGAAACTTCTGGGTACTCCCAGTGGAAACCCCAGTCGAAACCTTTATGTACTCCCAGTGGACACCCCAGTCGAAACCTCTAGGTACTCTCCCAGTGGAAGCCCCAGTCGAAACATTTGTGTACTCCCAGTGGAAACCCAGTCGAAACCTTTATGTCCTCCCAGTGGAAACCCCAGTCGAAACCTCTAGGTACTCCCAGTGGAAACCCCAGTCGAAACCTTTATGTACTCTCCCAGTGAAAACCCCAGTTGAGACCTCTAGGTACTCCCCCAGTGGAAACCCAGTCGAAACCTTTATGTCCTCCCAGTGGACACCCCAGTCGAAACCTCTAGGTACTCTCGCGTTGGAAGCCCCAGTCGAAACCTCTGCGGTCCAGATAAAGTGGTGAGAGAGTCGAACCAGTAGGGGACACACACGCACCTTAATTAAGAGAAATTTAAGCAAAATTTAATTTTTAACACCATTTTATGTGTATTGTACTTTAACTTGTAGAACCGGCCAAAATTCACACGTCAAGTCACCGTAATTTATGGCAACGAAGCAAGTCGTCGGTAACGAGGGCAGAGGTCTTACGAAGAATAGACGTGTCGACTGCGAGAAACGGGTAATTCATTGAAGGACGAGGAGGAAGGGGAGTCGGGGACCGTTGGTGGTAAGACGAGAAGACAGAGGACCTAAACCGACGAGACCCTCGAAATATTCACGTCAATACGTCACAACCAGAATAACACTGACCGACCAAAGTGAGTGGCATTACAGGAGTTCCAGGTGGGTACATCACCGTACGCAGTCCTAGGGGAAGGAAGGCTTACGACTTACTATAAAGCGACATAAACATCCGGCGTATAATAAATAAGTAGGGGACCACCTGTGAATCCAACGAAGTTGGAAAACCGAAAACACTAAATATAAAACACTTATTACGTCGATACATGTACCCACATGTGTATAAAAAAGCTAAGGGACGAAAGTAAAGAAAACTATACATAGAACTCCACCTCAAAGACCCAGTATACCATTAACGTACAAATTAAAAAACTCCTTAACGTTCTGAAAAAGTTTCGACGACATGGTAAAATGAAAGGGTGGTTGAGACCCGAATTCAGATCGAACTCACTGAAGGGAGGCCTACGTTTTGTCAGGGTCGAATGAAGGGGTACGATGTCACAGTCTCCCTTCCACCTTTTGAGGTCGTAAGATTTGTCTTCGACACTCTGTGTGGGACGAACCCACGAACAGTGTACTGATTGGGACTCGGTTACTGCCCATTTCTCTTGTCCCACTTGACCACGCGAAGTCTGTTGGACCGGGTGGGACGTGACCTCCTTCCCAGTAACAGGGGCATTCATGTATACGAGGCACCTCGAATTTCAGTCCGGGTGACTATGTTTCTTGAGTCCGGAATCACTTTCCGTAAAAGTACATATATACTTCCCGGAAAGAGGACTTTAGACTTAAGAAAGATGGGATGAAGACAGAGGAACGAAGTGCCTTCGTGTCTGTAAAGAGACTGTAAACCTCGTCACCGAAGTACTATGTCCTAGCAATCCCTTTTCCGATCGAACAAAATTGTGTATCAAAAGAAAATAATCGAAATGTTCCCTTCCCCTTGAAAACGGTTCGCAGTTCTGAAGAGAAGTGTCAAACAGTAGATGTTGCCCTCTTCTGTCAAACCGGTCCGAGGGAATCAGAGTCTTCTTTCTAGACGTGAGTCAGGAACCTTAGGACAAATGACGACCACTTGTGGTCGAAGGACGGAGACCCGATTTCTGAGCGGGGAAATACTCTCCGAATCCGACCCGCCGTGACCGGTGGAGGGGCGTCAGTGACCTACTAAATTCTAGAGTAGTCTTGTCTTTGACATCTACGGTCCAGGTGTGTTTGTTTCTAAGTTTCCCTTTCTTTCCGGAACCTTTGTTTATACGAACCGAGAAAGTCTTCGTTTTACAGTCGACCAACGTCGGTTCAAGACTCTGGTAAAATTTCCAAAGTAACAATTAGTCCTGGTTGAGACACTTTTACTTAAAAGAACACTTTTCGGTCTACGATGTCGGTGAGGGAGTCGGACCGTTTCCTTGTATACCTCGGGGCGTACCTTATTCCCCACCCAGGGTAAATCTCGTGAGTCAGAGGGACCCCCCAGACCAATGGCTGACCCACTGAAAGTGGACGGAGTCTCAGACCCCGATCGGGTCCCGCCCCACCGGGCTCTCGACGGAGTGTCCGTCCGGACACTCCCAGGGACGGAGGGTGGACCCGACCCCGTCCGTTCAGACGAGTGACGGAGGCCACGGGTGCGGGGGACGTTGCCGGTCCGAAAAGTGGCCGTGGGAAGGACGGACGTAACCTCGCAGACGGTCTGACTGCCTCTCCCCGGTCCTGTCTGGGAGGGAGGACGGAAGAAGCCGGGTATAAGGGCCCGAAGGACCGACAGTTGAGCTTATTAGGGTTGGCTACCGGGATTTATCGGGACTTCCTCCGCGGACGATTCTGAGGTTTCTATCGGCTCGCCCACAGGAATAGGACCGGTCCTGATGGCCGTAACCTGGACGGAAGACACCCCCCGGGTCCGACGAAACTGGACGTCCGACGGCAGGGACGTCGGAACCGAAACTTACCGAGGCTCGTCCGCCCGGAAAGAAGTGACCCCGGGGGTTCCGTCGTCTCTTTCACGGGGCTAGGACAAAGGGTGGGAGATTGTGTGCCCCTGACACCGAAGGGACCCACAAGGTCCGGGAAGAACAAAGTCGTCCTCCTAGGACACGCAAACTAGATTTAGACCAGAGGACGACGTTTCTGGGTTTGTTAGACTCAGTTTCGTCGTAATTGTCCTTTGGACAGAGAATTCTGGTTCTTACGTTGGTTTTATCGAGGTTCAGAAATGAAGACTATCGTGGCAAACCCCTTCCGGAAATGGACTCTCTTTGTTATTCACCTTAAGAACGGGGGTTTATAAGACCGGACGTCCCGTAACGCTTGGTCCCTCGGATCCCGACGTCCTGACGTATCTCGTAGTCCCTCCACCCTGGGAACTGCGTGTCGTCTCGAGTCTCGAGTCTCTAGCCCCGTAAGGGACTCTCGGTACGTCCGTTTTCCATACAAGAGCGACTCCCTGACCGGTTCGCAAAGACAAACCACCTCTGTCGACTTCTAAAAGTCAAGTCAAGTCAGCGAGTCAGTACAGGTTGAGAAACGCTGGGGTACTTAGCGTCGTGCGGTCCGGAGGGACAGGTAGTGGTAGAGGGCCTCAAGTGAGTCTGAGTGCAGGTAGCTCAGGCACTACGGTAGGTCGGTAGGGTAGGACCCAGCAGGGGAAGAGGAGGACGGGGGTCAGGGAGGGTCGTAGTCTCAGAAAAGGTTACTCAGTTGAGAAGCGTACTCCACCGGTTTCATGACCTCAAAGTCGAAATCGTAGTCAGGAAGGTTTCTTTAGGGTCCCGACTAGAGGGAGTCTTACCTGACCAACCTAGAGGAACGTCAGGTTCCCTGAGAGTTCTCAGAAGAGGTTGTGGTGTCAAGTTTTCGTAGGCAAGAAGCCACGAGTCGAAAGAAGTGTCAGGCTGAGAGTGTAGGTATGTACTGGTGACCTTTTTGGTACCGGAACTGATCTACCTGGAATCATTTACATTATTACATTTCATTACAGAGACGAAAACTTATACGATAAATCCAACCAGTATTGAAAAGAAGGTTCCTCATTCGACTTCTAAAATCCTCCCCTTTTTTTTTTAGGACGAAAAAAAAAATCCGTAAAAGTAAAAGTGACACTTTATAAACACTTGAGTCTCGTGTTGTTCTTTCTTTTCCTCTTAGTGGGTGCTACAATGTTATACCTTTCTTGGCGTCCTTTTCAAAAGACCCTTGAAGTTACAAGGAGAATAAATATGTGCGCACGTGTGCACGTGTGGGTGTGTGTGTAAAGTTACCAAACACACGGAGAAAAGAGTCAGAGAACCGGTGGATAAAGGGGGAGGGATGTACGTCAGTATGAGAGGGGTACACGTTCGCAAATAATTACACAAGTACACAAATACAAAAGTATACGACGAGTGTTATGTCTCAAAGAAAAAGAAAAAGTATTGACCCAGTCTCCTAAGTACACGACTCTCGAGAACGGCCTGACGAGAGGTGATCGGAGTCAAACGTGAGGGTAAACACTCTACATGGTCCCGTAACTAAAGGGGTGTGTGTCCAGCTCTTGGGCGAACGGTTGCGTGTTCTCCACTCTCTACGTCCGAACTAGGGACCCAACTCTTCTAGGGGACCCCCTTCTGTACCGTTGGACGAGGTCATAAGGACGGATCTCTCAGGGTACCTGTCTCCTCGGACGACCCGCTGTCAGGCAACCCAACGTTCCTCAACCTGTGTTGACTCACCGAGTCGTACATCGTACGTGGGCAATGAGTGTGTCTACGACGACGACGACGACGACGACTCAGCGAAGTCAGTGCAGGCTGAGACACGTTGGGGTCTCTACCGTCGGGTGGTCCGAGGCGCAGGGACCCTAAGAGGTCCGTTCTTGTGACCTCACCCCACGGTAACGGAAAAGGTTACGTACTTTCACTTTCACTTTCACTTCAGCGAGTCAGGACAGGCTGAGAATCGTTGGGGTACCTGACGTCGGGTGGTCCGAGGGGGCAGGTACCCTAAAAGGTCCGCTCTTATGACCTCACCCCACGGTAACAGAAGAGGACCATTTTAACCATTTTTTTAAATGGTTAGAGTCTTCACTTTTTACATAGTAAATACCCTCTTAAATTTTTATAAGAGGGTATAAACTCTCTTAAACGTAAAACAAAGTCATTTTGGAGGTACACTGAACGGATGAAAAGATGACCCGAGTACCATAGAGAGAGACATAAGAAAAAACTCGTATTCCAAAAATAAAAGTCCGGTGAATGAGGAAATGAAGAATCGAGTTGTTCTCACCTTCGATTCTCGACGAGTGTTATGTCAAAGAAAGAGAAGAAAAGATTAAGGGACGGCGTGTCCGACAGACAAAGGGCTTTTATGCCGAATAGACACGTCAAGGAGTAAGTCGGACCAGAGACTACAAGGGAGGACGACTGGTCAGTTCCGGACTTCACCCAGGATAGTTGTTACCGTGCGGGTCGAGGGAGCCTCCTTTAACTCCCGCTGATCTAAACCGTAGAGTTAAAGATGGTCAGTGGACCCTCTCGAGACGAAGACGTTTAAAAACAAAAATTTCTATACATCAAAGTTTGTAAAATAAAAACGTAACTAGTAAAACCTTGAATTTACGAAGGTCTTCTGGAATAAAACACGAAGTACTAAGGTCTTAAAAGGGATGAGGAAAAAGGACATTGTGCAAGAAATCTAATAAAAACTCAGTCCTATACCTCCAAAAAGTAAGAGAACAGGTCAACGGGACCGATGGTGGAGGTTGTGTCGCTCGTCAGCAACAAGTCATCGATTCAGCACAGACTGACACTGGGGTACTCGACGTCGTACGGTCCGGAGGGACAGGGGTGAACCAGTACTACTTAATGAAAAAATTATGACATGACCTACGAGTGTAGAATCAATTCTAAAATTATAGTCATAAGTATACACTTTCACCGAATGTCAAAACAAAACCCCCGTGATAAATAGTCTATAACTGTAGACTTAATGTAAACGGTGCATTTTTCCTAAACCTTTACCGTCAAGAAAGGGTGTGAGACACCGTCTCAGATTCACCGAGACTCCGACGGACTGGACTTGTTTGACGTCCTAAGGGGACACCGCGGTAGTCCCAGACCATTCCCACTGGGACAGACGCTCTGTCGTTTTCTCTGTGTCTGCACATCTCGCCTGAAAGCCTGAGTCTCCCTCTCCCGCTCCCACCCTACTACACCCTCTTACCGTAACTTTGTACACATCATAGCACATTCTTTGCTTAGCGGTCAGATACAGTCTACGTCCTACGTCCTACGAACCCTGACCACGTGCCCCTACTAGGCCTCCCTACTACACCCCACCCTCCACCCTCCCCCCAAGTACAAACCCTCGAGTACATGTAGGCACCGCCTAAGTACAGTTACATCCCGTTTTGGTTGTGTCATAACATTTCATTTTACTTCATTTTTATTTTTAAATTTTGTTTATTTATTTATTTCATTTACTTCTGTCTTTTTTTTTTTTCTTGGAAAAACGTTAAAAAAGACATTGGAGATATCATTAAATAGAAAAGTTTTTTTAAAAAAAATAAAGATTTCCAAGTCTAAACCAGTCAAAATAAAAGGATTTTCAATACGTAAAATCAATCCAACGCTTTAAATAAACACATTTCAACCGTTAAAATTCTATAATTTTAAGAGGTAAAGTTACTCTGAACGAGGGAAAAGAGTAAAACAGACACATAGACAAGAAAAAAAAGAACGATCACAAAGAGATGAAACACCCGGGGGCGGGGGGCGGGGAGCGGGGGTCGGGGAGCGGGGGTCGGGGAGCGGGGGGTGCCTTCGCCATCGAAGAACTGGCCAAACAACCGACATGACGAGAAGCGAGAAGATTGCGTCACAGACGAGAAATAGGGCGACTGAGTGCGAGACGACGCAAGGCGACCAACAGCCAAGAACCGACCACATCCACAAGCCGCGACACCAAAGAGGAGAGACTCGTGTCGGCTCGGACGAGACGAGAGGTCGCGCGCGACGTGTGGAGAGGAGGGCAGAGGACACTAAAGGCGAGCCGATCGAACGACACAATGGTCCCCGTATCCATAATTATAGTATAGAAGTAATGCTCAATATCGGAAATCGTAATTTTTCACAAAAGGAAACAAGGTAAATAACGAAAAACCGCTCTTAAGATGAAAGAGACCATAGTTCTATGCGGATCTTACTTACAAGAGTAGGAAATTGAAAATAGGAAAGACTTGGAGAAACGAATGAACAGAAAGAACAGATTCTCGTCTCTCAACCCTATAACGAAACATTCAGTTGAACTATTTGGAAACAAGAAATGACTACTTAAGTCGAGAAAGAAAAAAGAACTATGTTTACTGTACAAGTTAAAGTCAAAATGGTACAGGACCAGTTTGAAAGAGAAAATGAATGAGAAAATAGAGTAAAACCGAAATGATAAGTCCTTCTAAACACACAAAAGAGTATTAATGGAGATACGATTAATTACTAAATATATTTTAAGGATCAAGAGAAAAAGAAATCTATGATAGACAACCACAAGATGAAACTTGTTATACCTTTAATATCTTCGGTAAAGAGGAGGGAGGGAAAAGGATTGACAACTTAAAATCCGTGTTCAAAATAGAATAACGCTTAGAAACATGAGAAGTTAATTGAATGTGAAGAAAATGAATTGACCGGTCGGAGTTCACTGTAGAAAAATGAGAGTCCATTGTCTGTCAGTCACTAAAAAGTGAAATGTTAATGAAACAATAGAGAAGTAGATAAGAAACTACTTCTGACACAAGTTCATGAAACGAGGAAAAGAAAACTTTGACTCAAAACAAAGGAATAAAAAGTCAAACGTCTTAAGAATTACATTCAAGTAAATTTTTTGACCCTAAACGTTTATAAATTAGAAAAACAGGAGAATTGTCACAGAAAACTTCTCGTCAAGAATTAAGACTACTCCAGTTTAATTAGTCAAAAAAAGGAAAGATCTAGTGTCATTCTTTAGAACCAAATTCGGTCTTAGTGTTTTTAAAAGAGAATATAAAATAAGATCTTCAAAATACTGGGTAAACCTCAAGTTCCTTACCCAGTTTCGATAAAAAATGTAGACCGATAGATGAACAAAGGTAGAATAAACGACTTAATTAACAGAAAATCGACAACACAACAGACACGTGCGCAAGTCAGTGGGTCAGCACAGACTCATAAACGCTGGGGTACCTGACGTCGCGTGGTCCGAAAGGACAGGAAGTGGTAGAGGGCCTCAAACTAGTTTGAACAGATAACTCAGTCACTACGGTAGGTTGGTAAAGTAGGAGACAACAGGGGAAGAGGAGGACAGAAGTTAGAAAGGGTCGTGACCCTAGAAAAGGTTACCAAACCGAGAAGCTTAGTCCACCGGGTTTATAACCTCGAAGTCGAAGTCGTAGTCAAGAAGATCACTTGTAAGTCCCGCCTAAAGGAAACGCTAACTGACCAAACTGGAGGGACACAGGTCCCCTGAGAATTCTTGGAAGACGTCGCGGCGTCAACCTTCCGTAGTCAAGAAACAACGAGTCACAGAAAGTGGCAGGTCGAGAGTGTGAACGAGTACTGGAGACCTTTTTGGTGTCGAAACTGACATTCCTGGAAACAGTCGTTTCACTACAGAGACGAAAATTATGGACGGACCCAAACAGGAACGAAAAGGAAGTCTTCGTTTCTGTTCGCAGAAAATTAAATAAATATATGTGACCAGTTGAAAACCAGAGAGATAAGACAATATGACTGGGGAAAAACATAGAAACATAGTTATATCGTGACAGAACTAATAAAATTGAAATGTTACTCAATACTTAGTCCGGGAAACAAAAGTTTCAAGAAAACTTATGATATACAGGAAAATTAAAGGTATACTTAAAATGTCACTATAACGGTTGCAGAAGTTTTTTCAATTGCTCCCGAAACTGATCTTATCACACGATATGGATATCTAGTCAAACCCTTATTGATCATAGATTATAACTTAGAAGTACACGGACAATATAAAGAGGTAAATAAATGTAGAAGACATTGAAAGAAGTTGTCACAAAATATCAAAAGTCAAATATTGAAAGTGTAGAAAGAGTAGATAAGGATTTATAAAGTATTAAAATACGATCACATTTACAAAAACAAAAAATTAAGTTCAAGACGAAAAGGTAACGAACATATATCTTGATATTAACCAAAAGAGATGACTAGAATTTAAGATGCTAGGATCAAGATCCTTCAAAAAAAAAAAAAACATCTAGGTATCATTAAGGACCCCCACATACCGGTATACTTACAAAAGGTACTTAGTCAAAATAAGAAATAAACGTTAGACCTACGGAAAAAAAAAAGGAGAAGGTACTGAATAACGTGACTGACCTGTAGGAACCGTGCAAAGGTCGCCACCCCTTTTCGTAAATCAGAAAGTGGCTATTCATACTGCAACCGATGTCTAAAAAAACTAGTTCAAGGGAAGATAAGGATTATGGGACTCTCCCCAAAAAAAAAAAAAAAAAACCAACCCTTACTTACAACTTAATAGTTTACAAAAAGACACTACTGAATTACAAGTAGTCAAGTCAAGTCAAGTCAGAGAGTCAGCACAGACTGAGAAACGTTGGGGTACTTAGCGTCGTCGGACCGGAGGGACAGGTAGTGGTAGAGGGCCTCAAGTGAGTCTGAGTGCAGGCAGCTCAGTCACTACGGTAGGTCGGTAGAGTAGGAGACAGTAGGGGAAGAGGACGGGGGTTGGGGAGGGTCGTAGTCTCAGAAAAGGTTACTCAGTTGAGAAGTGTACTCCACCGGTTTCATGACCTCAAAGTCGAAATCGTAATAAGGAAGATTTCATCTCAAAAAGATTAATATAACTGATTAAAATTTTTATAATTTAGTCGAAACTTAAGGACCCTATTCGGAGTGACCCGATACTTTATAATAAGAAATATAAATAAACCATACAAAATTTTTTCTTCACAACATAAATACGAGTACTCCCTGTCACTTAACATGAAATTACGTATCTTACGTATCGTACAAACCCTACTCTGACTTACTTATCCCTACTCTGCACTTTATGAAGGGACCGAGACAATTTATTTACCTCTTCATAAGAGAACAATTAATCGACTTTTAAACACATCTTATTCATAATAAAGAAAGAACAAACTATCTTAAATGGTCATTATCTAAAGTGGTCGGAAGACCTAAACTTCAAAATAAACACCCTTTCAAAATTTGAGGTTAAATTAAAGAAATATTTATATTCGAAAAACAAAAAGAAGTCCAATAGACAAAACAAAAAAAGGAACTCAATTAACACAATCATATATAGTAGGTAAAGTAACTTCAATAGTTTAAATAACCGTATTTTAACGGGTATTATAGGGGATAATAAAGAAATTATAGACATTACTAAGGTCGAGATAGTAATATTTGTAAAGTCTTAAAAAAACGTAAAGAAAAGGAAGCATCAGACAGATGTTCAAATATTTAAAGTAACGAAAAAAGTTTTTAAAAACAAAGTAATGTAAAAGAAGTGATAAAAAGACAAAAGATAATAGAAAACGATAGAAATAATAAGAAAAGAAAACGAATGAAACACAAATTAAAAAGAAGAAAAAGATTAAAGATTTCTACTTCCGAGTCCATTAACTAATCTTTGACAAGAAAAAAAGTTTATATCCACAAATAACGATATTTAATACACGACGAAATCACGGTAGGTCTTCAACACTATATAATACAAAAGTAAAAGTAAGTCGAACTTTACAAAAGATTAAAAGGAAATCAAAAAAAAAATAGGATAACCAATAAATCTTTCATTGAATTAAAGATTTATAAACTCTTTAAAGGTCTCTAAAAAGACAAGAACTGAAGATCAAATTAAGGTAATACCAATCTCTTGTATAAACTACATTAATTTAGAAAATGTTAGATAATTTGATAAATTAGTTAGTTTAATTAAATTTAAATAACTTAAATCGAATACCAGACCTTGGACGAGAGAGTACTGCCAATAAGGTACACTGGAACCTTTCTTTCACGTGGACGAGAAAACCCACCCAGTCATCACAGCCAAAATCTAAGAGTGCACTCTCAATGGTATACTATGAACAGAAAGAGGCAGACTGAATCAAGAGAAACTAAAGAAAAGGGAAAAGTCATCGAACTATCAAAACAGACCTATTGTTTTACTAAGAAGATTTAAAATACGAGGAAAGAGTCAAAATTGATGACAAAAGTCTCACTGGAGAGAACGAAAGGTTCAATCATATACAACCCGTAAGAAACAAATAACTAATAGTCACAATAGTCTTCAGAGTAGTAGAGTACGTCCAGTACCCATTCCCCAAATAAGTGCGGTTCCGACCAAATCCTAGTACTTCTGTACGACCGCGGAGGAATGAGGTCACCTGCGACGGACACCCGAACCGGGACGAGGGGGTCGACGAGACAAATACCCTCCACGAGAACCCTCCCGAGAGTCGGACACGTCGACAGAAGTGACGACCAAGAGTCTTGGGAGGCTTATCCATGACTTTTAGAGCCCATACAAACGAACATAAAACAAACGACCGAAACCAAAACTAGAAACCAACAGTTGTCAATGGCCCATACCCCAAGAAGAAGGGAAAAAGGATTGAACTCGGGGTCCCGACGACTAGAGGATTACCAGGACAAGTAGGTACAAGGAGTAAGCGCAAGTATCTCTTAAGGAATAGTGAGACACAATGACCGCTATAATAAGTACCTGAATAAAGGAGTGTGAATACAAACCAGACAAATCAAAATTCCTTCAACCTTCTAATTTTTTTTTGGATAACCGGAGACACCAATCAGTATAGTTTCCTTCAAGTACCGAAATTTTTTAAAACGGTTTACAATAAGGTATGTGTAGTGATACACCCATACGTCGAAGGAGAAAATATGAACCTAACCAAAACTTTGGCTAGGTACTACTATGTATGTACGTTTGGACATATCTGTTTTGAAGAAATGAACGACACACTACAAAAGGGTAACATAATCAAGTTGTGCAAATTAAATGGTTGAAAGGACAAGTAAACGTAAAGACGAGAAAGTTCATAAAGTGATATTGTTTGTTCTGACCTTGTTTTTAAGACTATATAAAGAGACTTTGGTACAGACTCTCAACGATATCTTAAATAAATATTTTCTAATAGAAGTTAGAAGATTTTAAATTTATTATACTTTTTCAAAATATTTACTTTATACTATATGTTTACAATCTATGAAATTAGTACAATCTAAGACAGGAAAAGGATAGAAAAGTTTTCGACAGAATACAAAACTATGAGAAAACCTATCCTTTCTGGACAAAATAAAACAAAAAATTAACTTCGAATAATTTCATTTGTAGAGGAAAGGGAAACGTCCAAGGAACTTAGACGACGGAAAGGAGAATTACCGAGTTGTCTGGTATTTCTTTGCGTGTGTAGTCTTTTGAAACACACTTTTAGGGATACAATCATCTAAAGATACCACTAATGGGAACATCAAACAAGATTTAGTTTATTAGATTTTTCTTTTTCCTCCACATATGACTTAAGGAAATGTCCCCAAAGGTAATCGATAGGTACAGGACCTCCAAAGACTAGGTTCGTTAAGGTAGGTTCGGTGAATCGGACTTGACTTTATTTCCAAAAATCAACGTATTAAAAATAGTTGTTTGTTCACTCGGACTAAGAAACCGGACCTCCGGACACGAAAAGTAAACCCACCTAATTAAATCCTTTGAACTCAAGTTAAGGAACTTAAAGGACACATAAGAAAACACCTCCTTTCGTCACTAGGATTATAAGAATCTGTATCAGGTCCGTCGACCCTGATGGGGTTTTGTCTCGTCCATTTTAAAGATAAAAATGGGTTCAGTGACAAATTGTTCATGTAAATAAACAAGTGTATAAACTGTCTTGAAATACCCCGTGAAAGACACACTGTCGACTATCCTCGATTCCTACGTTACTACTACCACCATAACTAATGTCACCACCACACATATCCACACAAAAGAATTACCGACCTCCCATGAAAAGGTAACATACTTTCGTAACATAAATTAAATAGTTAAAGGGATAAGTGAGTGTAAGTCTAAGAAAGTGTTACAAATAATTAATAAGATCACTGAAAGTATATAACCGACGAAAGTAGAAGTGTTATCGGGATACTCTAACCGTTAAAACAATAATAGGACCAAAATGTGAACTCCTTTACTTCTGTCTCTCAAATTCACTAAAAGAAACATCACGATCATTCAACACTTGGACCCTAGGGCGGGATCCGTCAGACCGAGGTTTCTGGTTCTTGGACTGAGTCTTCATAAGTGACAGGATTCCCAAGCGTCCGACCGTCGAACCGTACATTCGTTTGTCTACTGTCATTTTTACTCACTCTTCGTTATCCTCCTGTAAGTGTCGCGTCTACGCCGAGTCTCCTCACCCCCGGCCACCTCGAAATCCTTCAACCTCCTTCAGATAGTTCCCTCTAAATGACAGAACTTCCTATGCGTCCGACTTGACTAAGAAGCTCTTCCAGTAAACGTGTGTAAGTCCGCGTGTCACGTCCCAGGACTTACTGTCCCACCAGGTCACCTTTTCCGACGAGGGACTTCACTTAGGTGACCCCCAGTCTTAAAGTCTGCAAGTCTGGGAGAAGACCCAGAGCCACCGAAAACGGCTCAGTGATTGAGAGGACTACACCAACAGTGATTCGTTGAAGTGTATCAACCAAAATCAGAGCTTCCTTTACTAATTAGTCTTCAAGAAACATTTACCGATTCACGACGACGACGACGACGACGACTCAGCGAAGTCAGCACAGGCTGAGACACGCTGGGGTACCTGCCGTCGGGTGGTCCGAGGGGGTAGGGACCCTAAGAGGTCCGTTCTTGTGACCTCACCCAACGGTATAGGAAGAGGTTGCGTACTTTCACTTTTCACTTTCACTTCAACGAGTCAGCACAGGTTGAGGATCGCTGGGGTACCTGACGGCGGGTGGTCCGAGGAGACGGGTACCCTAAAAGGTCCGTTCTCATGACCTCACCCCACGGTAACACAAGGAATTTTCACCTTCTGTCTAAAATAAAAGAACCCGAGGTTTTAGTGACCCCTCCCACTGAAGTCGGTACTTTAATTTCCTGACAACGAGGGACTTTCATTTCGTTCTGTTTGGACCTGCCGTATAATTTTTCGTCTCTGTAGTGAAACGACTGTTTCCAGACATATCATTTTCGATAACAAAAGGTCATAAGTACATGTCTACACTCTCAACTTGGTATTTCTTCCGACTCACCGTTTCTTAACTACTAAAGCTTGATACCACGACCTCTTCTGAGAACTCTCAGGGAACTTGACGTTCCTCTGGTCGGTCAGGTAAGACTTCCTCCAGTCGGGACCTATAAGTGACCTTCCCGAGGTCACATTCTACACCGTCGTTGTATGTGACTCTTCCGAGTCTTTTCTGGGAAGAAACCCGTCACCACAGGTAGTTCCATTACCGCCGGAAGTACCGGGTGGTACCGAGGGTTCGAGTCGTCCGGTGGCGACAGGCCCAGCAGGGACGCACTGGTGTGTCACCTATGAATCGAGACCTCTGTTGTGTCGGGACGAAGGAAGACTTCGAAGATGACTTTCTTAAAAGGGGCGTCGAGGAAAGGCACACAGGACGAGACTTCGACGACGTCTACCCGTGTCAGGGAGAGTCCTTCGAAGTGGCACTGCTGGCCGAATTTGGGACGACGGAAATTGAGACCCTCAGGATCCACAGTAGGCTGTTTTCGAAATTTCGACCGATGTCGACAGATTGTATAGGGTCTAGGCCTCCCAGACTCAAGGAGTGAACGAAAGATCTTTAAAGGTGAATTAACTGGGATACGGATGAAATTTCGATGGGTGAATCTCAAAGATACAGAGACAGGTTCACTAAAATCGTATCAAATACCAAGGTTTAATACACAAAACGTTAACCAAAATGGGACTTACTGATTAAGTAAATTACCTGTATTTACTAATATTCGGAAGTCAAGAAACGTAGACGGAATTGTCTTCAGTAGCCAGCCAGCCAGCCAAGTCAACGAGTCAGCACAGGCTGAGAAACGCTGGGGTACCTAGCGTCGTGCGGTCCGGAGGGAAAAGTAGTGGTAGAGGGTCTCAAGTAAGTCTGAGTGCAGGTAGCTCAGCCACTACGGTAGGTCGGTAGAGTAGGAGCCAACAGGGGAAGAGGAGGACGGGGGTTAGGGAGGGTCGTAGTCTCAGAAAAGGTTACTTAGGTGAGAAGAGTACTCCACCGGTTTCATGGCCTCAGAGGCGAAATCGTAGTAAGGAAGGTTTCTTTAGGGTCCCGACCAGAGGAAGTCTTACCTGACCAACCTAGAGGAACGTCAGGTTCCCTGAGAGTTCTCAGAAGAGGTTGTAGTGTCAAGTTTTCGTAGGTAAGAAGCCGCGAGTCGAAAGAAGTGTCAGGTTAAGAGTGTAGGTATGTACTGGTGTCCTTTTTGGTATCGGAACTGATCTGCTTGGAATCGGCCGTTTCATTACAGAGACGAAAACTTATACGATAGATCCAACCAATGTTGAAAAGAAGGTTCCTCATTCGCAGAAAATTAAAGTACCGACGTCAGTGGTGGACGTCACTAAGACCTCCGGGGGTTTTATTTCAGACTGTGGCAAAGGTAACAAAGGGGTAGATAAAGGGTACTTCACTATCCTGACCTACGGTACTAGAAGTAAAAGACTTACAACTCGAAATTCGGTTGAAAAAGCGAGAAGAGAAAGTGAAAGTAGTTCTCCGAAAAATCGAGGAGAAGAGAAAGACGGCATTCCCACCACATTAGATGTATAGACTCCAATAACTATAAAGAGGGCCGTTAGAACTAAGGTCGAACACGAAGAAGGTCGGGTCGCAAAGAGTACTACATGAGACGTATATTCAATTTATTCGTCCCACTGTTATATGTCGGAACTGCATGAGGAAAAGGATAAACCTTGGTCAGACAACAATGTACAGGTGAAGATTGACAACGAAGGACTGGGCGTATTCCAAAGAGTTCTCCGTCCAGTCCACTAGACCATAAGGGTAGAGAGAGTCTTAAAAGGTGTCAACTAACACTAGGTGTGTGAGTTTCCGAAACCCTATCAGTGATTTCGTCTTTATCTACAAAAAGACCTTGAGAGAACGAAAAAGGTACTAGGTCACATACAACCGTTAAACTAGAGACCAAGGAGACGGAAAAGATTTTGGTCGAACTTGTGACCTTCAAGTGCCAAGTACATAACGACTTCGGACCGAACCTCTTAAAACTCGTAATGAAATGATCGTACACTCTACTCACGTTAACACACCATCAAACTCGTAAGAACCGTAACGGAAAGAAACCCTAACATTACTTTTGACTGGAAAAGGTCAGGACACCGGTGACGACTCAAAAGGCTTGAACGACCGTATAACTCATGTCGTGAAAGTGTCGTAGTAGAAAGTCCTAAACTTTCTCGAGTTAACCTTAAGGTAGTGGAGGTGAACGAAACAAGTATCACTACGAAAGATTCCGGGTGAACTGAAGTGTAAGGTCCTACAGACCGAAATCCACTCACTAGTGTAGTAGTACTGATAGACCCAGTACTTCTAGAAAAAATATGTCAAGAAGGCACATAAGAACGGTGGAGGAGAATTATAGAAGACGAAGACAATCCAGGTATGGTAAAGACAGGAAATAACTCGGGTAGAAACGTACTTTACAAGGGAACTATAGAGATTAAGAGAACTTCTCTAGAGATCAGAAAGGGTTAGACAACAAAAGGAGATAAAGAAACGTAACTAACGACTCCTTCCGAAAGAATAAAGAGGAACGATAAGAAACCTTGAGACGTAAATCAACGGATATAGAAAGGAAAAGAGTAAACGAAAAGTGGAGAGAAGAGAAGTATCGATAAACATTCAGGAGGGGTCTGTCGGTAAAACGAAAAAAGTAAAGAAAAGGTACCCTTACCAGAACTAGGGACAGAGGACGTGTTACAGTACTTGGAGACAGGTATCAAGTAGTCCGTGAGATAGATAGTCTAGATCCGGGAATTTAGATAAAGAGTGAAAGTGACATATTAGTAGTCCCTAAACTAAATCCAGTATGGACTTACCAGATCGTCAAAAGGGATGAAAGAAGTTAAATTCAGACTTAAACCGTTATTCCTCAAGTACTAGACTCGGTGTCAGTCGAGGACCAGAACAAAAACAACTGACATATCTCGAAGAGGTAGAAACCGACGTTTCTTATATTAGTTAGACTAAAGTCACAACTGGTAGACTACTACAGGTACACATCTCAGAAGAGAACACAACAACCTTCTCCCACAAACGATACTGGTCACGTAAAAGAACCGTTTTGAGATAATCGGAAACGGGACGAAGTAAGGCGTAAGGTTCCGGTTTAAACGGACAATGAGGTCCACAAAGAACTGAAGGATGAAAACGTAAGGTCAGGGGATATTACTTTTCCTGTAGAAAAAATCCACAATCAAGATTTTCCAGAACATCCAGAGGTATCTTGGTAAGTCGAAGTCGAAGAAGTCGCAATGACCAACCCCGTATCTGAACCTAAGGACACTATAACTTACCAAACGGAACCTTTGCTTGTCTCTAGTAAGACAGTAAAAACTCTAACGTAGGTTCATGACGTAAAGTCTGAGAAAACAACTGGTACTACCGATGGGGTAAAGAAGACTCCCTAAGGACGGGTGTCATCATCTATATTACCAGTAGACTCAATTTAAGTGGGTAAGGTCAGGTAAAATCAAGTGACTAAGCATCTTACAGTTACAAGTGAGAACGGTAGAGGACAAACTGGTGAAGGTCAAACGGAACTAAGTACCTGGACTGTAAGGTCCAAGGATACGTTATAACGAGAAATATCGTAGCCTGGAAGGAAGATAGTGGTCAGTGTAGGTGTTGACCCATAACAGAAACGAAACCGAGGTAGGGAAGCAAGAAAGACCTCAATAAAGAGGTGACTAGAGGTCATCGTATAACCCGTGGATGACTGGACCCCTCAGGGAGAAAACCATAGGATAGTACTTGTCATACTTTTCCGTTGTCTTGTCATACTTTTATCGTCAGCATCGACTTCTGATTTCGATGGTAAAGTTATCACGCTTGGTTCCGCGTCACTCTCCTGCCTGTCCGAAACTGCGTATCCTCGTGTGAGTCGCCCTCTAGTCAGAGTCAATTCGAGTGGAAGGAGAGTCGAACGCCGCGAGGCCGCCGGGGGAAGAGTCAGTGTCGGGTGTGACGGGAGGCGAGGGCGGCAGGAGGGGTAACGAGACAGACCGTGTGTCCGGGGGAACGGACAGGAGGAAGGGCCAGGAGCGTGTGGAAGCGTTCACAAGGAACCCGGACTGACGAATGGAGCCCACAGGTGCCCCACCGCGTGAGTGGTGGAGCCCAGAACCAGGTCTTCAGTGGAAAACCTCCAAAACAGAAAGACTACGTACATTTTTACGTTGTTGAGGGTCTTGGTTCCTGCCACTAAGGGAGGACGACGAGATCGAAAAGAGGTATTAGCAATGGGAGCAACCTGTATGAGAGACAAATAACATATAGGGGGTTGGTCTTACAGGAAATCTCCTGCTCTAAACATAGGTCAAACAACACAGAGACCGAGGATTCACTCATAAACCACACTTGGTCACACCACACTTGATGGAAAATCATTTACCTACCTGTAGTATAGGAGAACAAGTTAATTCTCAAAGTAGACTTCCGGAAGAAGGAAAGTATTGTAGAGAAGTTCATTTTTATTTATCGAGATTGCCTTATCTTGTGTTTTTAAGGTGAAAGATGTCTCTGTAAAAGTTTGACGAAAGACGAAAACAAACTTTTTGTCAAAAAAGACCGTCATTTTGATTTTACAACACTCTTTAAATGTTTCCATGTTGGTTAAATTTACTGTTTATTAGGGTCTCTCAATTGATGTAAAACTACATAAAGGAAGGTCTGCAAATGTATTCGTGTATGTACAGGTGAGTGTGAAAAATTTTCTTATGTATTAAATACACAAACGTATATATACATCAACTCCAATAGGACAAGTCAGAATAGTATATGGCACGGTCCTCGTATTCTACACGGTAACAAATAGATTTTGTAAATATAAGTCTCCATAGAATTATAACCGGTGGTCGACGTTTCTCGGCTGAGTAATCTTTTCTGGGACTACGACCCTTTCTAACTTCCGTCCTCCTCTTCCCCTGCTGTCTCCTGCTCTACCAACCTACCGTAGTGACGGAGTTACCTGCACTTAGACTCGTTCGAGGCCCTCTACCACTTCCTGTCCCTTCGGACCGCGCTACGTCAGGCACACCAGTGTCTTCGTCCTGTGCTGACTCGCTGACTCGAAGTCGCAGAATTATAACAGAGTATACACGATAGTATAGTTAGACGAATTAAACAGACGATAACACCTGCAATTCTTTATACAAAAGTAAAGATAAACTCACTTTTAAAGTAAGGATGGTAGATAAACCAAACAAATAGAAATTGTGGAGAAAAGAGACAAGGTCAAGAAGACTAAACAAAACGAGTATATCAAATAGACACCGGAAGAGGTGGCAATCAGAAAGCAGGCACACTAAAAACTTCCGGTAAAAGAGATTCACCCAATCACAGTACCGCACAGACGGAAATTAAGGAATTGAAAGAGATGCAGAATGGAAAAAACATAAAGGATTTAATAGAGGAAAAATGTGCTGCATAAAATATCCTAGAAATGACACCAGTAAACCCGTTGCCGTCAGACTCAGTAATGGACGTCAACGAAGGAGAGGAGTGGTGAACGTCGAGGTAGGACCGAAAGACCCTTTGGGGAAGAAAATTTCTTTCAGGAGTCCTGTAACCACTGAGAGAGACTACTGACCGACTCTGAGTTACGGAGGACCGGTGGACAAGGACTCCTCTCCTTATAAGACTTAGGATCAGAAGATGTACGGGTCGGAGACGGGACCCCCTACGTTCTTACAGTGGGAGAATGGGTCAAGTCACACTCCCCGGTTCTCTCCCTTTGGTGTGACAGGACCCCTCCGACGAAACGTCTCGCAAACATCGGCCTTACGACCGTTGGAAAGAGGGAGTTGGAGACAGAGATATGAAAATTCAAACGACGACTAAAGAAAAACTCCGTACCATTATTAAAATTACCGACCCCTCCGGAATGTTTGTCGACAATTCTCTTCTCTTCTCTTTTCGTTTCCTCTTTTCCTTTCTTTATTGGTAGACTTACGTCTCAAGGTTTCTTATCGTTCCTCTCTATTCTTTCGGAAGGAATCGTTAGTTACGTTTCTTTATCCCCTTTTGTTATCTTACCCTTTCTGATCTCTAGATAAGTTCTTTTAGTCTCTTTGGTTCCTTTGTAAAGTACGTTTATACCCGAGCTATTTCCTGTCTTTACCATACTTGGATTGTCTTCGTCTTCTATAATTTTTCTCCACCGTTCTTATGTGTCTTCTTGACATGTCTTTTCTAGAAGTACTGGTTCTATTAGTGCTACCACACTAGTGAGTGGATCTCGGTCTGTAGGACCTTACACTTCAGTTCACCCGGAATCCTTCGTAGTGATACTTGTTTCGATCACCTCCACTACCTTAAGGTTAACTCGAGAAAGTTTAGGACTTTCTACTACGACACTTTCACGACGTGAGTTATACGGTCGTTTAAACCTTTTGAGTCGTCACCGGTGTCCTGACCTTTTCCAGTCAAAAGTAAGATTAGGGTTTCTTTCCGTTACGGTTTCTTACGAGTTTGATGGCGTGTTAACGTGAGTAGAGTGTACGATCATTTCATTACGAGTTTTAAGAGGTTCGGTCCGAAGTCGTTATGCACTTGACACTCTAAGGTCTACAAGTTCGACCAAAATCTTTTCCGTCTCCTTGGTCTCTAGTTTAACGGTTGTATGTGACCTAGTACCTTTTTCGTTCTCTCAAGGTCTTTTTGTAGATAAAGACGAAATAACTGATACGGTTTCGTAAACTCACACACCTAGTGTTATTTGACACCTTTTAAGACTCTCTCTACCCTTATGGTCTAGTAGACTGGACGGAGAACTCTTTGGATATACACCCAGTCCTTCGTTGTCAATCTTCACCTGTACATTGTTGTCTGACCAAGGTTTATCCTTTTCCTCATGTAGTTCCGACATATAACAGTGGGACGAATAAATTGAATATACGTCTCATGTAGTACTCTTTGCGACCTGACCTTCTTTGTGTTCAACCTTAGTTCTAACGACCCTCTTCATAGTTATTGGAGTCTATACGTCTACTGTAGTGGGAATACCATCTTTCACTTCTCCTCGATTTTTCGGAGAACTACTTTCACTTTCTCATCTCGCTTTTTCAACCGAATTTCGAGTTTTAAGTCTTTTGCTTCTAGTACCGTAGGCCAGGGTAGTGAAGTACCCTTTATCTACCCCTTTGTCACCGTTGTCACAGTCTGAAATAATAAAACCCGAGGTTTCAGTGACGTCTACCACTGACGTCGGTACTTTAATTTTCTGTGAATGAGGAACCTTCCTTTCAATACTGGTCGAATCTGTCGTATAAGTTTTCGTCTCTGTAATGAAACGGTTGTTTTCAGGTAGATCAGTTCCGATATCAAAAAGGACACCAGTACATACCTACACTCTCAACCTGACACTTCTTTCAACTCGTGGCTTCTTAACTACGAAAACTGAACACGACAACCTCTTCTGAGAACTCTCAGGGAACCTGACGTTCCTCTAGGTTGATTAGGTAAGATTTCCTCTAGTCGGGACCCACAAGAAACCTTCCTTACTACGATTTCGACTTTGAGGTCATGAAACCGGTGGAGTACGCTTCTCAACTGAGTAACCTTTTCTGAGACTACGACCCTCCCTAACCCCCGTCTTCCTTTTCTCCTGCTGTCTCCTACTCTACCGACCTACCGTAGTGGTTGAGCTACCTGCACTCAAACTCACTTGAGGTCCTCAACCACGACCTGTCCCTCCGGACACGCACGACGCTAAGTACCCCAACGTTTCTCAACCTGTGCTGACTCGTTGACTTGACTGGACTTGACTTATTAAAATTCAGGGGAGACAGGGATCTAGTCTAGGTTCGTTCACGACTGACTTCGACCCCAATAAGGGTGTCTGGAGTCACGGTCTCTAGACTCTAGGAAAACGTACTTTGTCTAGAAGCAATTTCTTCTTCTGACAAAGAATTGTCGCACCTCTCCCCCGAAGGGACCGCCGAGTCACCATTTCGTACGTGGACGTCCTCCACCTAAGGCAGGCACCAGACCCTTCTAGGGCGGACGGCGTCTCGTCGATTCGGACGCATGGTGGTCATGACTCGGACACAAAAGTCGGGCCCTCGGTGTCGATAACTCGACAACGGGGTGTCGACGACTCCGGGCGCACGGGACCTCGAACACGACGTGTCGTTGCTTTCGGTGGCGTCGTTCTTCACGGGTGGTGTCGGTCTCCCTTTCGGCGCGTCGTTGTTTCTGGGTCGTATCGGCTTTATTCGTTCATTTGCTTCTCTATTTCGAGTTACTCTTCACACTCCGCCGACAGTTACCCGACGACAGAGAGCGTAGAGTTCCCATTGCCTTCTACTCGCACGGACACCCCACAGGTGTCGGAATCGAGGGACGTAACGTGCTCGCGAGAAGGGTAACCGAGGAGAGAGACGAGAGAGGCCCAGTCCTCCACACCGACGAGAACACACTAGTAAAAGAGAAGAGAGACACGGCTGTCGAACCTAGAGACCGACTGCGGAGGTGGCGAGTGGGAGCACCGGAAGACCCGACGGGTGCACTCAGACGGACACCACGGTCAAGTGTACTATCCGTGGAGGGACATCCACGGACCCTTTCGGACGACGTGTCGCTAGGGGTCTTTACACGAGCTATCTAAGGAGAAAGGGTCTTTGCAACCGGCCTTTCTGAAGGGCAGTAGTCCTGTGTGTCTTGGGTTCACCTCGACCCCGGGGAGTCCAGGGGTATAGGTCACCCTGTCTCGGTCGCCACCCAAGACGAAGAGCCACAAGTGTAGTGTCACGTATGAGGTCAACAGAGTAATCTATTTGAGAGGTTCTATTTCGCAGGCCATAGAACCGTTCTCTGTACCTAAAACCTTTTGTGTAAAGGAGTTTAAATTTCAAAATTCGGAAGAAAAGAGAGGTCGAAACACCTTCTTTTATGGAAACCGTTTCCGGCCCACCCGACCGTGCACACGGACGAGTCGGAGTCCCTCTTGACCGAGGACGTCATTCTTGGTCGAAGAAGGTCTAGACTAATCTTCAGCGTGACTAACATGCTAGACGTCAGTTTGTATTGTGGGAGACCGGTCACACGTAAGATTGGTGAACCGACAAGCCAGGGTTAGGATGAAATTGACACTTAGAGACACGACCCACCAATAGACTCTTCTGGATAGAGCACACCTGACCGTCCCAGAAGGACCCCGGGTACCCAGTGGGGAGGTCCCCGACATATCAGTATCAACCCCAACTCCAACTAAAGTTTCTGAACGATGTCAAAGATTCACCTTAAATAACGGAGAGTAAGTAAACTGGAGACTACACGAAAGAACTCGCCCTTCCTTCCCAGTCTCACGAAGTCACACACGGTCCTTCTGACGGAAATAGGAGCCCGTGGGAGTCTCCCGTGACCGAGCAACCGGGTCTCACTCGCGATGTGTGCACGGTCCCGAGGTTTGTGGGTCTAGGGCGGACGGAAGGTAGAACATGTGTCGTTTGGGTGTACGCTAACACACTACTCCTTCGTTTCACGGAGAAGGTACGACAATTTATCGGAAACGTTGAACTTGACACTCTTTAAGTGGTCGACCCCTGGTTCCCGTTCACCAAAAGAGCGAGAGTCAAACGAGACACCGCCCTAATCCACACGTAACGTTTAGAGTGTGGAGAATGTTAGGGTCGGTAGACCCTACTCCCGACATGTCCATCGATAAATTAAAGATCTGACATATATCATACCGGTATTATACTTTAGAATGACTCTGATAAATTTTCGTACGAAAACCTCGATAAAATTCTGTACTCTTCTACAAATACCACTATGATTCAAAATTTTTTACCATCCTAATTTTGAAGGATAAAACATAGTATAGTCGAAACAATAAACATATGTACAGGTACGATTTTACGATATCCATTATAGAAACTCACTTGGGTAATATCCATGAAAGATTATAAAAAAGTATACACATGTTACACACACTTAATAAAAATATTAT
Organism: Capra ibex; assembly: GCA_006410555.1. Lineage (NCBI taxonomy): Eukaryota > Metazoa > Chordata > Mammalia > Artiodactyla > Bovidae > Capra > Capra ibex. The sequence continues at coordinate 335,382 of SJYO01035988.1, forward strand.
TCTTTTCTGTACGATAACTTTATTGTATTCTAAAATTTTGGGAAATAAAAAATTTTACTTTTTATCCGTGTCTTACTATATTACGTGGGGTAAGTACCCGGTAGTAAGTCGAAGTTTTTAATGGTCACTGGCCGATGAAAACAAAGTGACTATGAGAGTAGATGAGTGGGACGGGTAAAATAATAAAAAATTAATTATCTGAATTAAAAAAATCTTAACCAAATCCAAGCATTTTTCAATTCGTCTCTTAATACATCTCAAGGGTGTAGAGGAAGGATGGGTCACAGAGGGTAATAATTGTAGAACGTAATCACACCAACCATGTAAACAATGTCAACTACTTTGTTATAACTCTTCAATGATTGACCAGATATCGAACATAATCCCAAGTGAGATACTCGTATTGAAGAATAATGTGTTAAATATCTCAGTCAATAAGGGTCTGGTATTTGCAGACCCGGTTTAGATGATAAACTTCAAAGATTTGACGGAAGATTAATAAATCAGGTCCTTGGTCACTTCACTACTTTTTCAGGAACCTTGGTTGACTTTTAATATTTCGACTCTTTTGTCTTTCACCTTCACTTCAGCGAGTCAGAACAGACTGAGACGCTGGGGTACCTGCCATCGGATGGTCCGAGGTACTCGGTGTCCTAAAAGGTCCGTTCTTATGACCTCACCAGACGGTAAAGGAAGAGGTCCCCTAGAAGGGTTGGGTCCCTAGCTTGGGTGTAGAGGACGTAACGTCTGTCTGCGAAATGGTAGACTCGGTGAGACTTTTAATATTTCAACTCTTTTGTCTTCTAGTATGATCTTTAGTGACTCGTCTCACCCGAACACGAGTCCGCACAGACGGAGAAAAGCTAGGGTACCTTTGACATCAGGTGCTCCGAGAAGATAGATACCACACCCGTCTCGACACCCGACCCCTTCTCGACGCAGGACGGGACTAGTCACACCCGGACCTCCCCCGACCTGACCGAGAAGTCCCTCGTCACTGAAGAACTTCGTGACAACAGTTCCTCCGTCCTCACCCTTCCTCGGGTATTTCGAAAGGTGATCGGATTGATTTCAATCTTGGATGTTCTCTTCATTTTTTAATTTTCTTTACGAACACCGTCGTCTTAATTTATCTCCTGAAGAGTCGCCACCTTACGTCCACTCCGCACACGGGTCGGTATTGGAGCGCCGACGGGAGTCGAGAAAGGTCTTTGGATGGTCTGTGATCAACCAGTTTAGGAGGACACGACCCCGGGTCCATTCCCCAACTCGTCGTCTGTAGTAAAGGGGGTCCTGGACGCGTTGTTCAGTTCTCAAATTACGGAGTAGGAGGGTTGGTTCGTAATAATCTGCAACCCTAGTTATCCACAACTGAGTCTGGGTTTTAGACAGTACGGTCAACCACATCTCTGGTTAAGCTGACGAACTATAAGTCGTTATGGTGACTGACCGAAAATAAGTCTGGATCCGTACGACCGCGACCCGACCCGGCGTCTCGATCACCCTTGTTTTGTCTGGCGTAGACTCGGAGTGCCGCGACCGGAGAGAGACACCTGTGACTCCGAGTATTCCCGTGGCACCAGACGAGGAGGAAACAAATTAAAAAAGAGGACCCTGGGTTGGACGGAAGTGGCGTGGGCTACACATTGGTCTCCCCCGTTTAGGAAAGCATCTGTGCACATCAGACCCAAAGGACTGTCATGTAGTCCGGACTTTGGTCTCAGCTTCACAGGTTAATGGCTTATAAGACGAATAACACTACCACGCTAGGTGGGGTAGGACTCGCCGACGTCAATGTCTTTCTCGGACGACGGACGAGCAAGGTTTTGGTCAGCGAAGAGTGGGTCCTCTGCACGTATGGACGTAGGGAAAGGTCCTCTTCGTAGTTTGAGAGTTGGGTCCTGGTGGAACTGAAGAGTTCTATGAAAAGTTCAATTAGACTGTTTTGGATGTATATTTTCGTCGATCATTTGAAATTTTCTCTTTTGATCTTCCCTGATCCAGATGTGATAAATTTCTATATAAATACAAAGACGTTTTTTACAATGGACGATTCTCAAGATCTATGTCGGAATGGTGGAAATGGTATTTCTTTGTGTTTTTAACCTACGACAGTCTAAAAGTATCTCTTAGAACGACATTCCATAATGTGGTCCATGAAGGTTGTCGCACTCCCAACCGTCGCATTGACCGGGACGAAGTGTCTCACCCTGCAGCTCGGGGAACCCTGCATACACGGACCGTATATAATGGTCAGTCGTTCCCCGTTCTGCCCGAAGGGAGTACCGAGTCACCATTTCTTAGGTGGACGTCACTCTGAGTCCTCTGTGTCCAAGCGAGGGACCCCACCCATCTAGGGGACCTCTTCCTGCACCGTTGGGTAAGGTCATAAGAACGGCCCCCTACGGTGGTTTGTGTGTATGCTCCCCGCTCTACCCACAAAGGGGTCGGAAGGGAGGTGGGGTCTAATCACCAAGTTTGTGACGGTCAGCACTTGTGTTGTCATCTTTTACAAGGAGAAGGTTGAGCAGTTCAGTGGGACCAATAACTATACTCAATAAGAGTCCATATGTCAAATGAATCGTTATGTTTATTTTAAAATTTTATATGTGGGATTTTAATTCTTATTCTTTGGTTATGTTGTAATTTCACAATGATATGACTTGTTTTGAATCGGTTGACCCTCTCGTGAAACCTTTAGTGATCTCTTTAAAACGGGTAATAAACTTTTATTCTGTTTCGAAACCAACCCTGTCGTAATGTAAGTCATTTAAAAGTATGAGTTTATCGTACATTTAAAGACAAAGTGGTTAAGACGAAATAGTGTTTAATACACTCTTGAATAAAATTACACAAAACGAAATCAATTTCTTCCTTACCGGCACTAGAAAGCTAGAACAGGCGGAGGACCCACCTTTTGACAGGGCTCCTCGTCAAGGTCTCCGTCTGGCCCTTCGGGCGTCGGAAAGTCTTTCTCGTGTCCTCCGGACCCCGCGGCGACCGTCCGCGGACGTGACTCCGTCGAGACAGACGTAGAGACGTGGAAAGGAAACTTCAAGTACTGAGCCGTGGCATAGGAAACTTTTGAACGAGACTAAAGTCCTTCTTCGTAAGATACGACGTCAGAGGCAACTCGGTGACCGTACCCGGTCTTCTAACGAAAAATTCACCAGTCCACTCCGACCGCCCATGAAAGTCTAGTGGTCACGTCATGGTCCTCGGATCTTCCCAGTGTCGACGGCCGTTTAAACCACAAGAAAGATCTACGGGGACCTCTTCCTTTACCACTACGGGAGGTCATGAGAACGAACCTTTTGAGGTACCTACCTCCTAGGACCTTCCGATGTCAGGTACCCCAACGTTTCTCAGTCTGTGCTGACTTGCTGAAGTGAGAGAGAGAACTGAGATCTACGGGCTCTGGAGCCCCACCCCAGCGCCCGTCCCTACGACTGACCTTTGGTAAAGAAGGACTGACACCTGTAAAGTCAGAGAGACGTGAGGTGTAAAGAGATGCAGCCAGACCAAAACTCGTACCGGACAAAACGAAGGTACGTTTACAAAAGGATGTCAGGTGGTAGAGTGACGACTCTTTGAGTCGAGATTAGGGTGGAGGGGGTCCTCGAAAAGGTCTAGAATAGTCAGTGGTGGGGGAGGGACGTCTACGGGTACTCAAAAACAGGTGTAGGACCACCCGGAACACAGGACACGAACGAAAGAGTGGCCTGACGACTCGAGAATCTTCCTTCCGTAGTGAGAATAGGTAGAGACTGAAGGAGGAGGGGTGGGGTCGGAGATCAAAACCGTGTCACATACCTGGAACTTCCTCGAAGTAACACGAACTTGTCTTCATTTCCTGTAAACTCCAAAAGAGATAGTACACCAACTACAAAAGAGACAGACTATTTATTCACCTTTAGCCGAACCCTAGAGACCTCACCAGGCACCGGGAACATTTTAGGTTTCCCCTCTCTTGGAACCAATTTTCTTCTTTACCTCTTTCTAGTTGAAGATTAAAAGAAACAGATTCCAGTCTAATAATGAAGAGACTTAACGAGGTCGAACGACTTTACATTTGAAGGAAATTAAACCTTATCTATTCTCATTAAAACCCGTCTATTCTTCTCGAGACCCTTCGATAGTAACGAGTGACCAAACTGTCTCTATGACGATGTTTTACTAATACGTTCTAAAAAAAGACAGATAAAACTTGATAAAAAATTTTTAGATCCAATAACTAAATTTTTGTTATCTAGTTCTGAAGGGAGACCGTGATAACCTTGGGTCTCACTTATTTCCCCCGGAGACCACAAGGTCTCTCGGATCGTAAATCATCTAAATTACTGAGTGGTAGAGAAACCTAAGTGGACAGTAATGAACTAACGAACTACCTTTATAATCTCTCTTACTTCGACATTTGATCCTACTTCTGGAACATTTCGTCAGTTTCTGGATGCATGGGAGTTATAGGAAGACATTGTAAATTTCTCCTGACACACAAAGTGTCGTCGAGGAGTACGAGGACTCTGTCCGGAATAGTAACGAGACTGGGACCCCTCCGTAGCCCTATAGGACACCAAGGGTACTTTCCGGTTTGTGTTGGACAGGACCTCTCAGATACGACACGATCCCTGACAACGCAAAACCCTACGTCTGTGTATCCTCGACTCCTGTATCCCTGTGAATCCTCGTTCTGCTTCCGTATCCGTCTAAGGACGCGGCAAAGGGGAGACGAAGTCCCGTGCGAGGTCGGGGATCTCACACGGGAGCGTCGGACAGAGAAGTGGGTCCCCTTCCCACCCGCTGGAGGTGACAGACGGACTAGAAGGAAGAAGAGTGGTGAACGAGAGGTAGTAGGGAGTAGGGAGTAGGGAGTAGGGAGTAGGGAGAGTTGTGCGTCTCGGGACACGGGACTGTTGGAGGAAATAAAACCTCCACGAGTGAACCGCTTATTTTTCCTCTCCCTCACTGACACCTACTCTGTACCCCATCTTTCAGAGGTTTCTACTTCTATAGAAACTCCAGTATTTCCTCCAGATGAGGAGTGTCCATTCCTGAGGGTTGATCGACTGGCACGTTACGGTGTTAGTCTGTCCTCGTCCTTAAGACAACGAAGGGTAGGTGACACGTACCCGCTCAAACTTGTTCCATACTGTTCCAAAGTGGTCCAGTACAAGTCAACATATTACAACCATAAACTTTCCCATAACACAAATCCTTACCTCTTCCGTTGTCGTGGGATGAGGTCATGAGAACGGACCTTTTAGGGTACCTGCCTCCTCGGACCACCCGACGTCAGGTACCCCAGCGATCCTCAGCCTGTGCTGACTCGTTGAAGTGAAAGTGAAAAGTGAAAGCACGTGACCTTTTCCTTTACCGTTGAGTGAGGTCACAAGAACGGACCTCTTAGGGTCCCTACCCCCTCGGACCATTCGACGGTAGAGACCCGAGAGTGTCTCAGCCTGTACTGACTCCACTGAATCGTCGTCGCCACACAAATCCTTATCCTGACGAAATACGAGACCACCACTCCCTCCGACTTGACCCTTACTCCAGGTCACGTTTTAGAAACACACTGGAATCTACACAATAACTTGAGTTCAGACACACGGGTTGTCGGTCGTCCTGGTTTATTATGGTTTTACAGTCTCAAACCTCGTCTCTTTTCAAATAACGTCCCGGTGCGTTCCTTTACCCACCGAGTACGTCAAAGTACTCTTTCCGCTCCTTCTCCACACCGATCGACAACGTTTGAAGAACCACAGTCTAGGAGACCAAAAACTCCAGTCCAGTACTATAAGGACATTTGAAGTGACTTTGTTTACAATAAGAGTCAAGGCCATTCTTTGCTGTTCAGGGTTCCGAACTGAAAGTGGGAGACTCCAGGTCCGGAACCGATTCCCTCCCTCCACGGGTACGCCCTGCCAATCGGACGGACCCTCCCAACCAGGTCGTGGGTCAGACCCCGGAGGGTGGGCACGATTCGGGCCGGTTTCTCAGTCTAGAATCCACCCCCACGGACGTCCCACTCTAGGGTGTCTGGCGTGGGTCGGCAGTATTGACTCCCTCGGTCCGTGGGTCCTGGGTCGGCCGGGAATCCAAAAAGTAAAGTTGACCTCTCTTAGTGAACATATCCTGGTTGTCTTCGCGTACAACATCGTTTATGGCTAGTCCACTTAAGGATCGAGTGTTGTTACCGGGAAAAACCTCTTACCGGGTCAGTGTCTCCCCTGGACTGCCTTGCTCCACGTCACAGGAACGTCGAATCGGGACTGGAGACCAGTGGAGGATCCCGATCGGGCGACTGGATTCGACCTGGTCAAAAACTTTGAACTCGTCTCTCTGACTGTGACCAACTCCGACAAGAAAATTGCCGTCACACGTGTATCAGGTCAACGACTCTGGAAGTGCCTACCTTGGGTACCTCTGACGGGACCGGCAATCCAGTGTCTTCACTCCGACCACCCCCTACGAGTGACGACGAAGTTCAGGACCCGGACCGGGCACCCGTCGACACCGGTCTGTGTCGGTCGAGACACAAGTCGAGACGTCCTGTGTCGGGAGCCGGACTGGGCCCGGGGTCCCGTAGGCCACCGGGGTGCCGGGGTCCTGGACTTCCCGGGACGCTCTTCGACGTTAGGTGGAGAGTGGTGTGACACGACCCCCTTGGTGGCGCTCGGACTGACAACCGACGACGCGAGCCACAGAGCGCCATTCACAGACCGTGAGTGCCAGTAGTGATTCCCGACGTGGGTTGGGTGGGGGTAGTGTACGCCCAGTGAACGATCGACGGCCGAGAGGGGGGAGCCTGCCGTTTGTCCCCTGCGACTCTGTGCCTTGACACAGACGGACAAAGGTTGTTTGACCACTAGAAAGCAGAGAGAGACGGGAGTTTTCTTCTTTTCTTTTAGGTCCATTTAAATTAATTAAGAAAAGAATTTTTTCTCGGTTATATTTTAATTTCCTTATCTCCTCTGACTTACACCCATTGTGTCAACTTCATTAACCACCGTGAGTGTCGTTCCTTTCCTAAATCAACTAAAAGACCCTGATAACCAACAAACGATTAGAATACCACTACCTTCAACGTGAAAAAAAAATATCCTAGGTTCTTCGACGGCCTGAAAACCAAGAGGGTCACCGTTGAACAGTGTTTGGTTCCTAGACTACTTAGAAGTTTAGTGGGGTACTAAGGTCACCCTATATAAAAACTTTCTACAAATCACCAAGCAGTACTCACACCGTTTTTGACTTTGAATGTATAAGTCACTCTTATCGTACAAACAGAGGGTCTCTGTTTCTACACACCATGGTGGAAGACGACTTCCGTGACCAAAGGGACAACTTGGAACGAGTCTTAATATCACTAAAACTGAGTCAAGTTTACAGAGAATAAAAGACTTCTTAAATTACCGCGGTGGAGTAGTTCCCTTGGGTGGGACCTTAAGTGTCCTTCTTTATCAAAGAATTACATCAAAAGGCTTTACGTCGTCACACAACATATACTGTCTACTCAAGACTCTCAAGTATGACCATATGAGACCTAAAGGGTCTCTGAACCCATTAGTCAGTCGACCTAGTTTAGGTCTTTTATGACTACTCACTGGAATTGGGTCTTCAATACCTGGTTAAAATGCACTTTCTACTACGATGACGTTCCTATAGTAAGCACTTTCGTCTCAAACACGATTCGAGACAGCGACTATAGTGTGACAAGTCAGAAACACCCCTGAGTCACTCACCGTACTTCAGTCTCCGTTGAATAACCTGACGAGTGCGGTAAGGGTATTGGTCTTAAAAGAGTATCATCGAAACTTTGTTTGAAATCGATCTTGGGAATATTACTGGGCAAATCCTTTCAACACTCAAAAATTCGGCTCTTTTAAAAACTGGTGGAACAAACATTTAGTCTAAAAATTTACAGGGTGTGACGAAAGGAACGGGGTCTTCTGACTTCAAAATTTACGGAACTAACTGTCTCCTCAAGATATAAATCACTAATGTTAAAATAAAAATGGTTAAACCGATTCTTTACTATCATTGTCTTCTTGACTAAAACTTTTTACTTCTTTTTATGTTTTGTGTATATCTTCCTTTTCTACGGAGGAAAGATATATAACGGTAAAGGAAGAGGTTACGCACTTTCACTTTCACTTCATCGAGTCAGCACAGACTGTGAATCGCTGGGGTACCTGACGTCGGGTGGTCCCAGGAGGCAGGTACCCTAAAGGGTCCGTTCGCATGACCTCACCCACGGTAACGGAAGAGGTTATAACCATGACTCCAGGTACGAAAGGTATTGGGGGTGGAGCTCTACGTCCTTCGGGACCTACACTACTCAGATTAGAACAATCTGACACACATAAAAATAGGACCCCTCAACCTACAGATCGGACTTACGAGAGACACACAAATCTATAGGATTGGCGAGGACGACGATTGACTTCGCGAACATCTTTGTCGTGAAATACCTTGAAATATTGTCTTACTTTCGTTAAGTCAAACCAAAGTCGTGTCACATTATAAAGAGGTCCTTGGCAGGCTTAGGGGTATCTGGTTCCAAAACAACAGTAATTCACAACCGGAGTTGGATTGGCGGGCCCCGACCGGATAAGTTGACGACAGCCTTAAAGTGTAAGACGAGTGACGATGAAGGATCTTATATAAGAAATGATTATCATAACTTTGATTAAAGATGAAGTATATATATATACAGAAAAACGATATCGTTAGTCGAAATCGTTAATCGAAAGGAAGGTGCTTAGTTCAAGAAGATTCTTTTACTAACGTCAATAAGTAAAAAAATAAATGGTGAAATTGTAATAACGAGGGACGTAAGGATCAGGAAATTAACCAAAAAAAGAATGGACACACAGAGGGGAGGGGTGGAGTTTATTTCGTTATGTGACAATGTGACACCCACATATGATTAGAATAGGGGGTATCCCCTTCGACCCCATCTAGAACCTGAATTATAAGTAAATTCCAAATCTCTTAAACCGAAGGAAAATTAACCGTACCCGAGAAAACTTTCTGTCACTGTTTTATTTGAATAAAACAACTAATAGTTCTACTGGGCATCTCTTAATATCTGACTCTACACCCACTTGTCTGCACTGACGTGTCTTTAGTGTACCGCAGAACACAAAGGTCATTTACTCAAGGCAAGTCAAGGAAAGGGCTGATCCGGAAATGATTACACATTTTGTCACCATAGGTCCCAAATAATAGTGACTCAAATAATAGTCCCCCTAACTCACATTTCCGACAAGACCTAAGTCATGTAGTTCGACCGAACCCAGCAAGTGAAACTGAAAATGTAATCATCGGTAAAGGTACTTTAAGGTCACGATTAAAGGACATTTGGAACAAAATTTCGTCTTAGTCACAGGAAAAGTGGAACACTGAATTTTAGGACACTAGGACACTACGCACACTACTACAGACGTAAGTAGGCGAGGGGAGGAGCGCACAAGGGAAGTGACGCCGGAGTGTCCTAGCTCACTTACCGCCGCGTCCTTCCGCCCTGCGACAGGTACCTCGTACTACGTGTCACAGGGTCACATCGACTACCCTTTACGGACTTTTGTATCCGAAAGTTCTCAATCGTAGAAAATCGATATAAACGTTTATGACAATCTCTTCCGTTACCGTGGGTGAGGTCTTGAGAACGGACCTTTTAGGGTACCTACCTCCTCTGACGATCCGACGTCAGGTACCCCAGCGATTCTCAGTCTGTGCTGACTCACTGAAGGGAAAGTGAAAAGTGAAAGTACGCGACCTCTTCCTTTAACGTTGGGTGAGGTCACAAGAACGGACCTCTTAGGGTCCCTGCCCCCTCGGACCACCCGACGGCAGATACCCCAACGTGTCTCAACCTGTGCTGACTTCGTTGAATCGTCGTCGGCCGCCTAAATTCGTCGGTTCTCTTGTCGTTTCGACTGATTTAAAACATAAAGAAGAACAGGATTTTTACAAAATAAAAATAAAAATACAACTACGTCACTACAAACCAAAGAAGACGTAAGTATTTACTTGGTGTAAAGTGACCACAGAGATTTGTACTTTAGATGAAACGAACTTTAGTTCACCAACCTTATGACAAAGCTGAATTTCGTATAACAACTAACTTTGGAAGTAAACTCTCCGAAAGTTAGTTACACTAGTCGACCTGAGACATTAATCGTGTCGTGGATTACAGAACCACAGGACCACAATTCCTAGTCACAAGTCTCATCTAAGACAAGAATATGTCATAGATCACCTATACTATTGTAAACAACCGAGTTTCAGACAAAAAAAGAAGAATATCTAAATTCTTAATATAGATTACAAACTTTTGACGTGTGTGACGTCGTTTCGGACCTTTCGACTATTGGCATCTAATGTATCCCTAAATTTAAGTAGAATCATATTAGCTTCTCTCCTGTAAACCACGGTACTAAAGCGGGAAGTACCACAACCTAAATTTGGTCAACTTTACGTAAAGACATGTTGTTACATTCATAGTCACTTTCAAACGAGTTAATTTTACACGGATGTTCAAACAAAAGAAAGGTCACCTACGGGTCAGGACCCGCAGGTAACGGTGGTCAGTGAATAATCGACACTTGTGAAAGGGTGATTGAGGACTCTGTCACGAATGAGACAATCTCCTTCTTTACCAGACTACACTCTCTGTGGCGACCCTCTCCTATCCCTTCCACGTCATCCTTAGGTCTTCCACCCGTACCGGATGTCCTGGGTCTCGAACCTCTCACCCGGGACCTTAGGAGTTCTGTCTGCTACGTCTTCACCAATTCCGTTTGGAGTGAAGGAACTACAATAGAAACATGGACAGGACACTCGGGAAAACGTCCGACCCGAGACACTCGTCACGGACGAAAGTTCCTGAATGGAAAGGACGTCCCGGTGACCTCACCCTGAATCCGGCGTAAAGATAAACGTTTTCTCTTCACGAGGGACGTGGGTACTCATCACAACCGACAGTAAAAGGAAACCTTTCCCAGAGAGGACTCCCCGAATGGAGCGGAAACACTTTCCTTAAGTCTTCGCCTCCCTCATTCCGAAGAGGAGTGGTCTCACAAGAGGAGTTCAGGGCACCGACAACTGCGGACCCACTGGTCCCACCTAAAGGGGACCTCGAGAGCCCACCCGTCCGTCACCATGACTGTTCCGACCGCCGCCAGTCCGGGACTCGATGTCCGCCCGGCCTTTTCACGTCGGGGCCGTCACCCCGCCCCTAGGGCCAGAAGACTCGTAGGAGAGGGACCTGATCTCTTCTAGGAACATTTTGTTTGGCATCCGTCTACTAAGATGACTTCGGTGATCTTACCGTTCCGTAAAGATATACGGAATCGGACCGGAGGAATAATAAAACGTAGTACGTCTGTCCTTAAAATCTGTCCGTATGGAGAAAATAATGAGAAGTGAAATAGTCCGGAACGTCTAAAAAAAAAAAAACATTGTTTAACTTTAAAACACCGTTGGGACAGAACTCGTCTAAACCTGTCGTACAAGAGTGAAACACAGAGACACAGTGCAAAACCCTTAAGAACTCTATAAAGTCTACAAAAGTAATAATAATAAAAAAAAAAACCACTAGTCACTAGAAACTACAGTGGTAACGTTGACGAAACCTTGAGGTGCCTGGCGCGAGTACATTCCGCATTTGAATTGACTATTTACGACTCACAAGACTGACGAGTTGACTGTCTACAGAGGGACAGAGAGAAGGAGCGGAACCCGGAAGGATAAGGGGCTCTGTGTACTTGGAACTTAAATCCGGTCAATTGTTGTGACGTTATCGGAGATACACAGACTCACTTTCCTTCTCAACGTACAGAGAGTAAAATTTAGTTTTCGATCTTTACTAATTCGGATCACTCCTTCCGTACAGGTTTCGGTTCTGTCTGGGTTTGATCCGGAGGACACTGTCAGTCGGTCCGACATTTACGTTTCCCTTTCGAGAACTTCCTCCACTTGAGGTCGCTTGTGCGCCTACTATTCTTTCACTTCGTCGGAGTAGTGGCTAGACCTCTCTCAAAATCACAAGACCTATCTTCTAGTTTGGTCGGTGTTGTGACGGAATTCACTTTCGAATTAAGCCTCGTTCCCGGAGAGAGAAAAGATGTGTACACACGAAAGAACTCCTTAGTCACCCTGCCCCCCTCCTACGTGTCTCGGACGAGTCAGGGGACGACCGGAACTCGAGGACGTCGTGGTCGGAACGACTGGTGTGGGACCGATTGGGGAGTCCCCTGGACCCCTCCGGGGGCGTGGCTCCGCGTCTCCCCCTCGCACCAAGGTCGGATGGAAAGATGTACTCGGCGAACGGATGATAGGACGTGTGAGTGTTTCCCCGAAGCAACATTAACTACCTACGAAACCAAAAGAATCAGCGAAAGAAAAAGTAGAGGTACTCAGTATTAAGAGAAATTAAGACACTTCCGACTCTCTCCACTTATTCGACTTCTTCTCTTCAAACTTCGATCGTCTCCGACCAAGTGCTCCAAATCTCTTCCTTCAGTGCAGTTTCACGAGCAGAAATTCTTGTAGCACCTGAAGGGACGACCGGGTGACCGATTCTGCGACACGGGGGCCACGACCCAAGGGGCTCAAGATAGGGGTCAGCCCCTTGATTCTAGGGGGCACGGCGTCACGTCTGTCTTTAACACTAAATACCCTTCTCCAGTTTTTACAGCTGTACTTGTTCTCAAACTTTCTTCAACTAAGGTTGGAAGTACTTACTGATGCCCCCAAGTTCTGAAGTCCCCTCCTGCACCGACGGCTGTGCCACCTTTGTCGTCCTCTTGATCCTAATCGGCACCTCGGACCTCGACACTGACTTTACCACGTTGGAGTACTATGCTGAGACTGTCCACTCCCCAGCGAGGAATGTCTACTCGCCTCTTTCCGAAGGACTCTACCTTACATGAGGACCACTTCTTCGACACTTCCGAACTTTACTATTGTTTTCTAAGTCTTATAATGTATTTGAACCATTTTGTTATCGTCTCAAACTCTCCTGACTGAGGTCGAACCTTTCTTAAAGATGGCACCCATTTACGACCGTTTGGTAACGTACGGTGTCTCTTTGACCAGTACTTTCCTTCTCAGTTAATTACACCTTTAAAGTAAAAACAGAATAAGATTATTGAAAACCTTCAGTGAGATTGGAAGTCGTTGGTGGCGGGACTACTCAGTCGTAGATAGTTGTAGATCCGTTCTGGGAGGTGGTCGTTTTTCTAATGTCGAACGACTTCCAAGTCTACCAGTCGTAAAAAAAAAAAATCGTTATTTGACAGAATTTAATTCCACCCATGTCAAAATCCGTACAATAACAGATGAATTATCTGATGTCATATCCCATTTACATTGAAAATATACGTGACTGTCTGGTTTTTCAAACACACTGAAGTAACACTATAAACGAAATAAGACACCAGACCTTACCTTGGACTTTTTGAGACTACATACGGACATAACTAACAATAAAGATTAGAGACTATCTTGAATCATATCATAAGACACGTAATTAAGACTACTTACCTAAATAAAAATGGAATAGAAACTACTTTTGATAGTGGGTACTCTCATAGATGAATCCAAAACTTTTTTTTAATCTGAAAAAGGAAGACATATCATAAACTATATATAAAACATATTGTATACAGTTATTTCTTCGGGTCATATTTTTACTTGTGGACACTTGAATGGCGTATTGAACTTTCAGACAGAAACACAAGCAGGGTCGAGAATAGAGAGGACAGAAACTTTAGGACTTAAAATAAGAATCATATATGGGTATTTTCCGAAGGGGTCACCGAGTCACCATTTCTTAGACGAACGTAACATCCCTAACATCCTCTGAACCCAAGTTAGGGTCCCAACCCTTCTAGGAGACCGTCTCCCTTACCGTTGGGTGAGGTCGGAAGACCGGACCTCTTAAGGTACCTGTCTCCTCACCCGATGTCAGTGTGGCTCAGTCTGTACCAACTTCACTGATTCGTGCGTACGTATATAGGTATTAACAGAGTATATACAGACTTAGAGGTTTGTTATATTACAAACCTAAGTCTTCTGTGACCGAAACAAACCCTCTTACACCATGTCACTAATCTTTATTACCAAAATTTTAGTTTGACTGACCCAACTCTAAAGTCTACTTGGTAAAGGATCGATACACCAGAACTTACGTAATAAATGAGAGAGACTCGTAGATGTTTACCCTCATTAAGAAGGGTGGAGTAGAGGGAGGACTCCTAAATTACCTTATTCCTTACAATTCCTGGAACATGAAAGGAACAGATGGAGGAAGGAGGAAGACGGAGTCTGAGGGACCCTTGAGGACACTTCGTGTGAGTCGGGAAGTGGTGACCGTGACTGAGGTTCTATGGTCGGAATTTCGTTGTCTCTTACTCTTTGGGTACGTTACTCGTTCTCACGGTCTGACATAAATGTCGGGAATTAGACAGGCGTGTCCCTCTGTTTACTCCGTCTCTCGCCCGTCACCCACGGTAATGACCCAGTAATTAGTCGCTGAACAAACCAGAACCGTCCTTTAGTGGGCAGTCAAAGACTACTCGTCTCTTGACGTCTTGGAAGATAGACAGGAGGGAACAAGACTTGGGCACACTGTCTACGCTAGCAGGAGCGGTCCGAAAAGGGAGGGTGCCGCGGAATAGGTCTATTCACTGACCCTGCGACGAAGGGACACTAGACGAGCTACGTTCTCGGACTTGAGCCTTCCCCAGGTCCCGGTTTCTGAACGTCCCGACCTCTTGATACGGTCTTTGGGGTTTTCTATTTACTTCCGAAGACCTTGCTCTACTCTGCTACTTATTTGATAAACGAAACTCTTACCTGTACTACAAGGTCTTTTTAGTTGAAATCGACGGTCTCATTGGGAAAGTCTCAAGTGTTTCTTGGTGTAGTCCCGAGGGTGCACACTCGTACACGAGTCCCGACCGCATCCTCCGAAGTATCATTAATTCACCACGTCCCAATGACTTGAGGATCTCGTTTCCTCCTCGGTCTCCGGGTCTTCCGTTATCAATCACAGGTCTACTTTTATAAATCCTTCTCTGACTAGATGTAAAGTTTGGTTGTAGACAGACCAAGGTTTTGAGTCCGCACAAGATACTGTGGTAGACACAAGGAGTCGTCCGACTGTCCGGTGGTACTTATTCTGTCTACGATCGGTCACCACGGAGTCGGAGACTAACGGGTGGTGGAAATTTGTGGGTGTCTGAGAGACCCGACTTGTCCACTACGGACCACGTAGAAACCGGAACAATGTATATAGATTAGAATCTCCGGGTAACAGAGAAGAACTTTACTAAAGTCGAACCGATTCCAAATTTCCGTTGCTGTGTAACTGACAACCTTCACTCTCCCTTCAGGCGTAAACGGGGACATGACTACTCTGTCTGTCTGACAGAGTTGGTAAAGTATTGTCACCCTCTGAAAGTCCTCTTCGTGTACCGGTTTTCAAGATTTTCGTTTCCCCTTCTCCAAATCGTCTTTCTTCGTCCCCTTCCACAGTCACACCTTAGAGGTTATATTCAACTATCCATTTCTGGTACTCTATGATTCCTTTACTTGTCTTTTGAAACAAAACTCTGGCACCCAGAACCGTCTTCTTCTCTTCCGAGATGTCGGACCTCGACCCACCAGTCCACTGACCCGAAGACATGCTGGTTCGGACACGTTTGACTTCGCGGACCAGGTCCTACCCCCCTTCCCCGTTGTATCACTAACTCCGATGTCAACTCAACAAAGGGGTTACTCTCTGAAGTCCACCCTCCACCGATAATAAAAACCGTTAGGTAACACGAATCCCTCCGAAGTGTCATTAATTAATTCATTAGGTAACACGAATCCCACTCCCAGAGTACTTGTTATAAATCCTTTATAGAATTTATCAGAATCTAAATATTGATTTTAATAACAGTGTTTTAGTAAACATTCAACATAAGAGACTATCTTAATTCTCGATTAAATAAACATAGACATCTCTCATCGATAAGTCTAATCTCTTTGATTCCAATTCGTGATTCGATATTAAAAAAAGAACAAAGTGAATATGGGATAGGTAGGGTAGGAACGAAATTGACAGGGGAAGGTTACTTAGTAAATTTTCTTTTGGGTCTATAATGTAATAAAGTAATTATTTACGAATTGACATATAAAGATTCTCTTTACCCAGTAATAATTTCCGTACGAATCAAACGGCTGGCTCCAGGCAGATCAGTTCCCATACCAAAAAGGTCACCAGTACATACCTACACTCTCAACCTGACACTTCTTTCGACTCGCGACTTCTTAACTACGAAAACTTGACACCACAACCTCTTCTGAGAGCTCTCAGGGAACCTGACGTTCCTCTAGGTTGGTCAGGTAAGACTTCCTCTAGTTGGGACCCTAAAGAAACCTTCCTTACTACGATTTCGACTTTGAGGTCATGAAACCGGTGGAGTACGCTTCTCAACTGAGTAACCTTTTTTGAGACTACGACCCTCCCTAACCCTCATCCTCCTCTTCCCCCGCTGGCTCCTACTCTACCGACCTACCGTAGTGACTGAGCTACCTGCACTCAGACTCACTTGAGGCCCTCTACCACTACCTGTCCCTCCGGACCGCACGACGCTAAGTACCCCAGTGTTCCTCAGCCTGTGCTGACTCGCTGACTTGACTTGACTTGAGTTGACTTAAAATAGAAATAGTGTGATTCTTATACTTTTTATTAGGTGATTATAGTAGACCATCGGTCGGATGCCAATTTAAAGGGTTAAGAAAAAGTCAATTTTCGACTTTATTCACGTGACATATATGTGCATATGTATGTATATATATTACACGAAGAGAGGGTTGGTTTTCGAGGCAGAGGAAGGGGGAAGCGGTAAAGAAACAACCTCTCGAACCGGTAGGCGGGACGTCCCGAGAGGTGTAAGGCGTAACCAACCGAAACGAGACCACGACGAGAAGCGGAACAGAACAAACTTAATCACTAATCTAGATCTCCGAATAGTCTAGACCTAAAAGGGATTTTGATAAAGGGTCAAACACAGAAAGGATGACGTAAAGTAGTCCTCGTGACCTTTCGACCGTGGAAATAAAAGGGGAAAGTCCTACACTTCTAAGTAGTCACTTGAGTCCGCTATAGTCGGACTAGGTAGGTCATTCTTCAAAGAGTAGTTGGAAGGTGGGTTACCTAAACCGTCGATAACTACTGAAAGGTCCGAGTAATAAAATAATCCCAACGTTTCACCCCTAAGAGACATTGTCATTAAGAGAGACGTGAATAGTCGACATTAATAAAATATTTATTCTTGAAAACTAGTAGTCAACCTAAAGGATTTTCTATCAAATAGGTCCTTACAGGTTTATTTACTAACTAAGAAAGGTCAATAAATGATCAAAAGGTCTTTTAAGAAACCAAAAGATCGTTAAAGGTTACACTTGTGACACCGGAAGAAAAATTCTAGTAATAACTGAGTGTTTAGAATTTAAGAAACTACATCAAATCAAGTGACGTCCGTAACGTGAAAAACTACGAGTTCGACAGGGTAAGAACCGTTAAGAAAGTTTAACCGACGACCCAGGAAACTGAAAAAAAAAAAAANACTGAAAAAAAAAAAAAAAAAAAACCATCAGAACCAATTGAAGAAACGAAAGAAACCCGAAGGGACCACCGAGTCTCCCATTTCGCAGACGGATGTTACGTCCTCTGGACCCAAGTTAGGGACCCAGCCCTTCCTTCCTTTACCGTTGGGTGAGGTCATGNAAAAAAAAAAAAAAAAAACCATCAGAACCAATTGAAGAAACGAAAGAAACCCGAAGGGGCCACCGAGTCTCCCATTTCGCAGACGGATGTTACGTCCTCTGGACCCAAGTTAGGGACCCAGCCCTTCCTTCCTTTACCGTTGGGTGAGGTCATGAGAACGGACCTTTTAGGGTACCTGACTCTTCGGACCATCCGATGTCAGGTACCCCAGCGTCTCTCTGTGCTGACTCGTTTAAGTGAAGTGAAGTGAAC
This sequence comes from Capra ibex, assembly GCA_006410555.1. Classification (NCBI taxonomy): domain Eukaryota; kingdom Metazoa; phylum Chordata; class Mammalia; order Artiodactyla; family Bovidae; genus Capra; species Capra ibex. The sequence continues at coordinate 353,419 of SJYO01035988.1, forward strand.
CAACTGAAGAAACGAAAGACTATGCTGTATCTTAGTAGCGTTTGTAAAGACGTCCCTGGACTTATGATTCCAGACGTACGAACCTCACTAATAATGATGAACCAAAAGCGACGAAATCCATAAAAGTCACCTTTGTATAAAAAAACGACTCAATTTTTCACGTGTAAAGAAAAATAAACTTATTCCTTTGTACAATACTGGCATTACACCTTCCAAGTAAAGCCCCGAAACATAAGACGGGGCAACTGGATACGCAAACAAAGATACGATTATGGTATAACGAAACCAAGGATATCGACACACCATATCAGACTTCAGTCCCTCACACCATGGATACGAAACAAGTATAAAGAGTTCTAATGAAACTAATAAGTTCCAGAAAACACCAAGGTATATTTAAAATCCTAATAACCAAGATCAAGATATTTTTTACAGTACCCATAAAACTATTTCTAACTTAATTTAGACATCTAACGAAACTCATCATACCCGTAAAATTATTATAAATAAGAAGGTCAGTTACTTGAACTCCATAAGAGGGTAAAGAAACATAGCGGACGTCAAAGGAAGTAACCACAGAGTATCAAAAGTCCCATATCCAGAAAGTGGAAGAACCGGTCAAATAAAAATCTATAAAATAAGAAAAACTACATTAAAATAAATAAATAATAAAAATTACAGAAAATGAAAAATGAATTTGAAAAATTTAAAATTTTTAACTGAGTACAAATCAACTTCCTATTAACGAAATGTGATGACACAACCAAAGATGGTTTGATGTCGAACTTAGTTGGCATCCAAATAGGTGCAAGGGAGGGTGAGTTTGTTAACAAAAGAAAGAAGGTCGTAAAATAATAATTACATATCTTTCGTTCTCTAAGGACGTATAATTAAAACATTTGACGTTAAGATACTTACTTAATTAATTAATAAAGATTATCAAAAAAAGACTTCTAAAATCAAAAAATTTACATGATAGTACGGTAGACACTTGTTACTGGTAAACGGAAAAAGGAAGGTTAAACCTACGAAAAATAAAGAAAAAGAATAGAGTAACAACTCTGATCCTGAAGACTATGATACAATTTATCTTCATCTCACTTGTATGAACAGAATAAGAACTAAAATCTCCTTTACGAAAGTCGAAAAGTAGTAACTTTCACTACGATCGACACCCAAACAATATTTCGTTTACTGATTATTACCTTTATTTGTATTAATTTTAATTACTATTTATCGTATTCCCTTTCTTCCTCGTCGGACTTTCCCTAAAAATTATCTAGTCTTACTCCCCGTCTCTTTCGGAAAGACTCCTTTATTAGTAATCCAACCACTGACTTCCTCCTCAACCCTTACCCGGTCCGTTTCTACACCTGGTTTTTGTACCGTCCGTCCCACTTTTGCTACCCTTTTTCCCCACTCCGTCTCTTCCCTATCGAAAAGTCCGACACTTTCCTAACACTCCGATCTAGAACACTCGTTTTGTCTCCCACTGTTCCCCACATTACCCTCCACACACATTCCCCGTCAACCGTCGATAGACCACCCGGACCCCTTAGTTATGATTACTTTCTCCCACGGTGATTTCTCAAATTCGTTCACCACACTGGGATGAGTAAGAAATTATGTCGCGGGGTTGAAGACACAGGCCATACTTGACCCCGCGTATTCTCTTCATGACTCTCATCGTCGTCTCTACTAACTAACGAATAAAAGTCCTTTAAGTACTGGCACCAAGTTGGACTCCACCACCCCACCTCCACCTCCTCTTACTCTGTCTCCTCTTATTCCACCTCAGGCAACTCTCCGTCTTACCTAGTCTTAATAACCTACCTTCCTAATCCGATCTACTCTTTCGTCTCCCTCCAGAGGCCCTATTGAGGAGCCAGAATTCGTATTCGTCGGTCGAGCGACTACCACTGTCACCTCTCTCAGTCCAACTTCCACCCCTCCGGTCGTGAGCCCGTAAGACCAGACTGACGCTCTCTGCCTTGCGCACGCACGAGAACGAGTCAGCACGGACTGAGAGGCACTGGGGCACCTGACACCGGACGGTCGGAGAGGAGGTAGGTGCGTCGAGAGATCCGTTCCCACGACCTCGCCCAACGGTGAAGAACGAGGACACCTAGAAGGACTGAGTCCCTAGTTTGGGCGCACAGGCCATAGAGGACATAACCGTCTGCCCAAGAAATGGCGACTCGGTGGACCCTTCGGTGTCTACCTCTATACCCCTTTAACTAAACTCACGGACACGAACTCGGAGACCCCCAAAGTTATGTCTCCAACACCGTGTTTGTCCCGTCCTCTGCGAGTGGGTCTCCTTCCCTTGGTTCACTCGCTTCTCCGAGGTCCCAAAGTGAACTCCCCGAGGTCGTGGTAGTCGAGTCCTCCTTATCTCACGACCGGCTCTTCTACCCTAATAAAAATCGTTATCGTTCTCACTTTCAATTAAAAGGAACTAAATATAAGTATGGTAAGGTCTTGTTCTCTCTGGGATCTCTATACATCAGACGGAGGGGGCAAACTATCTTTTCTCTTGTGCGACACCTTAGGCCTTTACCGTCAGGTGACGGAGGATCGGAACACTTTTACCGCTGAGGACCTCCTCGTGACTAGTGTGGTTTCCTCTTTCACTAGTCAAATCAAGACGGGTATTAAACATTGACTAAGATAGTTCTATATTAAGTGTGAATTAAAAAAAGGTGGAGGTTTTAATCACGAGCAGGAATCCATCTTTTTGATCGAGCGTCTACGTCTTTTTTACGTCTCAGTTGTGGTACGTCAACGAGAGTCTGCAAGAAGAGACTCCACGTTCTACGAGCAGAGAGGGAACACGACGACCTTCGTGCTACCGGGGAAACTTGTAGGGGTGTTAGAAGAAACCTCGTTGAGCGTCCAGAATGCCCAGACTCTTAACTATGATCACTAGTGTCCTCCGTCCACGTCGACCCGCACCGGTAGTAAGTACGACGAACGGAGCAAAGGAAGAAGAGGGAGGGGGATCCGAATACCCCAGAAGGGACCACCGAGCCGCTATTTCTTAGGTGGACGGTCACGTACTCTGTGCCCAAGTTAGGGACCCAGTCCTTCTAAGGGATCTCTTCCTTTACCGTCGGGTGAGGTCATAAGAACGGACCTTTTACGGTACCTGTCTCCTCGTTCGATGTCAAATAGCCCAGTATTTCTCTACCTGTGCTGAAACACTGATTTGTCGTGGTTGTTCCGTATACCATCCCGACGTGCAGAACCAAGGGAACACCAATCCGCTCCGGCATACTAAGGAAGACCCCTTACTCAATACTCACCTTTATTACGTAGGAGAGGTCTGGTCTCGAAGATTAACGACTACACTCCAGAGGCGTCACAAGAACGGGAGACGACGTTACTGACCTTAAGACCTTGATCACCGACGAAATAGTGTGACCGAACGACTCACTGAGACTCCTCGTCTCGGGGGAACGATTAGACTTGACCCGTATACCGTACTCTTCTGTACCTAGAAACAATAAAATTAGGTGACTTTAAACCTCCGACACACGATGACATCGTATTGAAACAGAGTACGACTGACTATGGACCGACAAGAGTAGAGAGAAGTCCCCGAATTACCCGTGGGACATATAAGTCGAGAAGTTCCTCTGTGTCTGGCGGAAGGGGCCTACCTAAACGACGAGACGATCTCCGTAGCGTCGTCTACCTGTCTCGAGAGGGCTGTAACGAGGCAGAGGAGGACACCAAAGGTCCCGTGTGAACGACGTAGTAAGGGTAATCCATGGTCACCCCAAGGGAAGATTCACCGGTCATTGTCTTTCAGTCATATTGTCAAACCCAGTCTATCCTTACCCAAAGTCAAGAACCGAGGTCTAACGACTCTAAGACAAAGGGAGAAGATGTATATGGTGACCCAACTCGACTCCCTCTCTTTACGACCTACACCCCCTTGATGTAAGGATTACGTAAACACCAGGTACAGTCAATGGGGGCTACGATGACGACCGGCACCACATCCATCCTCCTTCCGTCCCCTAACGGTTCCCTCACCCTTCCACCGTCCGACGTGGGACGACCAGGAAGTACCCGGGGGGCAATGGAAAGGGGTGTCTCTTGGTCCGGAAAGATAACGCCTGAAAGAAACGAGACAGGAGGCAGAGATGGGACCTCGTGAACCGAGACCTCTATTGGGTCGGTGAAGGTCCCACTGTAAAGAGTGCTACTATCGACAATTATTAGCATTCAGTAAAAAGGGTCCTATTAATCAGTGGTAATAACGATGACCGACACGACACACTGATGACAAACATATCACATTAATGCACGAATACGAGACGTCCTAAGCTCCAAGAAGAGCACCGGTCCGTCAGATGACACACCGACGGTGATAATTTCAACGAGGACTTCTCTAGACGTCCCGTGTCTGCAAGGACCTTAACCGATGTCCCGGGAACACTCGCACGGACGGGGCTCGCGACGTGTTCGGAACACGAAACACCGAACAGGAGCGAGGCACTGTGCTCGTACTTAACGCCCGGGCGGACGTCTCGTCCCGTCGTCTGTCGGTGCACTTCGAGGCGTAAGGTTTGTCCCCAGTGCTCCGGTCTCAAGTGTCCACTGCGCGGTGCCCACTGCTCTTCCTTTCCCCACGGGTCCTCAAGGTGACCTCGTCACCGTAGAGTCGATACGTCCGAGACTTACAACTAATCATCTACGTCAACCCCCTTCCTGTGAGGACTGACGCCACTGTTGAAAGCGTTTCCACGTATCATACAAGTCCTTTACGACACAACGGTGATTCGACACAGGTTGAGAAACGTTGGGTACCTGACGTCGGGCGGTCCGAGGAGACAGGTACCCCAAGAAGTCCGTTCTTATGACCTCACCCAACGGTAAAGGAAGAGGTCCCTAGAAGGGCTGGGTCCCTAACTTGGACGCAGAGGACGGAACCGTCCACCTAAGAAATGGTGACTCGGTGGTCCCTTTAGGTGACAAGACATACAAGTCCTTTACCACTTGTGATCTTTCCAGGTATCTGACGTGGACGGAGAGAATGGTATCTGGGACCGTCAGGTACCGCCCCCTACAGTATCGGTATGATTCATTCTAGACCCTAGGTCGAGATAGACTTACTGATACGACTTCACTTTTGCCTCGATACCCGAGACAAACGGTGGAGAGGTCTGTAAGTAACCTCTCTCCCAGTAACTTGAGGAGTTCTCCTTTTTACCTCCACTGGGTCCCGTCAAGTGTAGGACACAGACAGTCCCCTCCGGTTCGGACCTACATCAAAAGGGAAAATACCGACTTGTAATTTTTCTTCAAAGGTACCGCACTAGAACGTCGAGTTCCTCTTGTCGTACAATAGATCTCCTGAATCTCTTTTTCGTCCGGAGATTTTAGTGAATATCCTTCCCTTTTTACAAAGTCTTTTGTAGACAAACCAGGGGAATGTTTCCTTTGTTCCTCTGAACCACAAACACCTTACTCTCATCTTTCGACGTCCCTCTCGTACACCCGATGACCCTCCCGTCTTAGTTTGCAGTCTCGACGTTTACTCTACGGAATGTCAAAACAAGTGGACGAATATAAACGGAGTCACGTCCCTCTTTCACTTTCACGTCCGTTCTTATGACCTCTCCCGTCTTCTCAGGGAAGAGGTCCTCTAGAAGTGATGGGCTCCTAGGTTTGGTCAAGAGGGTGAAAAGTCCGTCTAAGAAACGATCTCGGTGGGCCCTCCGGGTTCACCACCTCTCTCCTCAGGTACACTTGGTTTGCGTCGCCGTCCTCGCCAAGGGGAGCACAGTCCCTCCGGAACTGTCGCGGGGTTCCTATGGTTTGTATTTGATGAGTCGTGACACGAATTTGGAAAACAATGGAGGTAGAGGTTAAGAATTAGGTAAGGATGGAGGATTTGGGAGACCTTTGAGTGGACCTCTTTCCCTTACGGATCTTTAAGGTCGAAAAGGTAAGAAACGAATATCGGACTCTCTAAGATTAACCTTCGGTCACCACAGGCTGTCTGGGGTGTGTTACGACACACCTGAAGTGAAACATCCCTATTCGTTTATCTTTTTTGTGCGGTATGTGAACCAAAGTAAACCTTTGTCTTGGTGTCTGACTGAAGTTCTTTTTAATCTTTAGTGGATTTTTAGACCTAAACTTGAGAGTTATTTTACATTCTCATACAGTTCCGACATATAACAGTGGGACGAATAAATTGAATATACGTCTCATGTAGTACTCTTTGCGACCTGACCTTCTTTGTGTTCGACCTTAGTTCTAACGACCCTCTTTATAGTTATTGGAGTCTATACGTCTACTGTGGTGGGAATACCGTCTTTCACTTTTCCTTGATTTTTCGGAGAACTACTTTCACTTTCTCCTTTCACTTTTCCAACCGAATTTCGAGTTGTAAGTCTTTTGCTTATAGTACCGTAGACTAGGGTAGTGAAGTACCCTTTATCTAGCCCTTTGTCACCTCTGTCACCGTCTGAAATAAAAAAACTCGAGGTTTTAGTGACGTCTACCACTGACGTCGGTACTTTAATTTTCTACGAATGAAGAACCTTCCTTTCAATACTGGTTGGATCTATCATATAAGTTTTCGTCTCTGTAATGAAACGGCTGATTCCAGACAGATCAGTTCCGATACCAAAAAGGACACCAGTACATACCTACACTCCCAACCTGACACTTCTTTCGACTCGTGTCTTCTTAACTACCAAAACTTGACGTCACGACCTCTTCTGAGAACTCTTAGGGAACCTGACGTTCCTCTAGGTTGGTCAGGTAAGACTTCCTCTCGTCAGGACCCACAAGAAACTTTCCTTACTACGACTTCGACTTTGAGGTCATGAAACCGGTGGAGTACGCTTCTCACCTGAGTAACCTTTTCTGAGACTGCGACCCTCCCTAACCCCCGTCCTCCTCTTCCCCTGCTGGCTCCTACTCGACCGACCTACCGTAGTGCCTGAGCTACCTGCACTCAGACTCACTTGAGGTCCTCAACCACTACCTGTCCCTCCGGACCGCACGACGCTAAGTACCCCAGTATTTCTCAGCCTGTGCTGACTCGCTGACTTGACTTGACTTGACACTTAAATACTTCGTCCTTTTTGACTGTTCTTTACCTACTTAAATTTCACTTTTCGTATTAATAGGGTTTACTTTTACCGTGTTTTCGTTACCACTTGTCTAATCCCAGGCGTCTTCGAAAGTACCGTTCACTAACCAACCATTAACGACAGACCGATAATTACGTCTTGCATTTTCAGGAGGGAGTCCTTTTCTGATAAACATCGCTATACTCCTACTACTCCTCTTTCTACTCTTCGATTCCAGTCTAAGGGTCTTCAGGCACCTGATTCCCAATGTCGTTCCTCTCAGTGTCTAGCTACAAAAGGTTGACACCACGAACACTTTTGAGAAACCCGTCGTTCCTTTGGTTTTGTTAGTTAGGATTTCCTTTAGTTGGACTTATGAGTAACCTTCCTGACTACAACTTCGACTTCGCGGTTGTGAAACCGGTAGACTACACTTCTCGACTGGGTGACCTTTTCTGGGACTACGACCCTTTCTGACTCCCGTCCTCCTCTTCCCCCACTGTCTCCCACTCTACCAGCCTACCGTAGTAACCGAGTTACGTGTACTCAAACTCGTTCGAGGCCCTCTGTCACTTCCTGTCCCTTCGGACCACACGACGTCAGGTACCCCAGTGTCTCTCAGCCTGTGCTGACTCGCGGACTTGCCGTTGTCGTTGTGTGTGTTTCAGCGTCTTAACAATATCTTGTCAATCTCAGTGTCTGTGCCAGTGCACCTTTCGAGTTTTCACAAGCGTTCTTCTTGTCTTGATCTTAATTTACTGTCTTCCCCCTCACCTGTGTGACCTCCGAGTTTTCGTAAAATCTTTGGTTGAGGAGCACGGCATCCCTCTCAGATTTGACGGTAGAGTCTGAGACATCTTTCCCTGTACATCAACTTCGAATTCCTTGTCTACTAATACAACGACTTTGACAAGGTCTGCGACGACGTTTTTCTTTACTAGCGGTTTAGGGTGACTTTGTACATATGATAGCACATTCTTAGCTTAGTGGTCAGATACAGGTTGCGTCCTATGTCGTACGAACCCCGACCACGTGCCCTACTGGGTCTCCCTACAACACCCCTCCCTTCTCCCTCCCCCCAAGTACAAACCCTTGCGTACATGTGGGCACCACCTAAGTACAGTTACATACCTTTTGGTTATGTCATAATATTTCATTTTATTTCATTTTTATTTTTCAATTTTTTTTTCTTTATTAGTGGTTTAGGGAAATTACCTATCGTATTCGCACTATTGTATCGTGTCTATTGGGAAGTTTTAATTGGACGTCTTATTAGGAGTCCTACTTAATAAGTCTATATATATCTACAGTTAAGAAAAGTAATTATACGTTTGCACGATAATATATTGAGATCAGTCATAGGGTTGGACTAAAATAAAGTTATGGTTTTTTAAGATTTCACATAGACCTTCACTTTGTATGGTCCTTTCGGTTCTTTTAAGACCTTTTCCGCTTCCGTTAACACACCATTAACGACATATCGATAATTTCGTGTAGTGTCACAAAGTCACTAGGTCTATCGGAACTTGATTGGAGTCTCCTCTGCCTAGTTACTCCTCTCTACCTCGTCTTTGTGCGTAGATTTTTGTCTACATATGTCCGTTCTTCTAAAGACTTTATCATTCTCACCACAAATTTAGTCCTATCGTGTCCAAATGATGATTAATTTTATATGTAATCGAGTTGACCGATATAAACCGTTTTATGATCATCGTTTTTACTTTTGTCACCATTATGTAAATCTAGGAATAGTCCAATTAATTTAGCCTCTGTTAATTTCGGTTTTTAATAGTCTTCCTTTAGATTCTCTTGTTAAAACATTAAACCCCTAACCCCTTCGAAGAACTTAATCCTAGAATCTCAGTCTTTTGAATTTCCCTTTTACCTTTCAGAAGTCTACTCTGTCCCTTTTTTTCACGGATGTTGTCTCTCTTGTTTCGCGGTAATTCTTTAGAGCGGGGACACACGACCCGGTGGACGGGTCTACTCGCGTACCCGTGAGGACGGGGGGTGGCGACGGGAAGATGAGTTCACCCTGCCGCTGACGCATGTGGTGAGTGTGTAGACTGACAGGACGAGGTCGTTTGGACGTTGGTAAGGACCTACGAAACGATAACCAACTGAAATACCAAGAAGGACTTATTCCGAGATAACCGTTCTTCAAAATTTCGTTGTCTTTTGGGCTCCAAACTACCTAAATGGTAGGGGAAATAAATACATTTTACCGAAGGTCATTCCTCAAGACGATGTTAACCGACGTTCAAATAAATTCCAGGTTACCTTCTACTTTTATTTGTTCATAATTAGGACTCTTGAAAAAACACCTTAATACTTTTGTCAGACAATATTTTGTGTAGGTCTACAGTCGGTCCTGACTCAGTTAATCTTATTATCGAAGTTCATTTTAGTTGTTTCCAGTCGGTCAGTCCGACCCCCCACTTTACAGGTTCTTATGGGTCAAGTTTCCCCGTCCCCTCCGACGACAATACGGGGTCGGAACTCGAAACAGACACTTTGTATTAATAAATTCACTAGACATTTCTTCTTTAATACCTAGGACGACTAGTTGTATTGAAAAATTTTTCTGATTAAAACAGTGTCAAATTCCATCCGAATATCTTCTGGTTTTATTCTTTCTCACAGTAAACTCTTACTCGTCTTTGAAACTTTCTTGTTTTACTTTTTTTTTTTTGGGTTGAAGAGGATATAAACTTTTAATAATCTTAAAATATAGTCATTTTTTCAAATACTTATGGATACCTTTTTAAAGGATAACTATGTGATCGGGATAAAAAGGTTTTTCTCACACATTCCTACAAGTAACCTTGTCAATTACAATTTGGGAGACGTCAGTAGATTTATCACTAGATACCTTATAACCAATTGTTTACTACCGTGGTAACGTGTCATATTGTTTTACGTTTAAAACTTTTCCCGTTAGTTGGACAAACACTTAACGATCCCTTTACACAGATTGTTTACAATTCATACTTTTCCGTTCATTGTCTCGTAATAAGTCGGTAAAAATTAGTTAGATAACTAAACACAAAGAATGTAACATACGTCCCTTTCAAGATCTTTCTTTCGTCACAAACATTACTGATGGAGACCTTTACGTCCCCGACTCTCGTCTTCAAGAAAAGTAAAAACATAATATAAAAAAGATATTACAAGTTATAAAATGAAACCCGTACATAACGAAAATCTTTTTAAAAATTTTCCAATCAATTCTCGTCGTCCTCTCCCTTTCTTTCTTACTCTCCAGGTAACTTCACCTTTCGACTGATTACCTTGTAACTACTAGATCACACAAGAATTCTCCTTTATCATGTCGACACTTTTATAACCGTCGGAGACTTTTACAATCCTCAATTTGCCAGTGGTGCTCTCTTTACCAAAATGAGTAATACGAAAGAGGTCACTTACGGATTAACGGATTGTTACAACAATGTAGTCAAGTCATGGATGACTTCCAAGACTATCGGTTATCGTAGAGTATACGGACTTGGGTTGTAGTCAAACTTTAAATAAAAAGGAAATTTTTACAACTGACTATTAAAGACAGGTGCCTTTTCGAACCTTCGTAATTGTAGGAACAATGGAAGATCTACCGAATGACCGATATCAGCCTTTTGAAACCGGTAGTTCCTAGGACTCTTGAAGTCCACCTTGTACCGAGACGGGCTAGTGGATAGTGTCCTCGGTGAAGACGGGAAAGTCTCCTCGAGTCTCGTCATGACTACAGGACAGAGAGAGGGACTACGGAGACGAAGTCGCACTCTACTGGGTGTTAGTCTAGACGAGACGGTTCGTTTCGGTGCCCAACTAAAATATTTTGTCTTCAGTCGGATGACCAGTAACACTCGTGTACTCTGGTTTAATTTGTAGACTACCCCACAAAGTGTATAAACTTGTGTCGTAGAAGATCTCGGTCTTGTAGAAACGTAAACTCCCTTGAATCGTCAGTGTGTCAGCCCCGGGTACGACGCAGGATGATGTCGCGTAACAGGTGGAGCAAACCGAAAAATAGTGTTACTGACACAGATGATTCCAATTTTATAAAAGAATGACTAAAGGTATACTGTTACTATAAATTTTTGTTTTTATACGTTGTTTTCTTTGAAGTAAATACGTTCACATATCATCTTATTCACACACACACGTGTACACGTGCACACACACCTGCACACTGTGAGAACGAACGTACACAAGTGAGTACCCCTCCTACTCGTTCTTTACCTTCCCTTACCAAACAAAGAAAAACCTTAAATTCTTTTTATGAGTTCCATTTATTAAAGGAAGATCAAAGAAGGAGTCTACCGAGTTTTTATTTTTTTTTTTCTTTCTTTGTCTTTTTCGTTTTTAAGGTATTTGAAGTTCGTGAGTAAAAGGACACAATTCTTCTCTAAGTTTATAACAGATTTAGAATACACCGGATTTCCAAAGATGTAAAATACATTCCACCATAATTGAGATCCGACATTTTCAATTCCTTTACATATCATTGAAGATTCATTAGTGATTCTTGCACTACGTTACTCCATACCGATTTTTCGGTTATCCTCTTAATTTTACCTTAAGGTATATTAAGTTTATTTGTCTCTTATCTCAACTCCTATTAAATAAATTTGGGAGACCCCTGTTTATTGTCTGGACTGTACTTACAGTTTTCTTCTAATTCGTCCTCTAGTTTCTTTTTGTTTTCCTTTTACCTTTTGAAGATATGGAGGAAAGGATCTTATAATTTCCTACGTCAAACATCTGATGACTAATTTTGGGCAGACTTTTTTTGTGAACGAATTCTATAGAATTATAGAACCAATTATCCTATTAATCTTTCTATTTATGAATATGGAAGTTCCTTTATGTGGGAACTCGAGACATTGGATCTCTAATTTCTTACTTTACCTTCCTCTTAATTATTCACTTCCTCTTGTTGATATTGTGAAATCCTGATAGCTTAAGTAATTCTAACTGTAACATCTTTTACTTGGTATGGAGTTTTTTCTGTCATTTTCTTTTGATACTTCTTGAGACATGGGAGCTTAAACTATTATTGGACTTACTTTACCTATTTAAGGAGCTTTTTGTGTTGGACGGTTTTGAGTGTCTTCTTCTTTATCTACTAAACTCATCCTGATATAGATTGAGGTCATGAAACCGGTGGAGTACGCTTCTCAACTGAGTAACCTTTTCTGAGACTACGACCCTCCCTAACCCCCGTCCTCCTCTTCCCTTGCTGTCTCCTACTCTACCGACCTACCGTAGTGCCTGAGCTACCTACACTCAGACTCACTTGAGGCCCTCTACCACTACCTGTCCCTCCGGACCTCACGACACTAAGTACCCCAGAGTTTCTCAGCCTGTACTGACTCGCTGACTTGACTTGACTTGACTATAGATAACTTCTTCAACTTGTTTTTCAATTATTGGAAGATTTTGTCTTTCATGGTCTGGGTTGACCTAAGTAATCACTTAAGTGTAAACTCCTTCTTTACTATAGTAACAAATGTTGGAGAAAGTCTACTAGTTTTGTCTCCCGTGTGAAGGATTGAGTAAGAAATTCAGATCTTAAAGGGATTATGGTTTAGGTCTGTTCCGTAATATTCTTGTCTTTTGATGTCTGGTTACAGAGAGTACTTTTATATACGTTTATCAGAGTTGTTTTATAATCGTTCAGTTTAGGTTTTTTTTATATCTTTCTTAATATGGGGTGTTGATTCACCCTGCATAGGGTCCATACGTTCCGACCAAGTTGTAGACTTTTAGTTAATTACATCGGGTGACGTAGTTGTCTTTCTTTTTAGTGTACTAGTACAGTTATCTACGTCTTTTCACAAGCTGTTTTAGGTTGTGGGTAAATACTATTTTTAAGAGTCATTTGGACCTAATCTCCCGTTGAAAGAGTTGAACCATTTCTAATAGACACCTTTGAGATATCGATTGTAGTTTGAAGTCGCTCGTCGAACTTCGAAGGGGTGATTCTAGACCGTCTTCCGTTCCCACAGAGGAGAATGAGGAAAAGTTGTGACACGACGTCCAAGAACCATAGCGTCCTTCTTTTCTTTTCCATAAGTCTAATTCCTCCATCTATATTTCGACAGAAACAACTGTTGAACTAACAGATGTATCTTGTAAACTTTTTTAGGTACTTTTTTGAGGACCATGATTCTTCTCTAATATCGTTCCAACGTCCTATACTCCTATTACATTTTCGGACAACAAAAGAATCTATGGTGGTTGTTCGTTCGCCTTAAACCTTAATTTTTACGGTGAACGTAATTATGGGAGGTTTACTTTAGGGAAACCATATTTAGATTTTTTATACATAGTCTAGATATACTCCTTTTGGTATTTTGAGACTACTTCCTTTATTTTTTTCTTGATTTATTCATCTCTCTGTCCGGTACAAATACCTATCCTTCTAAGTGATAACAGTTCTTCAGTCAAGAAGGGTTGTACTAGATATCTCAGTAACCTCATAGTTGTTTTCAGGGTCGTTCTACAATGTATCTCTCAACTTTCTGGGTCTTTTCAGTCCTGCCACGACTTCTTCTCGTTTCGACCTCTCGACTGTGCGGCACTGACAGTCCGGACGAATGAGACTTAGATGTCATTAGTTCTGTCACACCAGGAGCACTCTCTAGTCCGTTCGTCTGTCTCTCGGGCCTCTATTTCGGTGCACTTATATCAGTCTCCTCTTTTCCTTTATAGCACCTCGTTTCCACCGGAGGAGTCGCTACTGCGACCTTTTTGACCCGTAGGTCTCCGTTTCTTTGTTTGCCTTGGTTTTGTCTTTCGGATCGTGTCTGGAATAGGGGGGGGTGGTTGGTGTTTAATTACGTTTCACGTAGTGTCTGGACTTGCATGTCACATTGTGATACGTTTTAGGTATCTACTATCGCATCTTCTTTTGGATCTAACAAACCTAGACCACTGTGAAAAATTCTTCGTCATGATTTCTGTATCAGGTACTTTATCTACACTATTCGATCTGAAGTAGTTTTAATTTTTGAATGTGAAAAGTTGTCTGTTTTATCTTTTAATTCTCTTCGGTGTCTGATCCCCTTTTATAAACGTCTTCTGTGTGGACTATTTCCTAACAAGAGGTTTTATATGTCTCTTAAGAATTTTAAGTTGTCACTCTTTTTTAGACTAATTTGTTTACCCAGTTTCTGGAATTTCTGTAGAGTGATCCCGTCTACACGTCTGTCTTTTCTCGGGACACTTCTCCACGAGGTGCAGTATGCGGCAGTCCGGCTGATATGAGTTTGTTGTCACTTCACGGTGACGCGCACACACGAGTCAACGACTCAGCACAGACTGAGAAGAAAACTGGGGTAGCTGACATCGCGTGGTCCGAGGGATAGGTACCCTAAAACGTCCCTTCTTATGACCGCATCTAACGGTAAAAGAGAAAGACCCCCGGAAGGGCTGGGTCCCTAACTTGGGTGGGAGAGAACGCAGGGGACGCAACCGTCCACCTAAGAAATGGTGACTCGGTGGACCCTTCGGGCTCTATGGAGACGTGTAGATACATTTACCAGTTTTAATTCTTGTGACGAGAGTGGTTTACCATCACCCTACACCTCGGTGTCCTCGAGTGTAAGTGACGACGACCACTACGTTTTACCATATCGATGTGACCTTCTACCACACGACCAAAGAACGTTTTGATTATTGGAAGAGTATATTGGGTTGTTAACATGAAGAGCCATAAATGGGTATCCTTGGTTTTTGTACAGTTGTGTTTTATGTTTTTAGACATGCACTTACAAATATAGTCGAAACAAACATTAACGGTTTTGAACCTTCGTTTGCTTCTACAGGAAGTCATCCACTTACCTGTTCGTTCAACCATGTAGTTCTGGTGTGATTCATAATAGTTCGTGACTTGTCGTCACTTGATAGTTCGGTGCTTTTCTGTGCCTCTTTACAATTTCCGTACAGTGATTCACTTTCTCCAGTTAGACTTTTCCGGTGCACGACATTATAAGGTCGGTACACTGCACAACGTTTTCTGTTTTGATACTAGTTACTACCCCCTCCCTCCCCCCCACTACTTGTCTACCTCGTGTCCCCTAACAATCCCGTAACTTTTATAGAACTACCATCATATCACTATATCACTAACATGTAACCAATTTTGGTATGCCCGAGTCTACCATTTCTTGGACGGACGTCACGTCCTCTGGACCCAAGCTAGGACAGCCCTCCTAGGGGACCTCTTCCTTTACCGTCGGGTGAGGTCATAAGAACGGACCTCTTAGGGTGCCTGTCTCCTCGGACCACCCGATGTCAGGTACCCCAATATTTCTCAACCTGTGTTGACTCGATGAGTGTGTAATTTGGGTATGTGACATGTCATGTCTCTTCCCCAGGATTCCGTTTGATACCTGAGACACTAATACTCTACAGTCACATCCAAGCAGTTGACATTGTTTATTAGCGTGGTGAGACCACCACCGACAACTACTACCCCCTTCGACACGTACACCGGACCCTATGCACCCCTTAGAGAGACGGAGGAAGAGTTAAAACAACATGTAGATTTTGACGAGAATTTTCCAGAAATTTCTTCTTTTCTAACCTTGACTTTGTACCTACTATAAAATCTTTAATGTGTCCTATACTCCTATTTCTCATTAAACCTTTAAAAACAATTCATGTTTACTGTCCGTTTATGTAAGGAAGTATGTCTAATCAACTATATGAACTTTATGTTTTTTGCTATGTAGTTTTACCTTTTAAAATAGATCTTTCCTGAAAAAAATTCCCAAATTTTTTGAAACAACTTTTCTGTTTTTCTTGATACGATAATCTAACTCACAAATAGTGTAGGAAGTATTTTTCATTAGTAATCGATTCTGTACAAAAAACTTTCACTGATGTAAAAATTTTATTTGTATTTAGGATAATCGTAGGTCCTTCTTCTTTTAGTAAATATTCCCCCTTTTCTATTAAGAACAGAGTTTGACAAGGTTGATATAAATTCCTCCTTTTAGGATGTCTCTCACTCTCTCTTTATAGTATTGGGTATTTAAGGTATATAAGTCCAACAATCAGTGATCTTTTCTATACTTTTCTTTTAAAGTTTATTTGTCTCTTTTTTGATTAAGGACATCGTATTAGATACTGGAAAAGATATGATTATTATACCACTCTAAAAATTTTATGACCATTCAAGGTACAGAGTACTTTACTTTCATGGTATATATTCCTAGAAACCTGTTTCTACAAATAATGTCGAAGCAAGTATCGCCACTTTGTGACCTTTGTTTGACTTGTAAAAAGTCAATTCCTTGTTACTAAGACAAATATAGTATTTGATAATACGTCGACTGCGTTCCTCCCACTTTCTCTCTTCCTTCTTCCCCCCACCTCTTCCCCTTTCCTCTCTTTCTCCCCCTTTCTCCAGTTCCCCCTCCCTTTAAATTCGCCTCCTTAGAGGCAGACTGTGGTGACTCGTTCTACTTCTTTAGTGTACAGGTACCTTAAGAGGTCGGTTCTTATGACCTCGCCCATCGGTAAGGGAAGAAGTCCCCGAGAAGGCTGGGGCCCTAGCTTACGTCCAGAGGGTGAAACGTCCGCCCAAGAGATGTCAGACTCGGAGGTCCCTTCGGTACATGACGGGTCATCGACGAGAGAGAATGACTTTACAGTGTAAACATTTTAAGTCATGAAAGAAAGCTTAGAACGAACGTAAAGAACTAAGACAGGAAGACAAACGAATAAAACCGCAGACTTGATGACCTAAAAATTTTAGCTTTACATAAACTGTATTAACACATTTAAATTCCACATGTCGTACAATTAAACCATTCAAATATATCACATTATACTAACGGTAATACCGTCATTAATTGTGAAGATATACAATGTATTAACAGTAAAGAAAAATAGCCACCTTGGTGACCTAAAATCAATAAAAGATCGAGAATTGTAGACCATCGCGTTTGGCGTAATGGGAAGGGGGAGGTTGATGAATAAAGAGACTAAAAAGAACTAATGAGTGTATAAATCAAAAGTATAATTTTTTTGTAAATTTTTGTTTCAAAGATTTTTACAAACCCAAGAATAATACTAACACAATTTAATTAATAATGATATACTGTACAAGAGAGGGTCTGTTTTCGTACAGAGAGACAAATGAACTCAGTATAAAATACAGAGAGTTCTCTCACCCACGCCGGAAGAGTCGTTTTGTTTTGGTCTGGGTCTTTTGTGTTCCCTTTTCTGATTGTCTATACTCACGTGTAATTTTTTTTAAATGGTCTCCCTTTTTACCGTCTTTAATTCTGTTCAGTTCGACCTTTCCATAGACGGTGTGTACAGTCCTTTCTTATATTACGATCACATTTGGATCTTTAAATGGTGGGAAGTGGTTTTTGGTTTGGGTTTGTTGTGTGGTCCGTTAGGCGTTTCTTTTCCGATTTCTGTTGTCGTTGTGCTGGACATGGTACGCCGACAAGTGGATAGTCGGACCGGTTCTCCCTTGACGGAATATTACCGGGCAAGCCGTCCACCGCGAGCACCGTCTCTTGGGCGGACGGTTGCGTCCTCCGCGCTCTCTACGCGCAAGGAAGGGACCCAGCCCTTCTAGGGAACTTCCTTCCGTACCGTCAGGTGCGGTCACAACAACGGACCTCTTAGGGTGCCTGCCTCCTCGGACCACCCGACGTCAGGTATCTCAGAGTTTCGACCTATGCTGACTTCGCTGCGTCGTGCGGACGTCAAACAGACCATTGATCTCCCCTCTCCCCGAGAATGTAAGACCGTCCTCACGCTTAAACACGTAACGGAAACCTCTCGCCAAGTCGTCAAAGATTGTTTACTTGCTTTCTAAGAACCGAGAATGTTAGCGGGGAGATTCTTAGGTAAGGTGTTCCGTGTAAGGACATACAGGTTTTTCCGTGAATCTGCTCCCACAACATGGGTAGACATTTTCGGTTTCTTTCTTTGGCGAATTTACGGTTCGATATATCCCCAAACCATTTTACGAAAGAGTAAGAAGGTACTTTATTTTATGTTAGGTTAGAACTTTTTCTTGCTCAACCAAACGTACACGACTTTACATAATAATGTCATTTCTTTTCGATCCACGTCGCACCCAAGACTACGAGAGTAAACTGTCCTCATATATATTTGTATGTGTCCACCCGTCTGCCCGACGTGTGCGCCCGGAGACGTCTCCGGGTGTCTTTGACACTCACTACGAGTGTAGGACGTTCCTCGAACCCCCAGACGAAACACTCCAACTAAACGAAAAGTGAAAAATTGGAAAATACATCATAAACCTAAAAAAGATTGTGTGTGAACGGAATGTAAAGTTATTTATTTTATTTCTCTAAATCTAACTTTTGGATTCTGATTTAGACTCTATACTTAGTAGCTACAAACCGTTTGTTTATTATCATATCTTATAGAGAGAGGTTTGAGTTAGCATTAAACGTTTTAACCGGTTCAATGCTCAAGGATTCAAAACACTTTTAAACTTAAGGTAGGGTAAAACGAAAACTTAAAACTTTCGCCCACCGAACTTTGTCTCTACACTTACCTTGACGTACAGTCAAAGTTAAATTTTTTTTATCTCCAAATCTAACTAATCGATCTCACTCTACTTGCAAATGTCTCTTCCACTCCGACTGCGTCACCGCCCCCCTCCTTCGTTCCTTGTTGTCCCCCTCTAAAACGATGATAATGAGTCTTCCGACTTTGAACGAGTCGGAAACGAAAGAGAATTAAGTTGGAGAATTCCTTTACTTAAAAGTTTGATAAGAGACAAGGAAGAGACGTGGACTCACACTGAAAACACAGTTAGGAGAGACCGTATTCTTAGAATTAATAAAGGAACCAGAAACCAGACTGGTTCTAATCTCACTTAAAGGAGGACGACCTAGAAAGGTCTAACGACCGGCACTCCGATCACCCTCCGTACACCCTCAGTATGTCTTTATCCAGTATTAGATCATTGACTTGCTAACGAGTATATAGGAAACACTCAGGACTTTCACGACTCTCAAAAATCTTATCAGACCTCTATTATGGGACCGGAACAGGTACGAGTAAAAAACTTTGTTTCGTCTACCCCTTATTAATCAACAACCAAGGTATAAAAACCTTCTACTCTCATTACAATAGGGAGTTTCTTACGTGTTTTGTCTGCGTAAAGGGGTGTCGTCCTCCTCACGACACGTGGCCCCAAATACCCCTACCGCGCCTTCCTCTGGCCCGCCCTGAGCTTCCTAAGCCCCTGTGGGAGTTTCCCCCTTTACCGGTGTCCTGTCTTTATCTCTTCCGTCCATCCAAACCCCTTGCCTTTTGTTAGTTAAATTGTCGAGTTGATTCATTCTTTCGTGTGTTCACTCTATAAGGACCCCGGAGACGTGCCAGTCCTCAGAGCCACGTTCTCGGTGCCCCTACGCTAGGTGAGCAGGGAGGACGATTCATTGAGGGACACCTCTTGTCCTGGACCGAGAGTCCATTCCGGGGAGGCGAGCGGTCCACATACAGTTGCACATTTAGTGAGTAGGAGACTCTCGGAGGTGAAGGAGTAAACACTTTAAGTTTATAAATCGTGGTCGAAGTGTTTTAGGACACGGACCGTGGATCGTTAACGAGTTATTTATCTTCAAGAGGAATAGGAACACCTAAGGAAAACAGATTCATGATAAGTCTCCGAAGGGACCACTGAGTCACCATTTCTTACGTCCTCTAAGCTCAAGCTAGACACTCAGTCCTTCCAGGGGACTTCCTTTACCGTTGAGTGGGGTCATAATAACAGACCCTTTAGGGTGCCTGTCTCCTCGGACCACCCGACGTCAGGTATCTCAGTGTTTCTCAGCTTGTGTTAATCGTTGATTTGTTTTCGTTGTCGTTCATGATAAACACTTAGTCGAATCGTAAGGTTCAGAAGGTGTAGGCTGGGGAGCAGAATAACTCGTTTACTTTGCCTGATTGTGGAGACTAGAACTCTGACTGAAAGAAAATAAATAAATAAACCCGACACGATCCAGAAACGACAACGAGCTCCCGAAAAGAGGTCAACGTCGGTCGTCCCCCAGGCGAAGCAACACCACAGACCCGAAGAGCAACGCCACCGAAAAGAGCAAGGTCTCGGGTCCGACATCCCGTGTGTCCGAAACCATCGACGTCGTGCCCCCGAGTCATCAACCGTGAGGGTCCGAGATCTCTAGGGTCCGAACCGAGGTGTCGATGACACCGCGGACCGAATAAACGACAGGACATGCACCCTAGAAGGACCTGGTCCCTAGCTTGGACACAAGGGACGTAACCATCCACCTAAGAATAGGTAACGTGGTAGTCCCTTCAGGATTTGACTGAAATTACTGACTTTGTTGACTGTAATGAGATAGTTTAATAAGGGATGTGTTCGAAGATCTAGAAAGATGGTATACGTGGGACACTACATTGACCCGATCCTAATTATACCACGGGTTATCTGTTTACACCTTAACTTCCGATTCCACAATTCACTGTCCATTCCAGTGTCACTTACTGCCCGTATGGATTCGGAGTTGCTCGTAGGAGACTTCGAGATCGGATTCCACCATTGTCTGGAGAGTCCTCCCAGTAATTTACAGTCTTAGTACACTCAGAGGAAAAGAGTAAACAGGGAGGAAAGACGGACCGCTTTACTCAAGTAAAAGTCCTACGTGGAATTCTACGAGTATAAGGTCTTTAAAAAGATTGAGGTCACACTTCACACGTTTACCATTTACAAGACCGTAAAAACATCCTCTGGGAAACCTCCGAGACCTTACGAAAGTGTCGTTAGGAAGGAGACGTGCCCTTCTTTTGCACCCACTGTCCGTTACTGGTACAGGAATTCGTTCCCTCTCTGCCCAACACACACACAGTGAAACGTCTTCTACCCGAAACGTCTAAAGTTGTCTCCGCTCTTCTCCCGTCCGCTACAAAGGTGGACGAGGCCCTCTTCAGGGAAAGACAGATCTTTAATAAATACGAAAGGAAACATTATGAAAACCTTCTTATCTTTCTGTTCGGATAAAAGAGGTACTCTATTATTAAAAAACTAACTGATACCAGATGACTTGGTCGGACTTTACTACGATGTTAACACGAACCTACAGTGACAACTGGGTCATCATGTCAGAAGTACTTTCATTACTTCCCTAAGTCTACGTCGACACTAGACTCCCCGGGTCTTTCTCCCACACAGGTCTTCGTACCGTCTCTCCGAGTAACACCCTTGAGAGGGAGACTACCACAGGTTTTCCTACACCTCCTCCGGCTCCATTCCGGTAAACGTTTTCCGTGGAACTTCAATTTTTTTAAAATGTCTCGACTATCTATTAAATATCCGTCCCTTTCACTCAACCTTTTCAGTGGTTTATCATCTAACTACTAAGGTAATAGTTTATAGAACCCAAATCGAAAGACCTTTAACCACAAGAAGTGAAATTTTTACTGTCGACCGGAAAAGATATTTGTAGCGACGGAGACCGAAAAGGAGACTTCAACCTCAATGAACCACGTGACACTCCGACATTCTACATACCTCTCCGAGACCCCAAGTAGTGTCTCGAAGGTCTTCGTTGGTAGACAAAAAAAGGGACAACCGACACTGTAAGGGATCGATTTCCCAATCACCTGTGAAATCACAAGAGTCAGAAGGATTTTGGTCCGCTCCTTAAGAAGGGTCTGACCCTCCACGGGGTCTTACTCGTTCTTCGTTCTAATTTTTTTTTTTAATAACCTCACATCAATGAAGTGTTACGACAATCAAAGACGACCATCGTTTCACTTGGGCGATGAACACATGTATATCGGGGAGAAAAATCCAGGGGAGAGGTACTTCCAGTGGTCTCTCGACTCACCTGAAGGGAAACGACGTGTCTTCCAAGAGTAATCAATAGACAAGATATGTTTCATATTTTTTACCTGAAGGGACCACCGAGTCTGCCATTTCGCAGACAGATGTCACACCCTCTGGACCCAAGCTAGGGACCCAGTCCTTCTAGGGGACCTCTTCCCTTACCGTTAGGTGGGGTCATGATAACGGACCTCTTAGGGTACCTGTCTCCTCGGACCATCCGATGTCAGGTGCCCCAGCGTTTCTCAGCCTGTGCTGACTCGCTGAAGTGAGATATGTTTCAGCACACACATACAGTCGGAGTTAGAGGGTTGAGTAGGTGAGGGTGGAGGGAGGAACCCTAGGTATTCAAACAGGAGGTGTAGACACGGAGACAAAGGTGAAACTTTTATTCAAGTAGACGTGGTAAGAAGATCCGAGGTGTATATTCGTCATCATATGTTATAGACGAGGAGAGAAGGACTGAGCGAGGTGAGACACCCTGCCACAGATCCGGACGGGTGCAGAGACAGTTACCGTTACAAGTCGAGGAAAAACCCGGAAGAACTAGAGTCACCCCGAAGTTTTTACACCTACCGGTTCCAGTACGCAGTGTATCGGACCCGCACGCCGTGACCCCCGTCCACCAGTACGTACACTCCAGTGCCGACGGGGAGGGTCGGAGACTCACTCCCGCCCACCGTACGAGAGCCCGGACGGGTAGTAGAATCGGAATGATACGGTCGGAGACTCACACCCTTCCACCATACGAGAGCCCGGACGGGTAAATGGTACGGTCCGCCCGTCATACACAAGTCAGTCACTACGACCTCCTTCTCATTACTCGCGGTCGAAGCCGACTTCAACTCACGGTTCGAAGGAAAGGGGGTGATGGGACACTACGGAGGTACCCGGAGTAGAGCAACCGGAGACCTCAAGAGACATAGAATATCCGAGACGTACCCCACTCACTCAACTACGATGCCTTACTGCGTGTCATTCGAGACTGACCGTAAACCCCTACTCGTCTTCCAGTGTAGAACTGAAGCAGGAAGTTAATCTCCCAGTGGTAGACGTCCTTTAAAAGAGATTAAAGGGGTCGTTCCTGTCTAGGAAGGACAAGTAAACCCCGAAACACTTTCTGGTGTCCTATTGTGACGACGGGTGTAACATAAAATTACAATTGCACACACAGTAAAGTGGATTCAACCCTCGTAAAATTCCCTAATCTTAACTCTGACTAGATAAGACAACTGTTGTCGTCCTCCATAACTTACCTCCCTACCTACTTACACTAACCCTGCACCCCAATCTTTTCCTCTACGTTCCTCTACGAAGGTACCCACCTTTGGTGTCACCGGGTCTGGTCCGGGGTGGCTGGACCGGTCTCCGACGAGTGGACACGTTGAGGACCAGGACCTGTCTCCTCCGACCATCCGATGTCAGGTACCCCAGTGTTTCTCAGTGGAAACCCGGTGGAAACCTTCAAATAAACTTGAGACCAAAGTCTCTGTCCGAGGGAGGGAAGACCCACGACGTACATCTCTTTGATTATTTGTGCCCTCTCACTTCTTTTCAGTAGGTCTACTCGCACACCCCAACCGCACAAAGTGCCCTGTAGCACGCCGGAAAGGGGGAAGGAGGCCTTCCGTCCTTGATCCGAACAGTCGTATCGGGATTGGGAATGGAAGTCTCCTCGGGAGACGGGTGACGGTGGTCAAGTACGGAGGACCGTGTGACACCGAGGGTAGGCAGACGTGTCTCCGTCCCTCGTCCACCGACACCCCCGTCGCCGAAGGGACCGTCGGGTTCGTCTCCGAGGGTGTCAGGTTGGTCGTGAGACACTACTCAGGGTCCCCGTGTCCGAGTCTCCGCCGAACGAACACCTCCTGGGGGACCACACGGTCTTCCGACGGTCTTGACGACACTAACGAGACGATCTCCATCCAAGTCTCAGGGTCCTTGTGTCTTCCTTCCTTGGAGGAGACTAAGTCCCTCACTCTCCACCCCCTCTGGTGCACCTCTTCTACCGTGCACTCAACCTAGACTCTCCTACGCATGCTGATCCTCAACTCTTGCTCCCTGTCTCTTCCTCTCTGCTGCTGGACTCGTTTCCGGCTCCTCGGGTCCCTACGAACACACATCGCTCGTCTCCCAGGACTCCTCGACCATCCACACCTGGGGCCCCGACACCGTCTACTAAGCCCCAGAAGTCACGACGACGGAGTCTCTGTCCTCTGTGCCACCATTTGACTACACACGCCCACCAGGACCCTGGTCTGGGGTCCGTCCTCTCCACCCGAGGCCTCGCACTACCGTGTCCTTCTTTCAAGTGTCGACCGAGGTCCGTACGTACTGTGCCGCGCGCTTCCGTCTGGTCGGATGTCGGGGAGGGGAGTAGTTTACTGTCTACCTTGCGGATGCGGAAGCAGACTGAGCTCCTCAGACTGAGAAAGTCCTAATCCTGGTTGTAAAAGGACAACGTAATCAGACGGAAACACGGAACACGTGTCTACGATTTTGTGTTTAGGTCGACTCGAGTCCTTTCCGAACGAGTTTCCCTTTTAACCAAAACACTGAACGTTTTGACTACTTGAACCTGATTTTAGTGACTCAACGTCGAGAGACACTCAAGATATTATCGACATTCTTCCGTCAACTCTTATCGCTATTTTCGTACCCGAGACCTCGGTCGGGTGGTCACAAGGTCAGGGTCGAAACGGTGAGTCGTCGACACACTGAGACCCGTTGATGAATTGGAGAGAACATGAAGTCGAGAACGTAATATTTTTCACAGATCGAATTATCATCATAGATCGAGGGTCGTAACAAGGTCACTACTCTTGACCTGGGTTAGTCGTGATGTATCTTCAATCGAAAATGAAAATAACGACAACTACGGTTTAAGTTTGTTAAACCATAATCATTTTCATTCCCTTATTTTGAATCCCCTCCAACTTTCCTTTCATTAAATTACTATTTAGGTCCGTTTTTCGGACACATATTTTAATTTGTACTTTTTTTACGGACCGATCATTTTTTGCTTCATGACAAAGACCGTCTTCGCAATAAAAGGTAACATTTATGACACCAATAATTCAGGAACACATTAAAAACCGTACAAAAGTAAAAAAACCTCCTATAAAAGTTATCAAAACAAAGGAAGAGTGATGGGAATGTACTGAAGTATTACGATAAACCCCCTTTAATACCCTCGATTCTCCAGAACTATCTCTTGTCATTTGTATATTAGAATCTCAAAATTGTCACGAGAGTGACCACAATAGTCTCGTAACGAAGATCACACGAAAAACGGTGTATATTCTATACTGTAAAAGACTCTTTACATAATATGAAATATTACAATATTCTTTTCTTAGTGTCCGAACCTAAAAATTTTTTAATTTATAAAAATTAACCTCCTATTAACGAAATGTTATAACATGACCAAAGACAGTATATAGTTATACTCAGTCGGAATCAATATGTATATAGAGGAGGAAGAACTCAGAGGGAGGGTCCAGGTCGGACCCTAAAACAATATTTATATAACTGTTATATAATAGCAAACTTAAAAGAAAAAGATTGAAATGAGCGATTGAGAAAGTACTGTTTCTTTAAAATCGTGTGTTATAGAATTTATAAACCTTGACGATTCTTACTGACCCTATTTTCGTGTCTCGTAATAAAGATACAAAAAATAGATTTTTCGAAAAGATATTATAGTGAGACCTATATTCTCGTTGTAAACTCTAACTATTAAGTGAAATAATAAACAGATACAAATGGACGAAAGTTACTTTTTTGAGTTTAACTTGTCTATCTACTAAAGGTACATAGGTCTGTTAACTGTCATAATGCGTCTCACTTAAGACATTGACTAAATTGAACAAAATGAGTGTACAAATTTTGACGCCTGTGCAAGAACTAGGTGTAGGATTTAAAATTCCCGTTACCTTCTTTGTTATAAAGAGTTTGTTCCTGATAGGACTTTCAAACCAAGGTTTACGGTAATATACCGATAAAAGGGGTTATACAAGACCAAGAAAACGAAGTTTCCCAGAAAACGAAAATTAAAAGAAAACTACTGAAAGATGGACGGTTTATGTCGGGAGATCATGTAAAAGGACACCAAGTGAAAAGACGGGTTCATTCTTGTCAGAATTTAATAACCCGTGTAAGTAGAGTAACTCGGTCGAATCGCACTCCGTCGAGGTCGCTTATCACCCCGAAACTCAGTGGGATCTGGAATAAAACCTACAACAGGTCCTCCAATACCCTTCTTCGAACAAAACTTCGACTAAATTGTAGAGTACCCCAGGGATAATAATACATTGTGAATATTTCTCGACTCTGGGTACACCGAGTCAGGGTCTCGTCGTAACACCAGTTTACTTGTGTCAGGCCAATGATTATCGATAAAGTTTTATTAAGAAACGAATACAAAGACTTTTTCTTCTTTTCCCCACCCCCCACCTTTCCCCCCTTCCCCCTCCTCCTCCTCTTCGTCCTCTCCCCTCCTTCTTCAGTGTCTCGACCTTGGAGAAAAACAAAGAGTCTAACGGAGTCCGACCAATCGACAAACTTTGGGGGACATTGGAGTGGTGGGTTGAGGTCGGGGGAGGTTTGACAGGGAAAGGAGGAACTCACAATAAGTAATAAGGTTCACGACTCAATTACTTCAATGTTTCTTAGATTCACCGTCTTTTCGTCGAAGAACGTCCTCCCTCGACTCCCCCTCGTACGGCCTCGTCCCACCCTCTCCGTCTCCCGAGGAACTACTCGTCCGCCTCCCCTCCGACCCTGCCGTCGGTGACTACACTCTCGCCTGAGACCTGTGCACCTTTGAGATCTCAAATGAAAGAGAAAAAGATTATTACAGCACGAATAATTATCGACGTCTCTGGGGAAAGAGACGTACAATCTTCCCCGGACCCGACTAAGGTACCCTGCGAAAGAACATTGACCTTTGGTCGTGTAGGGTCGCTACGAGAAATCCTCGCAAGAGGTGAAGGATGGTGAGTCCAAAAAAGGGGTGACTCTTCGAAGGGGAGTCATTATAAATATCTGCCAAGAAGGACCGTTACATTTTCCTAAAGGGACAACGAAAGATTGGCTTTCGACGTCTACTAATATCTACGACCCCCTCGAGTGGATGAAACGTTCCTTCCTTCCTTCTCTCTTATATATCATTGACACTATAACCATTTTGGTTGATCAGTTGTTTCTTCCTTTAAGACCACCGGTTCTTTCGGAGTTCCCTCTTCTTTACCGTGTCTCGGACATAGTATTTGGACCACAGGTAGCTCCAGAAAAGACGACCAAAAATGGTGCAGCGGAAGAGACTCAACCACACAGACTCAGTCCCGTTCCGCAGTCTTGAGTGGTAGGTCCGCTAGTAAGACTTGCATCTTCTTTCGGGAACCCTTGGGTCCCACCTCTCCTCCTCGCGAAGAGCTTATTTACGTGAGAAAGGCGACGCGTACACACTCTGCTCGTCCCGCGCGAACGGGCACCGGCACCGATAGCAACGGAAACCACTCGCGGAAGAATGGGTCTTGGACCGACTGGACGACTCGTGCCTACAGGAAGAGGTCCGGGGCAAGGTAAATTACAGCACGACTAGCTACCGATTCATCGGAGTACAAGTCGTTTACCTCCGTGTCTCTAAATGTAAGAAACGCCTTCCACTGTTGTGACCCTGAGCCGACGTTTAGATCCGCAGGCCGCGGGTGCAGACCCGGGGACCGGGGAGCGACGTAGCGCTACTTTGTTCGGGCCCCCGGGTGCGCCCCCGGGTGGGGGTGCGACTCGGCGCCCGCCGCCGTACCGTCGGGCACCCGAGGGCCGGTCAGAGGCGCCAACCCGTCGCGGCCGGCGGCACGCAACCGAGATTCTCCGGCGACCTTACACCGCGTAGTCGCGCAGAAGAACCTGGACAAAACGACTGACACGAAAATACACGGGCAAACTTAACTCTCTTTTTAGGGCTTAAAGAGCTAACGAGGTTCCTCTCCTTCTGAACTCCCTTGCCGTCGAAAGTGGGACTTCGGCCCGGACTCTCGACGTCACACAGAGGGTCCGGTCGAGACGGTGATCGCGAAACCCTGGTTCGCCCTCCGTCCGGGTCCCTGACGTCCACACACACACGCACACACACACACTCCCCCCCGCCCCGTAACATTTACTTGTGACACTAAACCAACGTAAAAGATTATTTTGTTTACTGACGTGGTTGGCACTAAAATTTTCAACGTTTCTATACTGAAAAGGTAGAATGGTCTTTATAAGAACACCCTGTTATTCAACTAGGACATTTTACACCACTCGTAATGGGTGGAATTTTAAGAAAAAACAATAAGAAAATCCTAATCTTAATGACATCATGTATATCTTACATGGACCGTCTATCATCTATAAATTATTCCTTATTATCGATAATATTTTTTCGTGTATTAAATAGATCGAACATGGGACGGGGGGGTAACATTCATGAACCAACCTGTCAACCGTTAAACAATGAACTTTATCTAATATTTCTTAAAATTACTTACGTTTGGTATTATTTGGAAGTTTGGGGTCTTAAAAATTCAGTTCCCAACTAAAAAAAAGTACACAGAAGTATATTTATAACCCGAAGGGTCCACCGAGTCACCGTTTCTTAGGCGGACGGTCCCGTCCTCTGTGTCATCTGCACTCGACCGAGACCCACCCCTCCTAGGGACCTCCTCCTTTTCCGTTGGGTGAGGTCATAAGAACGGACCTATTATGGTTCCTGTCTCCTCGGGCCACCCGATGTCGGCACCCAGTTTTTCTCTACGCCGACTCACACGTGCGTGCTAGTACTATTACACTTATAGTGGGAAGAGTTCCAAAGACTTATTTTTTCCTTTTGACCTCAGAGGAATGAACCCGGGTGTTCCAAAAGGGGTTCACACTCTAGTCAAGAATTGAGTAGAGTCGGGAGAATCGAAGATCCACAAAGCGCCGAGGCCATAGAAGGGACTCGAGAATGACGAACAAGTCCGAGACTTTCTAGTCGAGGTAGGGTTGGAACCAGAACGACCCTTTTTATGATACGTGGGGGAGGGGGACCTAATGAATAACAGAAAGGGAAACTCAGAAGGGTTTCCTGATCAATGAGTGACTCATTATCTTACAAGAAAGTGTAACAGGAGTTAATTTGAGACTGGTCAAGTAGGAATCTTCACTGGTTAAATTAGTAGGTTCCTAGTTGTATAATCTCAACGACCTTTATCCGTAAATACTGCGAATAACGTTTATGTTCGGTCACAAACCTTAGACCACAGTTTAATAACGTTGGTCCAGTCTAGAGAGTATAATAACAGACTCTATTATAAAAAAAAGGGGATTATAAACGGATTCTTACCTTCTTAAAGGTAAATCCACAGTCTGAACGAGGTGCGATGATGAAAGGTTGTATCCTTTCTTTCCGGTCTTCGTTCGTTCGACCGTTCTTTCTCCTCCCTTCCACGCTTGTCCTTCTTCCCTCTTTTCTTCGTCTCTTCCTTCCTCTCTCCTCGCGACATCGTTTTGGGTCCACGACGGCACCATCTCTTAGACGGTCGGCCACGTCCTCTGAGTCCGTTACACCCGAACTAGGGGCCCAGTCCTTCGAGGGGATGTCTTCCTTTACCGTGGGGTGAGGTCATAAGAACGGACCTATTAGAGTGTCGTCTCCTCGGACCGTCCGATGTCAAGTGCCCAAACGTTTCTCAACCTGTGTTGACTCGGTGACTCATGTATCGGTTTGGACATTACTCTAAAGGTAAAGACCGTCAGACTGACTGATCCATAGACCTTTTTGGTGTGGTCATATGTTGTGTTTTTTTATGACCTAATTTACGTGTTTTAAATTTACGTACAATTTGCATACACTTTTAATCCTGACGGGAAGAAGGGACCAACGAGTCTACCATTTCTTAGAAGGACGTTACGCTCTCTCGACCCAAACTCGGGTCCCGGTCTTTCTAGGGGACCTCTTCGCTTACCGTTGGGTGAGGTCATAAGAACGGACCTTTTAAGGTACCTGTCTCCTCTAACCACCCCGATGTCAGGTACCCCAATGTTTTTCGACCTGTGTTAACTTACTGATTGTGTATGTGTGTCTCCAGTCTTTACTATTCCTTCAAGTTTCGACCTTTCCGCTCTTCCGGAGTAGGACAAAAGAGGACCCTCACCTCAGTCCCGTCCGTAAACTGAGATCCGATCTTGGACGACGACGAGGACGACGATTCAGCGAAGTCAGCACAGGCTGAGACGCCCCAGGGTCTCTGCCGTCGGGTGGTCCGAGGGGACAGGGACCCCAAGAGGTCCGTTCTTGTGACCTCACCCAACGGTGAAGGAAGAGGTCACGTACTTTCACTTTTCACTTTCACTTCAGTTATCTTGGATCTCGAACCAAAAAAATATCCGAAATGTCATCCTACTTTCTCTCAGACCCTAGAATAGTTCCAAGATCCCATTGATCACAAAGTGTATTTCGACCCTAAACTTTTCTACTGTTGAAGTCACCTATTTGGATCGATTGTGGGTAAGAGATATCGTCGTGAGAATTTCTCTTGAAAGACCCTAGTATCTTTACGAAACATAGACATCGATACACGCCCGTAACTTGAGAACTTACAATGAGCACATTGACTTCTCGATACGATCTTTAAAATAAACAGAATAATTAGAATTGAATAACAGTGTCTAAATTTACAATTATCACTAACGGTGTGACTTGTTAGGTCGGGACCTCAGATCTCGTTCCTACACGTTTGGCGTCGATAGTACGTTTAACTCGAGTGGCGGACTGAAAGATTTCAAAGTGACCTCGTGTCTCATTCCCTTCTTTTTTGGGGAAAGAAGATGGACGAATACAGGTCCCGGCCCCAGAACACTTAATTTAACTGGTTTCTGTCTAATTGTTCCCTTTTCTGAAATGATACATACGTGTATCCTGGAAGTGTCCCTTCTTCATTTTTGGGTTTCTCTACTATCTGGACCCCCGAATCAATGGTAAAGTTGTTTCCCGTTGTTTGACACTTCACTGTTCTGTCTTTTTACTCGAACGTAAGGTCAAGTCAAGTCAGCGAGTCAGCACAGACTGAGACACTGGGTCCTTAGCGTTGTACGGTCCGGAGGGACAGGTAGTGGTTGAGGGCCTCAAGTGAGTTTGAGTTCAGGTAGCTCAGTCACTACGGTAGGTCGGTAGAGTAAGAGACAACAGGGGAAGAGGAGGACGGGGGTTGGGGAGGGTCGTAGTCTCAGAAAAGGTTACTCAGTTGAGAAGCGTACTCCACCGGTTTCGTAACTTCAAAGTCAAAGTCGTAGTCAGGAAGGTTACTTGTGGGTTCTGACTAGAGGAAATCTTACCTGACCAACATAGAGGAACGTCAGGTTCCCTGAGAGTTCTCAGAAGAGGTTGTGATGTCAAGTTTTCGTAGTTAAAAAAGTCACGAGTCGAAAGAAGTATCAGGTTGAGAGTGTAGGTATGTACTGCTGACCTTTTTGGTGTCGGAACTGATCTGCCTGGAAAAAACCGTTTCATTACAGAGACGAAAACTTATACGATAGATCCAACCAGTATTGAAAGGAAGGTTCCTCATTCGTGGAAAATTAAAGTACCGACGTTAGTGGTAGACGTCACCAAAACCTCGGGGGTTTTATTTCAGACTGTGACAAAGGTGACAAAGGGGTAGATAAAGGGTACTTCACTACTAGAAGTAAAAGACTTACAACTCGAAATTCGGTTGTAAAAGTGAGAGGAGAAAGTAAAAATAGTTCTCCGAAAAATCAAGGAGAAGTGAAAGACGGTATTCCCAACACAGTAGACGTATAGACTCCGATAACTATAAAGAGGACCGTTAGAACTAAGGTCGAAAACGAAGAAGGTCGGGTCACAAAGAGTACTACATGAGACGTATCTTCAATTTATTCGTCCCACTGTCCTTTCTCGGAACTGTATGAGGAAAAGGATAAACCTTGTTCAGACAACAAGGTACAGGTCAAGATTGACAACGAAGGACTGGACGTATCTCCAAAGAGTTCTCCGTCCAGTCCACCAGACCATGAGGGTAGAGAAAGTCTTAAAAGGTGTCAACTAACACTAGGTGTGTGAGTTTCCGAAACCGCATCAGTTATTTCGTCTTTATCTACAAAAAGACCTTGAGAGAACGAAAAAGCTACTAGTTCGTCTACGACCGTTAAACTAGAGACCAAGGAGACGGAAAAGATTTTGGTCGAACTTGTAGACCTTCAAGTGTCAAATGTATAACGACTTCGGACCGAACCTCTTAAAACTCGTAATGAAATGATCGTACACTCTACTCACGTTGACACGTCATCAAACTTGTAAGAGACCGTAACGGAAAGAAACCTTAACATTACTTTTGACTGGAAAAGGTCAGGATACCGGTGACGACTCAAAGGGTTTAAACGACCATATAACTCACGTCGTGAAAGTGTCGTAGTAGAAAGTCCTAAACTTTGTCGAGTTGACCTTAAGGTGGTGGAGGTGATCGAAACAAGCATCACTACGAAAGATTCCGGGGGAACTGAAGTGAAAGGTCCTACAGACCGAGATCCACTCACTAGAGTGGTAGCACTAACAGACCTAGTACTTCTAGAAAAAACATGTCAAGAAGACACATAAGAACGGTGGAGAAGAATTATAGAAGACGAAGACAATCCAGGTATGGTAAAGACAGGAAATAACACGGGTAGAAACGTACTTTACAAGGGAACTATAGAGATTAAAAGAACTTCTCTAGAGATCAGAAAGGATAAGACAACAAAAGGAGATCAAGAAACGTGACTAGCGACTTCTTCCGAAAGAATAGAGAGGAATGATAAGAAACCTGGAGACGTAAGTTTATCCTTATAGAAAGGAAAAGAGGAAACGTAAAGTAAAGAGAAGAAAAGTGTCGATAAACATTCCGGAGGAGTCTGTCGGCAAAACGAAAAAGCATAAAACCCTCACCGTTTAACACCTCTCCATTTATACGTCCCTTTGATTACCTTCTAGTCCAAAAATTTCCAAACAGGTCTGAGGTCAACCACGATAGGGTCACTACTCTCAGTAGTCAAGAAGGACCCTGTGCCCTCACGTACCCACTATAGAAGTGTCTTCCTTTACATACGGGACGACAATCCGTCTTCCCCCTTCACATCGCTCACGGGGGACGTAAACGACACAGAGTTAAGGAAAGTCAATTTTTACTGGGTTTACGGTTCCACCGTCTCAGACCTGCCACAGAACGGTAGGGGAGGTTGTCGGTGTGGGTAAACAGACCATAACAGATACTAATCAAACGTTTTCTTCTCGTCCCAACTCATCGACGTTACTCCCAGTATACCTGTTGTCTCTGCTTGTACCAAGGACAGACTAGGAGATGTCTTTTTCCAATGACTGAGGACCAGAGTTCATAATCTTGACTCCATCCTGACCAGAACGAAAACTCACCTCCCTCGCTATTTCCCCCTTTTTTTTAGTTAGGAATCTAAGTCTTTCCAGTCTTTTGGTCCGTTATAAATTATTGTGAAAGTAGTTCTTTATATCCTTTCCAGGTCTTGGAGTTTCTGTTTCTTTTCTAGAATGTACGACTCTCACCCTCTCTGCGCTCGTTCTCTCTTTCTGTAGTGACATAAAGAAGTTTCGATTTTCCCTGTAAAAGTGTTAGCTCGTACAAGTGTAAACATTCGTCGTCTACCTTTGGCGACACAGTATCGACGAAACTGTCGTAAAAAGAAAGAGTTATCATTTATCCTTTCACCACATTGGTCGTTGACCAATATATAACCGAGATTACTTTATACCATGGACGTTACCTTTCTGTCGGTCTGACTCTCGACTAAAGAGTGGACATTCTCGTCTTTTACCAGCACCCTGAAAAGATCTTCGGATCACTACAGGATCCACCCAAAAAAGATTAATCAAATTTGCACAGTCGAATAAATTAGAGGTGTTGCGGAATACTCCATTCGACGATAATTAGAATTCAAACATTTGACATTTACAAATAACGAAATATCTTTTCTTCTCGACTTCGTCTTAGTTCTAAGTCTAAGTGTGTCTGGGCCACCAGAATTGTCCGTATACGACTACAGAGACACTTTTTTCTCTGTCCTTTTTAGTCTGTCGACTGTATTTCAATGTCTCGGGCACCACACTAAAAAGTTCTTCTTTCCGTTTTGGTCACAATGTAAAGACATTCTATGAAAAGCCCTTCTTCCTTTTACTGAGTACTCTTTACAGACGCTCTTCTTTAGTACGTTCTTCTTTATGTCGTGTTTCTTTCGTCGTTTTTACTCACTTTTACGTTTGTTGTGTCTGAGAGAACTATTGCGGGTCACAAATCACAAATTTCTTTTGTTTACTTTGGATGTACACCTTCTGGTTCGTTCGACCCTTACCTTACTCGTCTAAATTTTGTAAGAGTACAAGAAATTACTAAACCTTCTTTCTATTTACACGATTATATGAGACTTGACAAAAGTCAATCTACAGATATTGCTAAATTTCTTATGGTTAAGTTTTTCTATCTTTAATTGATATTTTGAAGTACCTTTTCATTTTACTCCTCAATTTTTGTTTGCTTTGGGAGATGATCAGACTTTCTTCCTTTTATTTCTTTTTTTGTTTTTGTGTCTTTATTACATCGTCTTCATTATGCACATAGGTATTAGTATTTTTCATTTACAATAGAAAAGAAATAAAATTTTGTTTCGAGTGTAATTTATTTTGTTTTACGTCGCATCTTACTAATGACTCTCTGGGTGCATGATCTCACCCACGGTAACGGAAGAGGTTGGACTTCGTATTCCTGTGACTTTCAAGTCTATTCTTCCAACCCTTTCACATGGTCTGTATATCATTGATTTTCTCTCGACCAGATCAACGTCATCATTAAATTCTTTCTAAAATTCCTTTTTACGGAATGACCTTTTTTTCTCCTAATGATAATTATTTTATAAGGTAAAGATCCTTTTATATTAAAATTCTATATTTGGACTCAAGTGGATTATTCAGTAATAATATGTCTGGTATAAGAAGAAATTTTTTATATAAAGTCATAGTGGTTAATTGTTATAATACTATAAAAGTCCACCTATCGTTTCACTGGGTCGGTACGTATATGTACATAAGTAAGAGGGGGTTTGGGGGGTGGGTAGGTCCGACGGTGTACTATGACTCGTCTCAAGGGACACGACATGTCATCCTGGAACAA
Organism: Capra ibex; assembly: GCA_006410555.1. Lineage (NCBI taxonomy): Eukaryota > Metazoa > Chordata > Mammalia > Artiodactyla > Bovidae > Capra > Capra ibex. The sequence goes on from SJYO01035988.1 coordinate 388,587, forward strand.
CCAATAGGTAAAATTTATGTCGTCACACATGTACAGCTAGGTTTGAAGGACAGAGAAAGGGGGTAAGAGGGAGTGACCGTTTAAGATTCAAGTAAGAGATTCAGACACTTCGACAAAGACAAAACATTTATTCAAGTAAAAATAGTAAAGAAAAATCTAGGACATATATTCCCCACAATAATGTCATAAAGAGGAAAAGACAGATTGAAGGAAGTGAGTCGTACCGCTAAAGATCCAGGTAGGTACAAGGACGTTTACCGTAATAACGGACCCACGAGTCCCGTAACTTTTAAAGTTAGAATGCATTTCTGAAACTCTCCAAGTGTTATTTTGATCTTTTGATTAATTCTCCATATTTTTAACCTTACCTTGTTATACTTATACTAATAAACGTATATATGATAGTAGATATACATTTAGAATGTCTTATGTCCGTATTAATAATCTTAATTATTCTCTTGAATCGTTTATATAATCTATATTTTAGGTATATGTTTTCAGTAAACATAAGACATGTGATTTTTATCGTAATCATTGATAATAATTATATTATGTAAACTTTAAATACTCACATCACTAATTACTGTACTTGAGTCCAAGTTTAAGAGGTAGCAAAGATCAGTACACTGAAAGCCGTGTAATAAATTGGAGAGGTACCGGATCAGAGAAATAGGCATTTTGTCCTATTGTCCCATTATTAATATGGATGGACTATACAAACAATTTTATCAGTATGTGGTACACCTCTGGTCATGTGCCGAATATCATTAACCATACATAGCGATTACACTTTCCCTTCTGTGTTTTTGAAGGTCTTCCCGTGTGTATCTTCTTACGGAAGTACTGAAGGTCCCAAACCTTTCTGAAGAGTTGTTTTACGTTCGGTGTGTGCGGTCGTGATCTTTCCCATTATTTCGGTCGGTGTAACGTTAGTTCTCGAGTACAGGTAGTTTTCGCGGCACGTCTTTCCCTTACCCGTTCGGTGCCTGTCTTTACCATTAGAGTTATCGACATTGGTGTCGCCTGAATATAAATCACGTGTACATATTTAGACGTTTGGTCTTCTTGGGTTGTCTTGTAGAGTTCTATCTAAAACATCTTCTTCTTCATAGTTTTCAGTAAGTCGTATACCTTTTACGATTTGGAGTAATTGATAGTCCCTTTACGTTTAATTTTGGTGTTGTATTTTAAAATTTAGGGTGTTGATCCGTTTTAACTTTCATACTGGTATGGTCGACAACCATTTTATCCTTCGGTACGTAACGACCACCTCCATATTATATTAGTAAAACCTTTTTTTTTATACCGTATTGGATAATTTTGACTTATACACTAATGGATTAGTAGACCATTAAACAGAGGGCTCATATTTGGAATACTGAACGAACTATAATTAAAAGGTCAGTATAAAAAGATTAATTATTTTATTTTATAAGTTTTGGAAACACGTATATACATATGTTTATATACACATATATATGTGTGTGTGTGTGTGTATACAAGTACAACGGCATAGAGAGAGTCACTAGATGGGTGGGTAAAAAGAGAGACTAATCGGTTTATGACTATGGAGAAAAGTTCTTGCATATAAAATCAAAGAATTTTTCAAACTTCTTCGTAATTATGAACATTGAATAGAAAAAAAAACTTTTGAAAAACCAAAATACGTTTAAAAGAGTAAAAAATGGTCTACCTACTCGTTTTATAAGAGAATGTGTGGATATCGTGGGGAACACAAACCGTATTTTAGAACAAAAATTAAAAATCAAACTCCTTAGAAAAGCGTAAAACAATAACTAACTAAACAAACTACTTATACGTGACTTCCTGATCGTATATCCTGGGAACACCTGCAACCCTTCACAGAAGGCAAATATCGTTCCAAACAGACTAAAAATGACTATATAATAGACTGTGGACTTCCTGAGACTGTCAGTGCACAGAGAGGACCTAATAGATAAAGTACGAGCACGACGTCAAAGTACACTAAAGCCGCGAAATTTCGAAATTTGGGGTGACCGAAACAACACAATGACACCCGGGGACAACACAGAAGAGGACTGAGGACAGACTAGGTGGAGGAGGGACAGAGACTCAACGAAACGACTCCTTCAGGAGTAGAGACGTCGGATCTCATGAAAATGGGGTTGACTTACAGAGAGTACATGTACGAGATTATAGAGTCTATGAACAAGAATGAGGGTAGAAGAGTAAAAGACAAAACTCAAAAAAGTTTACCGATAAAAATAAAAGATATAAGTGATTTACCGGATACGACCAAAACTTAAAAGAAAGAGAACCAGCAACCTTTCCGCACGGTGGAAAATGAAGAAACGCTCCGTTGTACCTCCCGACCTCCCGATGTCACATACACCCTCCCCGACACCTCAAAGGGCGTTCCTCGCGTGGAAAATTTCCGACCGTGAAGTACCCGACCACCTTCTCCTCCGTCGTTGTCCGACGGTCACTGGGTGCGACCCTGTGACTCCGACGGTTCTTGTGCGGTGCATCGACAGGACGGTACTTGAACGTCGGTTGGGGCAGGTTGGGTCTCTAACGGGTTCACCAGAACGATTAGTCCTCTCTACAAAGGTAGACTGAGGACGTAAAGGTCTCGTGTCTCAGAGAGAATTAGTGACCACGGGGCACTACTCCCCACGAAACCCGATTCCTCCATCGACACGAGTGTCTCGAGAGACTTTCGTGGCGAGGTCGGAACCGACCATTCGGGTACTACGACCTAGTACTGAAGACACACGACTCCGGGCAAAGAGTGTGGAGGTACACGGGGAGACAGGGGTGTGGACGGACCGTATCGCGACAGGATCGAGCTGCCCCCGTCTTCTGGATCCCACGACGAGAGGAGACATGTCTGGTGTCACGAAGGTCCACGTTTCCGTCACTCACTCGACTGACGTCCCGAGAGGAGGGTAGACTTGTGCACACGGGTACCGGTCTCCCGAAGGGTGGACCCATCTCCGAACCCCCGGTCCCTGCACCCCTGGTTCGGAGTTCTCACCACCTCTCGACCGCGAAGTCCGACTTATAGAACCCACACTCGACTCTAGGCACTCATCCTTCCTTGGACCCTTTAAGTCCCTCATCCCGACCATCCACCCCGACCCCTTCCCCGATGGACTCTTCCGGAACTCGCGAGACGACCAACCTTTACGCGACCATTCCTGGAACCAACCTCCACCCCAAACAATACCTCCGTAGTAATATTAGGCTCTCCTTTTGACGACCCTACTTAACTCCGTCCTTTTCACCTATTTCTCTTCCCTCTCCCGACTTCTTTAGATTTTTACTGCTTGGTCTTTCCCAGATCGTTGACTAACCTCCCACCCGACTCCCTCCTTTACGGGTACTTCAAACCCCACTACCACTAAGGTAAATTCGTCCCTCCTTCGTGTTCCCCCTGGTCCCATCCTCCCGGACGTTCCCTTCTCGGACCTAAGACCCCTGACGGGGAGACCTTGATCTCCAACCCCCTCCCGCTACCGTGTTTTCTCCCCCACTCCTTCGACGTCCGGGACGTCGACGTGCAACGGGGTGACCCCAACCCCAGAGAGGGGAGACTCGTCAAGACGGCGGCCTACACCCTGTGCTACACTCTTGTCCCTTTCACCAGGTCTCGACAGTCCCTGGACGGAAAGACCCTCGACCGACACGACTGCCGACGTTCCCCTCCTCCATGGTCTCCGACGGCGGTCCTCTACGACGACTCCTTTTGTCTTTCCTCACTTACTCGCTCTCTCTTTTTTCTTGCTCGACTTCCTCACTTGCCGCCTCCTCTCCTTCCCTTCGTCCTCAGGTCCCTGACAAAGAATTCGAGAGCCGCGTCAAGATTGGTGCGACGTGTATGCCTGAAGAACACTATTGGGATGAAACAGTGGGAGTCGAATTTCTACTCCTTTGTCCACAGTGTTCCTATTCGGCGCTACCTCGGTCTTCAGTTTGGGACCGTCGACCTAAGTCTGACGAGTAAGATAACGGAACATACCCACTTACTTACCTTCCACCCCTACCCCTAAGTCTACCGAATGACTGACGTGTAAATCACTATTCCTTTAACGTTAGACTTACCAGATATCCCCTAAGTAGAGACGACGATGTTCAGTCTGTCACCGATGACAACCGTCACACCCCCGACCCTCCCGTAAACCCGTCTCGAAGAGACCACGGTCAGAAAGGTAAAGAACTCGAGTCACGACTGAGGAGTCCGAACTGTGTGTCCCTTCGGATCTAATAAATTCAAACTTCAGACTGGTTGTCCGACCGTAGAAACCCGTCAAACCTAATACTGACTACGTTAATCGTCTTCTTGTCTTACGCAGTGACTCGATTAGGTACGTCACACAGACTTTAGACTCGTATTAAAATCTGAGTCCGTATCTTGACAACGGTACTGACTCCCTTAGACAAACTTGAAAGGTTCGAGGTACCCCGACCTCTGTTCCGTCCAACTACGAAGTAAAGAGACCCTGTGTTACCGGTTCTCCGTCAGAGGGAACAGGTCGACCGGAACCCGTCCAACGCTACCCTCAAGGTAGGTACGTGTTCTTGAAGACCTGTGCTACCGAACCGAAGTAAGTCGGAAACCGTAAAAGTATTCGGAGACAGAAGAACGGAACGAGACTCATTCAAGTCGAGTTTGAGACACTCAACGAAAACCGAGACCGGTTTAAGACGACAAATCTCTACACAAAGAAAAACTACGAGCCACTCAGTTGTTAGAGATGTCCGTGGCTCCTTCTTGTACACCGCTTCTGTTACCTTTTGTCTAGGTACGGACGGCTTGCGCCTCCATCTTTCTGAGGGGGAAACTCAATATGCCGGCCGAGTCGAGTCCCACGTGTCGCGGTTCTCTCTTGCGCGGGACCGGGCCTCCACCTTAAGGAGCACTCGTTCGCGGCGAGAAACATAGACCCAAGTTATTTCTATTAAGTGAAGTAGGTTGTATTAGAAGTTCATAAGACACCGAGGAAAGGGTTCTAGAAAGTGGATGAAAATTTTACGTTGGTTCACACCTAAACCCTAACCCGACCTTCTTTACTACTTTTTAATCGTTCGAGGAAAAAAGCAAGATCTTCTGAGTACTTTAAGGTTGGTTTCCACTGTCCTTCGGGGTGGAGAATGTTATAGACGGGGTGATCCGTCTTTCGACAAACGTAAGGATACTAGACTTTCCGACTTGACACAGACGTTTTTCTTCTCCCTTAAGAGGTCAAAGAGTGGGTTCGAACATCAGTAGTTACTTTTTAACCTCACTCTAGGGGAAACTGTGGTCTTGTTTCCTGTCTTTGTACATAAGACTGAAGAACCTTAAACCGACTATCAATGTCCCCGCATTCATTCTTATGGTTCTTTACCAGACAAGAGTATTCTGTCTACTGTGTGCAAGTGTTGATTATATCGTGGATTTTTGTGTCGATTCTAAAGGTCGAACCACTCCACCTTTGTCGTCTTGAAAGAAAGTATCGTAGGAATTAATAAAATTTAAGACATGAATATATACAGATAATCGACTAAAAAAAGGAGGTCTATCAACACCAAGGGACCGTTATTCCGGAAAAGAGGGGGTTTGGGGACGAGAGGGGGAGGGGGGCGGGGGCCGGCGGTAAAGATAAATGGTCGGGATTATGACACGGGCCTTCTAACATCAAAATATTAATCATACAACAACAAGTAAACGATTCAGTGCAAACTGAGAAACGTTGGGGTACCTGACATCGTACGGTCCGAGGGGACAGGAAGTGACAGAGGACCTCAAACGAGTTTAAGTACAGGTAACTCAGCCACTACGGTAGATTGGTAGAGTAGGAGACGGTGGAGGAAAAGGAGGACGGAAGTTAGAAAGAAAGGGTCGTAGTCCCCGAAAAGGTTACTCAGTCGAGAAGTGTAGTCCACCAGAGTAATAACCTCAAAGTCGAAGTCGTAGTCAGGAAGGCTACTTAGTCCCAACTAAAGGAAATCCTAACTGATCAAACTAGAGAAACGTCAGGTTCCCTGAGAGTCTTCAGAAGAGGTCGTGGTCTTAATCTTTCGTGGTTAAAAAGCCACAAGTCGGAAGAAATACTAGGTCAAAAGTATAGGCGAGTACTGATGACCTTTTTGGTATCGAAACTGATCTGACTAGAAATAACCGTGTCATTTCAGAGACGAAAAATTATACGAGAGATCCGAACAGTATCGAAAGAAAAGTTCCTTATTCGCAGAAAATTAAAGTACCGACGTCAGTCGTAGACGTCACTAAAACCCCGGGCTCTTTTATTCTTAGACAGAGACGAAGGTGAAAAGGAGGAAGATAAACGGTACTTCACTCTTTTTGACGACAGGAGAGTCTCGAATGTAAATTATCCCTACTCTGTCTGAATCTTTTTTCCCCCTTTCTGGTTACCATTTGTTACTCCGCCCCTTATAATACCTAATACACTCATCCACAAAAACCTTCTGACACCTTTTCGTGACTGCCTTGAATATAACTCGCCTCCTTTCCGAAGTGACTCCTCTCAGTAAACGCATTCCAATGGTTCCCAATATCTAAATGCTCCCTTTTCGTAAGGTCAGTGTGTTTTAGTGTTCACGTTGCCGCTACGTTGCGTTCGTGTCGGGTTTAAGTTTCTGGTCGCGTGTTCAGGCGCACGACTCTCGCCGCCCCGTCCCCCGCCCTCTTGCCTGCTCTACTGCAGTCTTGCACCAGTGCGCTCAGAACGCCTTTAGCCCAGTGTCTGAGGACTCGAAAACTACGGTAAAATAAGACTTATTTTACTCCTTGGTACCCTTGTACCCTCATTGATCTAGAGTGAACTCAAAAATATCCTGACGAGACCGATTGTGCGACTCTTAAGTAATTTTCCGTCTTTCCTTCGTGTATCTGCTCAGTCTCCAACAATACAGGGTCTTCATCTTCCACCCCGGAACCCGGACTTCCAACTCTGCACCATCCTAAGACCTATATAAAACTGTATTTCGGTTATCCAAAAGACTCACTGGTCTACGCCTTACTCTCTTTGTCTCTTTAGTCCTACGGAGGTTCTGAAAACTAACTTCGTATAGACCTTTCTGCCTTTACCCTTTGGAAACACTATCATCCCCTCAATATGACCCAAGACACGAGACGATTCGGAATTTAAATGGTCTATAACGGTGTAAAGAGAGCTGTACCAACAGAGTTAGTGTCGAGGCGGTCGTCCTATACTCGTAAGAATACAGAGATGAAAGGAGTGTTCCTAACGACCGATCACCTACAATTCCCTATAACACATCAACAAGGTTCAACACAAAGGGACTAACGGTCGCGTCAACTTGGGTTAATTATGATAGGACTGGAAAACTTAAAGGACAGGAAACTTGACAGATAAGTATAGGAAACAAGTTAAAAGACAATCTAATAGGACAAAAAAATTGACACCTTAAGGAAATATATGAGTCATATAACGAACAATATGGAGAACGTAGATAGAAGAGAGTTAGGACCCAACTAAAATTTACAATCAATACTACAGAATCCAACACCTCTAAACACTTGAATTACATCAGAGTGTAAGGAAATAGAAACGGTAATCCAAGGACTAAAAACGTAGATCGACTTTTCAAAGAATGCAAGGGACTACAGTATCTCTAGACACGTACATAAAAGAAGGTCTTCAAAATCAAAGCAGAAAATTAAATAAACTATTCGTGAAATAACACGTGCCACAACAAGATTCACGAAAGGTTTCCTGGTGGAGTAAATTGGACGTTCTGTTGGAGTACTTTTACCTCTCACTCAATCAAAGAGTCAACACAGACGGAGAAACTCTGGGGTAGTTGACTCCGGGCGGTCCTAGGAGGCAGGTACCTTTAGAGGTCCGTTCTTATGACCTCACCCATCGGTAAGAGAAGAGGTTCCCTAGAAGGGTTGGGTCCCTACCTCGGGTCCAGAGGACGTGACGCCCCTCTAAGAAACGACGGACTCGGTGACGCCTTCGGGTACACATCGGAATTCTGAATCCATCACAACAAGTGTAGACTGTCTACCCCTTCGACCACCCGTTCCTGCGATCCGTTGGACGACTTCTAGTGTCAAGATCCTTCGACACCTTGGAAATCAAATAGACTTTCATTAACTATACTTCAACCTCCAAGACGGAAGTGACGTACCTTTGGTCAACAGTGTCGTAGTGACTAGCTCATCGGACAGGAAAGGGTCGACTAGGTACCGAGGAAGAGACAGTGTAGAGTTCAAGGGTATTTGCACTTCCAGGCAAAGGCTCGAGAGACAATTCAGTCAGGCATCCAATTACGCTGTCAGACATCCAATTACGCTGTGATGAAATTAGTGACCTCGAAACTTTTTCAGTATCGACTGTAACATACAGTCCAAAAAGGAGTAAGAAAAATAAGACTGGAGTTCTAACAAAGCCGATAAGACATGGAAATGAGAAGGTTCACTGGACATATTCTAGCGAGGTCGTTCAGGGCACTTTTACGACAAACCTTGACACTACCCTTAAAGTAACGTATACACTAAATAAGCTCATCTTTAACTGGAGATATGTCGTGATTCACAAATGCTGGTATTGAAGCTACAGGTTAGACCAAAAAGTTCAGAAGAATACACAGAAAGTTTTTTCAAATTTTTAAAAGAGGTATTACCAAAACACAGAGAAGACAACCTAAGAAAGAATTTTGGTCTAAAGTATACCAGAGAACAATGATATTTACTTTAGAAGAAAAAATTTTATGTGAAACATCAATTAACACGTACCACTTGGATCACAAAAACGCACAACCAGAACGTGTACCGTTGAAAGGAGAGTACCCCGAACATACCCTGCAATAAGGCGCACTACGGCGCTAGAGCAGAAGACGTCTAGGAGACGTGAACGACGAAGGAAACAGATATTCAGAGTGAGGGTACACTAGTGAAGACCGGGTATTTGGCGAGTGGAAGGGAACGGAGAACCCGGGCCTTAAATAAAACGATTCTACATAAAGGGTCGGACGGGTCATACCAGTGAAAGTAATGGTAACTCCTTAAATGTGCCTCCGAACTTCTTTCACTATACACAATCATGTTTAATCCGTCTATTTAGGTAACGGTGGATGCGGTTTGTGTTGATGTTGTTCTATTTCGTTTCATTGCACTGGATAAATTTGTTGTCTAGTTACCCTTGTCGCCAGAGTCCTGTATAAGGTCCTACCTAAAAATCTCTACTATCGAACATTCGTGTCATTCTATTTCGTCCTTAGTAGTGAACGAAAACACCCGAAACACGCTGGTAATTATAGCTCAATACAATTTACGTATTAAAAGAAATAAACTGTCCTAATGACTGGACCCTCTCAACCTAAACAGACTTACAATTCCAAAGTTCGGTAGTTGATCCTGGGAATTACAAAGACAAGTGACGAAGTCTATTGATAGAGTGAGTGACAGTGCTGTCGGTTGTGAATTGTGTGTGAACTACGACTGATGGCGAACAAGTTACCATTCACTTCTCTATCCGAATATACGTGGACCTACTTGTTTACATAAGTTTCCTGACTATAGAAAACCTTGACCTTTAACAGGTCTCCACAAAGTCACTCCGTCAACTGCGACGGACGAAATTACACCCTAACTATATTTTACCTGGTTTTATCTTTTATACAACCAGTGTCAGGTCCTGAGTTGTTCTTACAGACACTGAGACCGTACACTTTCTCTAATTGACGTAGAGTAGGTTTGTATATCTCCTTTCTTGACGGGTGAAGAGTCCGGTCTGTATTACACTAACTCAACAGAACATTCCAGTACATAAGTACCACCAACAAGTCCTACTCCGTCCTCGTAACGAACCAGCCATTCAAACCCATTGTAGACTACAGGAAAAACGGTAGTTTAAGGGAAATAATTCTATAACAAGGTTTCTCTGAGTATACTATTCGGGGCTGGCGAGGGTCGGGGCAAAGGGTCCGTGAATCTTACGACAACAAGGACGGCGGACTACACAATAGTGGTGGAGGGTTGTACCAGTCACTTCCTCGAAAATAAAGTGCACATGATTTGTTTACGTCTTCTGGGTCCAAGTTAAGGACCCAGCTCTTCTAGGGACCTCCTTCTTTACCGTTGGGTCAGGTCATAAGAACGAACCTCTTAGGGTACCTGTCTCCTCCGATGTCAGGTACCCCAGCGTTTTCAACCTGTGTTGGATCGTTGATTTGGTGGTGGATTGTTTACATAAGTGAGGTATCTTTTTCTACCCTAAACGTCAGAACCGACGGTCCTGGACACTAAGACCCACTCAACTAGGAGTTCAGGAGTTACACATTCGTTACCTATCATTATTGATATGTACCACAGTGACCTTCCTATGTCACTCTAAAGTATATGTCCGACCACGATTACTAATACTCTACTCTACGGTCTTTACCAAAATAACAAAGAAAGTGAACTATGAATTACTAAACAAAGTTTAAAAACCTAGAGGGTAATCGATGTATCTACATTTTTACTAGTGTTTTCGAGAATGGAAATACTATCTATAAAAGTTTCTGTTCTAACTACAGAGTTCATCAGACACACCGGTCTCCCCCTTCTCTAGGTCGCCCAGACCTTACAGGGGGTGTACGTGCACAGTCCATCGATACCTTTCCCTTCACGACCGGACAGCAAACACCGGCCCCAGGACCTCTCGGCCGAAGTCCACGACCCACCGTCCAGACGAGTGTGGAAAGGCCTCATCTTGTCCACACCCCGTCGAAAACGGGGTTTCAGAGTAGGAGGTCCCGTCCTAAAGTGTCCACCAAGATCACCATTTTATCGGTGGACGGTCCTCTGCATCCTCCACACCCAAACCAGGGACCCAATTCTTCTAGGGGACCTCGTCCTTTACCGCCGGGTGAAGTCACAAGAACGGACCCTTTGGGGTACCTGTCTCCTCGGACCGCCCGGCATCGGGAACTCCAGTGTTTTCCCAGTCTGTGTGAGTAGGGTGGTGTGTACGTGTTTGTGTGTGCGTGGTATGTGTGGAGGGGTATGTGTGTGGTGTATGTGTTGGTGTGTGTGTGATGTGGCTTGTGGTGTTAGGGGGGGGTGTGGTTCGTATGTGTATGGGCTAGCGTGTGTGTGCGCGCGCGTGTGTGTGTGTGTGTGTGTGTGTGTGTGTCATTCTGTCAGGCTCTTCCGTTTCAGCCACACTCTCTATTACTCCTGGTTCCGATTTCCATCACCTGGACCTCCCTTCGTTGTTATCAGTGTTCAATATTAATGTAATACACGTATTGGTGTGAGTTTTTATCGACGAGTTCCAGCGGCCAAGCCTTCGTTTGCTCTTGTTACTCGTAACACTCGGACATTCACTCTTGACAGGTCTGTTCCTCGACCCACAACAAGAACCTGATCCTTCACCCCAATAGAGGAGCCACGATTCTTGTGTCACTGACTCTCAAAGTGTCACACCGGAAGTTAGGACCTGCAGCAGGACCACCCGTTTCGGAGGTAAGGAGTCTAGATGGACTTGAGCGGATGAACCGACCGTCCAAATGGACGTCTCTTCTCCTCCTGCAAGGGTTACAAGGACTTGACTCCTACGTAGTTATCTTGACCGGAATCTTCCGCTTCGTAAGTCTCAGTGTCGTCTCGTGTCGGAGAAGGTTAACCTACTTCCCTCTGAGTGTGTCTCTTAACTTTACTTAACCGTACATATCCTTATCCTCGACTCCCTTGCCGACCCTTTCCAGTCGCGTGTCTTTCCGGTTCCAGTTGGTATCGGTACCTACTACCAGTGGGGTACCCGGTGTCACTGGCTCTGCGGTGTGGGGAAGGAGGTCTACGATCGTACCCCGGACCGTGTCTCATGCCCCAACGACTTCCGTCGAAACCCCCAACCCTCAACCGTACCTCAACCCTCTATGCTACGAGTGGAGATTAGGAGTACGGAAGGACCGGTCGCAGATGAAGGGGTAGGAGGTTTCGGTCTATTTCTTTTTAATAAAAAGGACAGAAGGAGTGAGGTCGATACTCTAGGTAAGTCAGAGAACCGAAAAGGGGGTCAATAGGATTTACGGGACGACCTAAGGGAGGTCAGACGGTCCGGTGTGGGAGGTCAAGAGTCACCGGCGACTCAGTTCTAAGTTTGTAGACAGGTGAGTCTAGAGAGACGAAAAAGGAAACCGGGTTTCGGAAAGACTTCGTTCCTTCTTGACCCCCACGTAACTTCGTTTCAGCGGGGTCACAACTATCTTTCACACCGAAAGTGGTTGTGACTGCTAGCCGAGTGGGACAGAACAAGAACCTTGAGTTTCCAGAGGAGACTTATAGAGTCGAATACTCTGTAAGACTCTTTTAGATGACCGTAAAAGAGGAGGGACTTGAGGTTCAACCCCGAGTCGTAAAAATGAAGCTTACTAACGTAGGGGGGTCACTGGGAGGGACAACGTTGGACCTTGTGACCGTCCAGGTATTTTCTTGGCAACTAAATATTGTGTGGAGTCAAAAACAAAAACAAAAAAAATTAGGAGGAACCGTCAGAGAAATGTTGGGGAGGAACTTTATTAAAAAGAATCACCAAATATCAGAAACAAAATCCTAAAACAAACAAAAACGGTAAACAGAAGTTTCCTCTTAACCGTCCGTCCCGGGACACCGATAAAGGACTGCTCATAAGTGTTGGGCCCTCTACAAGAACAAGAAAACGAAACCTTTGCCTTCGAAGGTCCCGAGACACGAAAGGGGTCGTCCCCGTCCAGTCGAGTTACAGGGTCGTGATGTCAAGCGGACGTTCCTCCGTATCGGATAGGGGTGTGACACACGCTCGCTCCACGAGTCCGGACGCGCAGTGACCGCAGGGGTAGTGAGAGGCTAATGGGCGACTTGTATGACTGATCTGGGGTCCTGTCACCGACGCAACCGAGAAAATCCCGGTTTACAGTGGGTACTCTCCCTACCCTGTCGACTCCCGAATGGGTGCTTCGCAAGATCTTCGGTCCCAGGGGGTCCACCTGATTCGGAAGAAAACGAGAACCTTGGACCAGGAGAACTTGACTCGTAGGGAACCTTTCCTGTGAGACCCACCCTAAGACCGAGGTCGAAGTTCTTCCCCGAGAAAGACATCTTAGACGGTCTGTCACATTGCCTCCTAGGAAATAAAATAAATAAATAAAAAAAATTCTTTTTACACGAGGGAAAGACTACACGAGGTATGTGTATTGAAAGAGAGGATCTGTCTCAGCGAGGATGTCACGACTCTTCTTTGGACGGGACTTCCTGACTGGTGCTCAGACCTCCCGCGGGACTACTTCCGTCCCAATCATCCACCCTAAGCGTAGGAGACAACCATCTCCCAACCTCCGCCCCACCCCGTCCTCCCCGTCTACTCGCGCGACTAGGAACGAGGGGACTGAAGTGGGTCCCTTCGTCTCCGTGACCCAGTCGTCCACCCCTGTGGATCCCACACACCCCCTCGAGGGGCAGACCCCGAGACCCTCCGTCGAGAGTACGTTCCGTCCGAGTCGGTCTCTTCCCGGAGATCTAAGGAGTAGGTGGGACCCCGAGGACAAACCTCACCTACGACCCGACTCTCAGTCACCGAGACGGTCACACAAGTAGTGCTATCCCTTCGTCAGTCACTTGCAGTCCTTGAACAGGTCCCCTCTGTCACTCATGCCGTCGCAGCTCCCTACAAGACACCAATCACCCTAGTCGGCTCTCCTTCACGTCCTCCTCTGACTCGAGTCCTTCCTGTCCGAAGTGACGACGTGTCCGTAGACCGAGGATCGTACCCCGGCTGTTGTCAAAGTCTGTGATCTCATCAAGGAACCGTCGAATCGTTTCTGAGACCTTGAGTAATGGAGGGGAGGTGACGACAGTTTGGTACACTGAGGAGGGGCGTGTGTGGGTCTCTGGCAGATCCTCTCTTCGGTCCCTTTTGTCATCCCTACTCTGTCTAACTTGTCAACGGGAGTCTTCCGACACGTAATAAGGGCCTCCCTCCGACCGAGAGACCTGACTTGTTTAGTCCGTATGAGACGGACTGACTTAACCCCAAAGTGAATGTCCGGGAAGATACGAAAATCATGACTAAATACAGGTATAAGAAATTGTAAGATCCCCTGTCCTTTCCCGTTTGAACTTTGCGGTCGACAATCTTTGAAAGGTCTTCGAGGGAGACCGTCTGAGGAGAAACCGTGGGACACGGACCGTCGTGACGGTCCTCCTCCCTTATCGGAGTCTGCAGTGGGAGTCCCGAGACCACCTCGGTCTGTACGAGCACCCGTCGCAGGAACCTTATGCGAATGAGTGAGTAAGAGAGGAAACACACCACCTTTGGAGGCCGAAGGACGAAGGACCCGTCGTGTCCTTCCGCTCGTCACCGGGGAAGAGAGAAAGGCAGAGACTTTAATAGACGCGTGTAGTGTCTACACCCTCGGTCTCGGCGCCGAACACCGGGGACTAGCCCGGAGTGCCGGACTACGGAAAGAACCAGTGAAGGAGAGTAAACACACCGACCTCACTCCCCTCCAGAGGAACCTCGTCCTCCTTCGCTATCCACAACCTCTCGTCCCCCGGGGAGTCTGGGTCCTAGTCCGGAAGAACAGGTCGCGACTGTCGTCAGGGCGGAGTCCCACATCGTGCGCGTGTCCTATCGACGACCGGCTCGTGGTGACAAAGAGGGTAAACTGACCCCGGGACCCGTATCAACGGAGAGATTCGTACCCCCCGACTGCCACTGAACTCCGTCCTAGACACATAATGACCAACAATCTGTGGTGACAAAGACTTCGGTGCCAAACGAAAGATAGGAAGTGGATCGGACACACACACTAACGAAGTGGGTCGTCCCATCTTGAGTCGGGGTCTCGACCTCCCGATTCCCGATTCTCGTATCACGAATGTCGACACCACGGACGAGGGTCCGGACAGAGACGGAGGATCGAACAATGAATCCCGTCCAGTGAGTACGACTGAGTCAAAAGGAGTAGAATTACAATGTCCATTCCTCTGACTTCTCGATCTGATTGATCTGTGAAGCAGCGACTGACATAACATAAGTGCATGTACAACCCTTATTGTGTAAATACTACGGTTTTCTTTCTCTAGGACTTAAATAACTCGTTTAATTTCTCTTTTACTTCAAAGGACCCTCATGCAAAATTTGGGGATCTACACTCATGACACGTACTGTTTATGATCCTTCGGTCTATTTTAGGCATACGTCAATTTGCGAAGGTTAAGACATGGAGAATTGGTCTTTGAAACCGGTGGAGTACTCTTCTCAACTGAGTAACCTTTTCTGGGACTATGATCCTCCCTAACCCCCGTCCTCCTCTTCCCCTGCTGGCTCCTACTCTACCGACCTACCGTAGTGGTTGAACTACCAGCACTCAGACTCACTTGAGCCCCTCAACCACTACCTGTCCCTCCGGACCGCACGATGTTAAGTACCCCAACGTTTCTCAGCCTGTGCTGACTCGTTGACTTGACTTGACTTGGTTTTTACGAAAAAATAAAATGTAACAGATACATAATAAATAGGTTTTTATTAAAATTTCCATCTGTTCCTTTTCTATTCTTTATCGGAACACCACAACAAGTCGGTGATTCAACACAGGCTGAGAAACGTTCGGGTACTCGACGTCGTGCGGACCGAAGGGACAGGCAGTGGTAGAGAGACTTAGAGGAGTTTAAGTACAGGTAACTCAGTCACTACGATAGGTTAGTAGAGTAGAAGACAGTGGGGGAAGAGGAGAACGGGAGTAAAAAAGGGTCGTAGTCCCAGAAAAGGTTACTCAGTCGAGAAACATAGTAGTCTACCGGTTTCATGACCTCGAAGTCGAAGTCGTGGTCAGGAAGGTTACTTATAAGTCCTGACTAAAGGAAATCCTAACTACTGAAACTAGAGACGTCAGGTTCTCTGAAAGTTCTCAGAAGAGGTTGCGGTGTCAAGTTTTCACAGTCAAGAAGTCACGAGTCGGAAGAAATACCAGGTTGAGAGTGTAGGTATGTTCTGATGACCTTTTTGGTATCGAAACTAATATCCCTGGAAACAACCGTTTCACTACGGAGACGAAAAATTTTGTGACAGATCCAAACTATATCGATATAAAGGTTTCTCGTTCGTAGAAAATTAAAACACCGACGTGATTGGCAGACGTAACTCAAACCTCGGGTTCATTTACTTTAGACTGTGACAACGGTGTAAAAGGAGAATATAAACCGTACTTCACTGTCCTAGTCTGCGACACTAGAAGCAAAAGACTTACAACTTAAATTCAGTCGAAAAGAGTGAGAGGAGAAAGTGGAAGTAGTCCTCCGAGAAATCAAGGAGAAGTGAAAGACGGTAATTTCACCATAGTAGACATATAGGCTCCAAGAAGTATAAAGAGGACCGTTAGAACTAAGGTACAACACTAAGTAGGTCTGGTTGTAAAGTGTACTACATGAGACGTGTATTCAATTTTTGTCGACGACGACGACGACTCAGCGAAGTCAACACAGGTTGAGACACACTGGGGTATCTGCCGTCGGGTGGTCCGAGGAGACAGGGACCCTAAGAGGTCCGTTCTTGTGACCTCACCCAACGGTAAAGGAAGAGGAATAAATTCCGACTAGAGACACGATTCACGAGTAGGGATCTTGTCCTTCGTAATTTTCTGTCTGTCGTCTGCACGAGGGCTACGACTGTCGTCTCGCCCTCGACCCCGTGAGGTCGCGCCACGTCCGTCGTGTGTCTCCCTCCGCACGAGAGACGTCCCGACTCACTTCTCCGCGGACTGTCCCGACACCCCGCCCCTCCCCACTCCTCACAAAATGAGAGCCGACTTCATACCCTCACGAGTGGTTCAGACTCCTTCCATGTTTTTGTTACCCCATTTAGGTCTTGATTAGACGAACCGGTCTCTTCCACTGCCGTGGGTGAGGTCCCGAGAGCGGACCTCTTGGGGTACCTGCCTCCTCGGACCACCCGACGTCAGGTACCCCAACGGTTCTCAGCCTGTGCTGACTTGCTGAAGTGAAAGTGCGGGACCTCTTCCTTTACCGTTGGGTGAGGTCACAAGAGCGGACCTCTTAGGGTCCCTGCTCCCTCGGACCACCCGACGGTAGACACCCCAGCGTGTCTCAGCCTGTGCTGACTGTGTTGAATCGTCGTCGTCGTCGTCAGACGTACCGTTTGTCGGTCACGTTCCGGTCCGAGAATGGGGTTCCCTGTCGTCAGAATTTCGTCAGACCAAATTTTAGTAAAGGTTCAGGTTACTGTCACATCAATTCCCTTAAAGTTGTCCATTACCTGGTCCTCCTTGTATCTTTGGTCGTTTCCGTTCAGTGTGTAGTGTAGAAATGAGCCAGGGACGACAAACCCTCTGTTCGGTGGACTCCCACTTCCTCGCCTCGTGGAATCGTTCCTGGGGACCACGTATTTGGTCTCCCCCGAGACCTCCCTCTCTCCGCCACCACCACTCCCTCTGCACGGGTACTAAGGTCAACGGAAAACGACACTGTCAGCCTTGGACTACCGAAAAGTCGTCCCCTCGACGTACTAGTCCAAAGACGAAATCTTTCTTTCCCTTCCCGAGTTGTAAGACCTTACTACCATAGTCTCGACCTTCCCCGTAGTCGGACGCAACTTAACGTCGGGAGAGGAACACATTAGTCGTTGAACGGTTGTAGTAGTAAAGGAAATAAATCTTTGGTTTTGCTTTGTTTCGCTTTGTTATGTTGGTGTTTTAGGAAGGACAATGAGACGAGACCTGGTGGTAGGATAGAGATTATCGGTGCACAATTAATAACCGTGGAACCAAAGAGTCAAGACTGAGATGTCGTCCGGACTCAAGAATGGGCAATTGCTACCCCACGGGGTCACGGGGTAAAAAAAAGAAGTACAACCATGTTTCTTTTACTCAATTTTATTCAGACGTCTTTCGAACACAGTTCAAAATCCGTACTTCACATGTCCCTGCGTCGGAGACAGAAAGTTGTGAGTAAGATTACGCAGTTCGTCTCTCAGTGAATCTAAAATTCACAATATTGTCTTATTGTCTTCGCGGACAACTGAGGACTTACGTACGTAGGTAGGTACACAGTAAATAACCTCAGGACCCTGATGCGAACGAATAGAGTGACTCGAATATAAGATCACGCTCTTTCTACCTGGTATAGACCCAATTGCCTCTTCTTAGTAACGTCCGCTACTATACTTGTGTGACGACATAAATTTAGATACACGACATAAATTTCGCCTATTGTTTGCTCCTAGATGACACATCGTATCCCTTAAGACGAGTCATAATGCATTGTTGGTTTAACCCTTTCTTAAACCTTTTCACATCTCTGTACATACACGCATTGACTCAGAGAAACAAATGTGGACTTTGACCACATCGTGACGATTAGTTGAGATGAGGTCACATTTGATTTTTCAATATCACTTCTTTATCCACTCTTTGCGCCTCTCCTAACGCGCTACCCCGTCCTTCTCTCGACACAAAGTACATGTCACTAATCCCTTTAAGAGAGTTTCCTGTCCTCCCTATTTGAGTATTGATTTCTTCTATTCCCACGTCGGTCCGTTTCTAGACCCCGGTTTCGAAGATCCATCTCTCCCGACATGTTTATTTCCGGGTCTCCGTACTTTCTAGAACCTCACAAGTCCCTGGTTTTCCTCCCCTTACACCGACCTCGAGACACTGACCCTTAATCCTCACAGGTCCCTCGGACAGAGTCGTGACGTCAGGTCTCTCTCCCGAGACGGACCCACGGCGCCGGGAAGTGTCTCGTCCACTGCACACTTCCAGAACTCCCCAGCTTTTGATGTACCTCCAGTTCACCCAAATATCACTACACCCTCCTAGTCCAACCTCCGTTCTTTCCTATTATTATTTCTATTATATATTCTGATTACAAATAAGTAGAGATTAGCGCAAAGTCCGTGTCACGACGTGCGGAGTAGGGTAAGTTTGGAGCATTAGAGAAATAACTCAGGAAACTAAGAGGAATAAAATGTCTCTATTTCCTCCAGTACCAGTCGAAACTCCGGACGACTGTAACTCGCGTATCCTCCACATATCCACCTCTGTGTCTCTTGTCAACCCTAGTGTGGAACGAGTGTAGTCCTTGAGACATTTACTCACAACCGACTTTGGTCCCACTCTACGTCTATACCTTCGTTTGGGAGGTCCCCACCATGACTTGAACTCTCCCATCTTTTCACAGATAAAATGTCGACGGACCCGTGACCCTACTCCAACGACTTTACGACTAATCTTAGACGCAATGAGGGGTTATTTCTAAAATAGATTGGTGGTGCCACTAACTCACAGACAAGACTACTAGCTCAGAGACTTAGGGTGAGAACAGAAATCCGTCTCCGAAACACGTAGATACGTGTCTCGGGTGGAAGGTGTCCTCTACACTATTCCGAGCAAACTCGATACCACACCGGTGCACTGGGTCTGAAACTGTCGGTCTATGTTGACGAACTCGAAACTTTGTCTGCGACCCGGTGTGTCGGAGGTCAAACCTTCACGGTAAAGGAAGAGGTTACGTACTTTCACTTTTCACTTTCACTTCAGCGAGTCAGCACAGGCTGAGAATCGCTGGGGTACCTGACGTCGGGTGGTCCGAGGAGGCAGGTACCCTAAAAGGTCCGTTCTCATGACCTCACCCCACGGTAGCGGAAGAGGCCCTTCACAGTAATCTCTCTGACTTTCGTCACTGGGTTCCGACGTCCCTCCAAGGTCCGTCTCAGGTCTGTGGTGCCAGACCCAAGACTCGATGTGCCGACTCAGGTCATCGAAGAGACACCAGATAAGTTCAAGACATTAAAACCGAATTGAAACAAATATAAACTAAAGAAAAAAAAAAAAATTAAAATTTTAAAAAAAATAAAAAACTTAAAATTTTAGAAATTAAGAATGTACGCAAGGGTTTGTACTTGGGGGGAGGGTGGAGGGAGGGGTGTTGTAGAGAGACCCAGTAGGGGTACGTGGTCGGGGTTCGTTCGACGTGGGATGCAGTCTGTACCTGACCGCTAAGTTAAGAATGTACTGTCATATGTACAATCTTAAGGGTAAGAGGGTTTAGTAGGGTGGGAGAGGGAGAGGGAGACTCAGGTTTTCAGACCATATGTGTAGACACAGAAAAAAGGACAGAACGTATGTCCCAGCAGTAACGGTAGAAGGATTTAAGGTATATATACACAATCATATGACATAACCACAAAAAGAAAGACCGAATGAAGTGAGACATATTAACCGAGGTCAAAGTAGGTAGAGTAGTCTTGACTAAGTTTACTTAAGAAAAATTGCCGACTCATTATGAGGTAACACATATACATGGTGTCGAAAGAATAGGTAAGTAGACGACTACCTGTAGATCCAACAAAGGTACAGGACCGATAATATTTGTCACGACGCTACTTGTAACCCCATGTACACAGAGAAAGTTAAGACCAAAGGAGCCACACATACGGGTCGTCACCCTAACGACCCAGTATTCCATCAAGATAAACGTTAAAAAATTCCTTAGAGGTGTGACAAGAGGTATCACCGACATGATCAAACGTAAGGGTGGTTGTCACATCCTCCCAAGGGAAAAGAGGTGTGGGAGAGGTCGTAAATAACGAACGTCTAAAAACCTAGCGTCTGTAAGACTGACCACACTTCACCATGGAGTAACACCAAAACTAAACGTAAAGAGATTATTACTCACTACAACTCGTAGAAAAGTACACAAACAATCGGTAGGCATACAGAAGAAACCTCTTTACAGATAAATCAAGAAACCGGGTAAAAAACTAACCCAGCAAATAAAAAGACCTTAACTCGACGTATTCAACGAACATATAAAAACTCTAATCAACAAACAGTCAACGAAGTAAACGATAATAAAAGAGGGTAAGTCTTCCGACAGAAAAGTGGAACGAATATAAAAGGAAACAACACGTCTTCGAAAATTAAAATTAATCTAGGGTAAACAAATAAAAACGAAAATAAAGGTCTTAAGACCCTCCACCTAGTATCTCCTAGGACGACAACTAAAGAATTTTTTGACAAATCAAGTATTAGTGTAGACAACATACCCCAACTTATATCACGAGAGAATATCGATAAATCGGAGGTGACACAGACACAAATGTTTGGGAAAGAAGAAAGAAAAAAAAAAGTGTAAGTACTTCCCTATAATAAAATAATTTACTTAGAATTACTATAGATAGTTCACATAGAAAAAAGTAAAGGAACGAAAAAATAACTTTACAACAGTATACTGTAATACAAGGAAAGTCTACATGTTGTATTACTAAGTTATATGTAGTTTATATTAAAATATATTTTTAATTGTTACTTTCTTATACATTTACAACATTTTGAATCTATATTCTCACACACTGTAAAAAGAGACTCACCAACTTAAATTTCATAGAAAAATATGTACGGATCTTGTAAGTGTAAAACACATCACTCAGGTACAAAACAAACATGCGTCTTTTTTTGTTTCACGATAAACTTTTTACTTGACACTAGTGTGTCGTTATGTTTCTGGGATTTGAAGACTTGTAATATAAATCCGTTTATAAACTACATTTATATTATTCATAGTATATGGGTAGTCCGTAGAAATTATTAAAGAGGTTACTCCTTTTCTAGAAATTTCTACGGTCGAAGGTATCATAAAACATCTTTTTACTGTAAATAAAATGTATTGGATCCTTTTTAAAGATTCTTTCGAAAACATACACAACATTTGCAATTAGTTTGTAAAGGGTTTAAACAGTCAATAACTATAAAGTAACCACTAACGAGTCAATCTTCCGTTTTTTTTGGGAAAAAAGAGGAAGTTTCGGTATTTTATTAAAACACCAGGAAATAATATTATACTATACCACATATACTAGAGTGTACAGAAAAAGTCCAATAATAATACCTTAAGGAAGATGACCTCGTTCTTCTTAGGCATGAGTCCACACCAACACTAGAGAAAAGAAGAACTGGACTGAATCCAGACAAAGTACAAATTAAAAATTCTTATTGGTCGAGAAGTAAAATGAGTAGATAATTCATTAGAAGGGGAAATAAAAGAAATTAAAGACTCAAATGATAATTAAAAAAAGTATAAATAAACCGAATAAAGTAATAGAAAAACGATATAGAAAACAACCCATGAATTAAGTAAATAAAATGATAAAAAGAAGATTTTTCATCAATTAAAACATTTAAAAGGGAGATTCACAACGGAACTGATTTGGGGTATACAAATACGTGTCTTATAGGATTCACACCAAATTAATGTTAAAACCAAGGTACAAACCGAAGTCTAAATAAACTTACAGGCCTATGAATCTCAACAACCGAGGAGAAACAAATAAGGACTAAGGGGGTCTAAGGGACCACCGAGTCTGTCATTTCGTAGACAAGTGTTACGCCCTCTGGGTCCAAGTTAGGGACTCAACCCTTCTAGGGACCCTCTTCCTTTACCGTTGGGTGAGGTCATGAGAACGGACCTTTTAAGGTACCTACCTCTTCGGACGACCCGACGTCAGGTACCCCAACGTTTCTCAACCTGTGCTGACTTTAAAGACCAAAATAATGTAACACCAATTTCTTTCATCAGACTTCCTAAAGTTAAATCTTTTTTACATAAAAAAACATTGGATCTTGTACGAGTTAAAGACAGTCACAAGGTTTCTATATATTACTCAGGTAATATAATACACAGTCCCATATCATTATGTGTATATGTGTAACAGTGTACGAATATAAATATACTAACCAGACTACCACCCGACATAATCGACTCAAGACCTAAGTAAAGTCACGTTTAAGTAACTCCATCTGTACAGGCAAAGGAAGAGTTGAGACGGGGTTTACGGACTGTCCTAGACTGAGTATATCCTTAATTCGTATAAACAACTTACTTAATTCTTTAAATATAGGAATCAAAATGAAGATATACTTCGTAATAAAAGTCAATATGATTTAATAAAATAAAACTAGTACATCAAAACAATTTAAATAGAAATAAATTTTATATAAAATCATTCTATAAGAACTTCAAAAACTCATGAACTTCCAAACACTACAATATATAACCCCAAATAAAATTTTTATGACTTACACAGAATACAAGATCCATGACACGATTCATTCGGGATCTTTATGTTACCGTTTAAAATTTTTTGGGACAAAGGACGTAAAGTACTAAGTATGTACACATAAATACCTTTGTTTATTACTACTTGATTTATTCATTTGCAATCAGACTTTCCTAACACTAACCACGATATTTCCTTTGGTTACCTGCCGACCATCTCTGTGACCCGACCGTGACAGTCCTTCAGGTCGGACGCCCCGGTTTTCTGTTCCGTTCGGTCGGGGAACCTCTCCTTAACGAAGAGAGAGTAAATTACGAACCGAACTCAAGACATAGTGTCATAACTACGAAGCCAAAAGAAAAGCAGCCATGAATGTGCTATGTGTGTAAATAAGTACGTCAGTATGTTCGGTACGTTAGTCCATAGTCATGAAAACACAGTGAACAACAACCCGAATGTTTATTTTGTAATTAGAACCTAAGAGGGATGAGGGGAGTGGGGTAACCCTTTAAAAACAAAACAACATGCCCTTAAGTTAGGTGTACATTATTATAGACTACCTAAAACAGAGTAAGGACTGTAAAATTGTCTACAAAACACGTATAGGAAATCAAACGTGGCAACGCACCGGAAAGACGACCCAAAATAATTATATGACCCGTAATAAATAAAGAGTAGGAACTTGTTCTCACAATCTCTTTCGGAACAAAAGCACAATTAGGTGTACTAATGAAAACTTAAAGAGACTCCTACGGCTGACTTTGGTAAGGAGGAGGTCGAAATAAGTCTGTATTGATTGCTCTTTGACACATACTATTTCCACACGTTGTACAAACCTATATACATAAGCGACACTTCACTAGTGGTGTTAGTGCAATCTTACTGTACGGAGAGTGAAGTGTATAACTATCGATCGAAAAAAAAAAAACCACTCTTGTTAGTTCTGGACAAGTGCAGTCTAAAGATCTTACATTTAGTCATAACGGTTGACATCGGTGGTGTGACATGTAATCTAAGGATCCTGAACAGGCAGGCCAAGTGTCGACTTTAAGACATAGGAAACTAGTTGTGAAGACTCAGGACCTAACGGACGTTATGCCGACAAATGAGGTTCCGTTCAATAAGATGTCCAGGTCGAACAACATAGAAGGAATCCGTCAACTAACAGGAGTTTAAACCCCACTGGAAAATAGTAAGTGTGAGCATTTCTTCGAGATCTAACTTGTAACCCATCACCAACATACGATCACATGTCCAACCCTTCGGTCGTAAACTAAAGAGACGGTTCGAGAGGTGGGACGGGCGTAGACTCAAAGAAGAAGGGACGGACCTCCCACTACGAAACCTCCTCTCCACCCGACCCCGGGGAAGGGTATCCCTGTCGTCCTTTCCATAACCGGGCCCCCGTCTCTTGGAACCCGCCATGGTTGTGACGGGGTCCACCCACAACGAAAGGGAAAGTAGGACATAGGTACTCCCCTCCCCCACAAGGACCCCATGACGACACAAGGAAACAAACCGGGTCACGGAAGATTCTGGAGGGAAGACATGAAAGGGGAACTGAGTTCTCAGTCTTTAAGGGACCTCAAAGACCAGGAGATTACCCTTGGAAAGGGCAAAATACGAATATTCATAAACGGTAATTAAAGTAAAAAAAAAAGTGCATAAAGTTACCCTAGTCCCCTCCCTTCTCCATTCGTACACTGGACAAACCGGTAGTCCCAGTCTTTGGACGTATATTTGAAACGACCCTCTACTCCATTGTTATCTATGGCTTAGGATTGAGAAGGGAAAGGTCAAGTGGTCGTCTCTAAGGTCTCAGTCTTAATTTGTCTAGTCACTCCGAATTTCGAACATCTAAATCCTCAAAAAACCCAAAATTAAGCAGACAGTGTACCCCACAAAGTCCTAAAGATGACTTTAATTGAGTGAGAGATAATATTTGATCTCTTTTAAGAGATAAAAGACGAACCGTGGTTCAGTTTCTATGGTTGAGTGTCACGGTAAAGGAGACCGGATCACACATTGGACCCTAACACCTCCAACCACCCCCTGTCAGTCGAGGTCCCCTCGACCCCCATCCGTCTCTCATCTTCGATTATCTCGGTATGAGGACGAAAACGTCGTTGTGGTGTCTCCCTCTTCCCTTGAACCTCCAGTACCCCCACAGTCATAAACACGGTTTACCGTGTCTCCGTCCCTTCACGTCGAGTGAGCTCGGAGGACACAACCCCCTAAGACAACTCGTTCGACCCACCCATCGAGCCTATAAATTCTCAGAATAAACGACTTTATCAACCTAACACAAATTGTCTGTTAACCCTTACTACATTACGAGAGCCCTGCCGTCGCCGTACCAACCTCTCCGCGGTCACACACGACACCTCCTGTCTGGGACTAATAAACTCTGTTTGTATCCTTACGTGGCGTCCCCGTCTCTACCACGACGGTTCCACCGTGATGAGTTTGTTCGACCTCTGTAGGACACTCAACAGTGCCCAGAACAGTGTTGTCGTCTCGTGTAACCTAGGGAAGAGTCTCGTCACGTCCCGTTCTACCCGAGGTTGGCCCTCCTCGGACCAGTCTTAGGACCAGTTTCCTCAAGTGGACAAGTGGACGCGAATACTCCTACGCCCGACCCACTCCCCTCTTCGGTCCACTTCAGAACGTACCCCCGCGGTCCCTGTGGTGGCCCTCCAACCAGTCACGTCTATCCTCCGTAGTGTCGAGACCGTAGTACCTAAGTCCGACTCTTACTACCACTACCGACTCAAGAGTCAGACTCCAGGACCCCTCTCAACTGGTCGTACCCCTTCTCTCCTCCTCCCCGTGTACATCCTCTTTTTGTACTCAACTCAACCCCCATATACCTTAAACTCCAGACCACCCTGGGGGCAATCCGTCCAGGTCATTTATTCGTGCCTGTAGACGAATTCGTGACCTTTACCCTGAGACCTCGGAACTTCTCCTCAGTCCTCAACCCAGGAACAGACTCTCTACCAACACCACTACTACACCTCAAAGTCAAGTCAAGTCAACGAGTCAGCACAGACTGAGAAACACTGGGGTGCCTGACGTCGTACGGTCCGAAGAGACAGGTAGTAGTTGAGGGTCCCAAATGAGTTTGAGTACAGGTAATTTAGTCACTACGGTAGGTTGGTAGAATAGGTGCCAACAGGTGATGAGGAGGGTGGAAGTTAGAAAGGGTCTTAGTCCCAGAAAAGGTTACTCAGTTAAGAAGTGTAGTCCACCGGTTTCATAACCTCAAAGTCGAAGTCGTAGTCAGGAAGGTTACTTATAAGTCCTGACTAGAGGAAATCTTACCTGACCAACGTAGAGGAACGTTAGGTTCCCTGAGAGTTCTCAGAAGAGGTTGTGGTGTGAAGTTTTCGTAGTTAAGAAGTCACTCGTCGAAAGAAATATCAAATTGAGTGTAGGTATGTACTGGTGACCTTTTTGGTATCACAACTGATCTGCCTGGAAACAACCGTTTCATTACAGAGACGAAAAGTTATACGACAGATACAACCAGTATTGAAAAGAAGGTCCTCGTTCACAGAAAATTAAAACACCGACGTCAGTGGTAGACGTCACTAAAACCTCGGGGGGTTTTCTATTTCAGTCGGTGACAAAGGTGACAAAGGGCTAGATAAAGGGTACTTCACTACCCTGGTCTACGGTACTAGAAGTAAAAGACTTACAACTCAAAATTCGGTTGAAAAAGTGAGAGGAGAAAACTAAAGTAGTTCTCCGAGAAATCAAGGAGAAGTGAAAGACGGTATTCCCACCACAGTAGACGTATAGACTCCAATAACTATAAAGAAGGTCGTTAGAACTAAGGTCGGACACGAAGGAGGTCGGGTTGTAAAGAGTACTACATGAGACGTATATTCAATTTATTCGTCCCACTGTTATATGTCGGAACTGCATGAGGAAAAGGATAAATCTTGGTCAGACAACCAGGTACAGGTCAAGATTGACAACGAAGAACTGAACGTATGTCTAAAGAGTCCTCCGTCCAGTCCACCAGACCATAAGGGTAGAGAACTTCTTAAAAAGTGTCTAACAACACTAGGTGTGTTTCCGAAACCATATCAGTTATTTCGTCTTCATCTACAAAAAGACCTTGAGAGAGTGAAAAAGTTACTAGGTTGTCTACAACCGTTAAACTAGAGACCAAGGAGATCGAAAAGATTTAGGTCGAACTTGTAGACCTTCAAATACCAAGTACATACCAACTTCGGACCGAACCTCTTAAAACTCGTGATGAAACGATCACACACTCTACTCACGTTAACACGTCATCAAACTCGTAAGAAAACGTAACGGAAAGAAACCCTAACCTTACTTTTGACTGGAAAAAGTCAGGACACCGGTGACGACTCAAAAGGTTTAAACGACCGTCCAACTCACGTCTTGAAAGTGTCGTAGCAGAAGACCCTAAACTTTGTCGAGTTGACCTTAAGGTAGTGGAGGTGATCGAGACAAACATCACTACGAAAGATTCCGGGTGAACTGAAGTGTAAGGTCCTACAGACGGAGATCCACTCACTAGTGTGGTAGTACTAAAAGACCCAGCACTTCGAGAAAAAACATGTCAAGAAGACACATAAGAACGGAGAAGAAGAATTATAGAAGACGAAGACAAACCAGGTATGGTAAAGACAGGAAATAACACGGGTTGAAACGTACTTTACGAGAGATTAAAAGAACTTCTCTAGAGATCAAAAAGGGTAAGATAACAAAAGGAGGTAAAGAAACGTGACTAGTTACTCCGTCCGAAAGAATAGAGAGGAACGATAAGAAACTTTGAAACGTAAGTTTAACCATATAGAAATGAAAGGAGGAAACGGAAAACGATCAGAAGAAAAGTGTCCATAAATATTCTGGAGGAGTCTGTTGGTAAAACAGAAAAACGTAAAGAAAAAGAACCCCTACCAGAACTAGTGACGGAGGACTTGACGGCCCCAGGTCGGGGCCACCTAGGTCCCTTAAGCTTCCACCCCTACCGTAGCCACAGGAACCTTTTTATGTATAAATTAATGTCTCTATATCTCTCTAATCTTTGCCTATCACATCATCCCTTTAATCACCTCTTTTTCTCCGACTTATTGAACCAAATACACCTTAGCGTAGGTGCGAGGTCTACCCTTAAGTCGGTCTCTTTGTCCCTCGTTCTTTCTTCGCTGGACCCCCTTAGTCGGAAAGACCTTTGATTTGGTTAAAGAAATAAAAACCAAAACGAATATATGGAAAACAATGTATATCCCTACTTATGTCTCAGTGGACCCCCAGTCGTCAGGACTGGAAATAGTTTTAGTCCACGAAGTGTATTTTTCCAGAATCCCTAAAATGTAGTAGAAGACCGGTACTCTGGACGACTGTAAAATACTACGAAAAAGACTATTGGTTTTTTGAATAAAAAAGGTTCCCACAAAAAAAGAATTTGGTCCGTGGTGGGAGGTTTATGTCAATGTAAGGATATCCCACTCCCACATCACTCAATGTTAGTTCTTTCCTTAACTAAATTGGGTTCCAATTGTACTAATTAGAATTTCCACTTATGAATAAAGAGGATTTACGATCAATATAAGTAATATTCCCGTCCCTTATACCTCTAAATCGTCGTTTGTAGTCGGGTTGTGTACTTTTAGGAAGTGGTTACGAGGGGAATACTAGATAAATCAGAATTCTATCCCTATTTCAATGTAAAAATGTATCGTTCCTGTGTCACTAAATATTGTTTCATGTCACCAGATAATGCTTTTTCTTTTAAGTAAGTGAGTTTTTCAGATCATAACGAGGGGAATTTTTGCTGAGATAAAGGAAAAGATATAAGGTTGATGTACCTAAGTATATAAGGGTCCACGGATTCCTATACCTCTGGACCGCCGTTGGTACTCTTTTCGGGATACGATTAATTCTGAGAGTTTTCTGAGGTTTTGAGAGACACGACAAATACCAACTCTCCATCATTTGTGAGTACACTCGTCACCGTCGTCATACCTATTAGGACAGTGTGTTCGATCAGAACAGTCGTCTTTCCAAACTGGACTCTGTGGGAACAGGGTGGGTCCCGTCCCTTAATCGTCGTGAATTACCGTGTTGTTTACTTTTTGGGAAGTGGTTATATTAAGGATTGGTTGGGTGATATGACTGTTAAAGGGTTTTCTTAAACGGAAATCATTCAGATTTTGTAGAGCACGGAGAGTCTAACCCTCCGACATTTGTTAGTGTACACCGGTCTACTTGGATATGTCCGCCCGATCTATTGGAAGTCTCCTCAGCCATTCGACTTTGTGAGAACAGTGCGGGTCCTTAAAAATAACGGAACCTCGACGTGCAAATGAGGAAGAGGCTCTCTTTGCCAATACCCCCTCTCGGGGGGCATTTCAGTCTCCACATCCACTCTCGTATTTTGTCTGAGACCAAAACCCCAATCTACGAGCCCTTGTCCCCCAAAGGACTCCGAACTAGTGCGGAAACGCATACGGTTCGGAGGAAGGAGTACTGGAAACCGTACCCGCCTCAAGGAGTACGACCGAGGACTTGTTACAGTCCTTGGAGGCAGGTATCAAGAAGTCCGTGAGACAGATAGTCTAGATTAGGGAACTAAGATAAAGAGTGAAGGTGACATATTAGTATTCCCCAAAGTAAATCCAGTACGGACTTACCAGATCACCAAAAGGGATAAAACAAGTTAAATTCAGACTTAAACCGTTATTCCTCAAGTACTAGACTCGGTGTCAGTCGAGGACCAGAACAAAAGCAACTGACACATCTCGAAGAGGTAGAAACCNGTACCCGCCTCAAGGAGTACGACCGAGGACTTGTTACAGTCCTTGGAGGCAGGTATCAAGAAGTCCGTGAGACAGATAGTCTAGATTAGGGAACTAAGATAAAGAGTGAAGGTGACATATTAGTATTCCCCAAAGTAAATCCAGTACGGACTTACCAGATCACCAAAAAGGATAAAACAAGTTAAATTCAGACTTAAACCGTTATTCCTCAAGTACTAGACTCGGTGTCAGTCGAGGACCAGAACAAAAGGAACTGACATATCTCGAAGAGGTAGAAACCGACGTTTCTTATATTAGTCAGACTAAAGCCACAACCGGTAGACCACTACAGGTACACATCTCAGAAGAGAACACAACAACCTTCTCCCACAAACGATACCGGTCACACAAGTAAGAGAACCGTTTTGAGATAATCGGAAACGGGACGAAGTAAGACACGAGGTTCCGGTTTGAACGGACAATGAGGTCCATAAAGAACTGAAGGATGAAAGCGTAAGGTCAGGGGATATTACTTTTCCTGTAGAAAAAACCCACAATCAAGATCTTCCAGAACATCTAGAAGTATCTTGACAAATTGAAGTCGAAGAAGTCGTAATGACCAGTCCCGTGTCTGAACCTAATGACACTATAACTTACCAAACGAAACCTTTCCTCGTCTCTAGTACGAAAGCAAAAACTCTAACGTAGGTTCATGACGTAAACCGTGAGAAAACAACTGAGACTACCGACGGGGTAAAGAAGGTACCCTAAGAACGGGTGTCATCATCTATATTACCGGTAGACTCAATTTAAGTGGGTAAGGTCAGGTAAAATCAACCGATTAAGGATTTTAAAGTCACAAGTGAGAACGGTAGAGGATAAACTGGTGAAAGTTAAATGGAACTAAGTACCTGGATTGTAAGGTCTAAAGACACGTTATAACATAACCTGAAATGAAGGTAGTGGTCAGTGTAGGTGTTGACCCACAACACCTTAGAGTCCAACTCTATTTATTTTGTTTGACTCCTTTTAGTTTCAGTTCTGGTCATGTCATTCCTAGACTATATGTGAACTTGATAAAGAAATAGATATTTCACGGAAAATAAAGTACAAGTTACTTTTAAGGTCGTAAAATAATAATCACCATGAATTTTCTTTACTGAGTCTCCCCTCTTGACGATCTACCCGTTCGGAACAACGGACGGAAAGACTTAACGAACACCATGTTAACCCGGTAAGTGAGACAAGGCCCGTGAGACACACAAAGGAGGAAAGGCCTAATCTGGATAAACGAACCCTTTTGTTAAGTAAAGAGTCCCGAAGTCAAAATACATGACAACTAGATAAGGAAATAAAGAGATTAGAGAAAGGGTGTCGGTTCTCAAAAGTGATGGACCTTAATTTTTGTTGGAAGTCCTATGGCTTCGTGTTCAATTTCTTTTAGTAGATGCGAAGGTTACCCTCCGCCCCTTGTTTATCAGGTGGATGAACGAACCTTCCTTTATACCGACTTTGTCGATTAACTGAAACGCAAGTGAAAAGTTGATCAACATAACCGGAATACAAAAAGTAATGTAACATTTAGAAAAATGGTATAACTTTTAACTCCTTGTGTAAACAAGAGGAACCGAAGGAAGTAGACTTCCGACATCTACCTGTTCACACGTTCACGGTCACCTTTTGCGGAAAGACCTTGTAGTCTAAACCAGGAGTCTCTGATGCTCACGAGGTACACAACTCGTTTTTTAGGCCTAAGACGACACAAATTAATTCCGTCAAAAGGAAGAATCGTGGTCTACACCTCTACTCTAAGCTAAAATAATACGGATTTTCTTGCACAGGAAGGTCTATGTGTACAGTGACCATACCTTACACTGGTGTCGGACACCGTGCCGACACGTGGGAGCCCCCTCTCCGAGGTCAGGACGGAAGGCGTGAACGCCTCAAAGAGCAACGTGTCGACACTGAACATTCCTCTGCCTCAGGGTGACATATCTACGGTCTACACTTCCCTCTCGTCCCTTCCTGCTCTACAGCTCGGTCACTTCCCCTTCTACCTCCCTTCAACAAAAGAACGATTCACGTCATAGGTACTTATCTCTGAAACTAGTGGTCTTTCTGGACAAGACACGAAGACGGGAGAAAACGGCTAATTAACTACTTGTAGTTCTCTTAGTGGACCGTAGAGGTATGGTCAGGGACCTTTCTCATAGACTTTGTCGTGACAGTAGTGGTTCGCTCGTGACATTTGGAATCCTACCTCCTCTCGACTGCCAGCACGGGTTACCCCGACTCGAAGGAGATTTCCAAAGAGTAGTACTCTGTCGGGTTGGATACGAGCTGGTACAGGTCTTTTTCCTTTGCGTTGGAGAAATTCCCTTCGGGTAAGACAGAGACCTCTTCACTTCGACAATTTTTATAGAACGAGTATAATAACCTGTTTAAGGAAACGAGACTCAGAAAGAGGGAAAACAAGACCAAACAAGAGAATTCTTTGTTCGTCTTAGAAGGAATGATTCCGGTTGATAGAGAATCCAAGGTCCGTAAGTTCCACTAATCATGTACAGGAACACCGGTTCTTGCGGTATCGACTCGTCTCTCTCCCTCTTTTGTTGTTTGGCTGGCTCCATTCCCCCTGTAGAATAAGTAGGCATAAAAATCACGGACCACCCCGTCGACCGTGAGGAATCTGTGTGAACTTTCTCAACTATCTGTGTCATTGAGGAGACGAAAGGACTAATGCAGGGTGCGGTTTGAGGTCCTGAAAGACACAGTGGCACCCCATTGATCTCGAGATCGAGGGCGAAACACGGTAGGATGGACCGAATGTGGTAGGCCCTCAATGTTCCGCGACCACGAGAAAGGACTAGCCGGGACAGGCGTGTGCACAGACACGTCGCAGACGGATTACTGGGGAGGCGGCACCGAACTAGGGTCAGTCGGACCAGATCTGTCTCTGAGATCCCTCGTAGACTTACGGACTCGCGGACGTGTTGCGTAGGGTTTCGAGACCTCAACCACTGAAAACCAACGAGGGAGGTGCGACGAGAAACACACTTGAGTCAGACCGATCCTTCTATTGTGTCTATGCGCTCCTTAAGATTCTGTCACACTGTCTCCTCACTACGTCTGGCCGGGACCTCACCTTCCTACACGCACAGTCGCACGACGGGTTCTCAAGAACTGTACCGATCTCCGTAAAGGATGGTCTTCTCCATCAACTGTTCTGGTGACTACGTATCGGAATGATCCTTTACACACGTTCTCTGAGTAATGATATTTACACGTTCGAGCGTGACCCCTTAAATAAGTAGACGAGCAAGTCGACGATTACCCTTGCGGTGACACACGTGATAAGACCAATCCCCCGACAGGGTTACGGGTCGTCTGATCCAGGGACGAAAGATTACCCCATCATAACTCGTACTGTTTGTGTATTTATTTATACCACTCCGGAACCTCTGATATTTCATCGTAATAACCAGCCCGTTCTACCTCGACGAACCCGTTTCCGAGTACTTCTCCACTATAGGTTCGACTCTGGTTTACTGTCGTTCCCGACCGTGTCAGGTTCCAGTAACTTTCCTCACCACTCGACCGGTACTACGACCTGGAGTTCGTTTTCACGTGGTCCCCTCTCTGTCTCGCGTCAGAGGTCTGCGACGGGGGGGGCGGTACAGACACGGGAAAAGACCAAAAAACTCCTCAGATTACCGTAAGAAATAACCAATCGTAGATCAATCCTACTGGTCTGATTCGTTTATTTTTATATCCTGTGGGTCAATTTAAACTTAAAGTCTATTTGTTTTTTATAAAAAATTTTTTATATTCATACCATTACCTTTGGGCGAGGTCATAAGATCGGACCTCTTAAGGCACCTGTCTCTTCGGACCGTCCGATATCAGGTGTCCCAGTGTTTCTCAGTCTGTGTTGACTCGTTGATTCGTGTGTCGTGTCTTTTATAATTTTAAGAGATGACACCTTCATTTATGTCTTTACCTATCTTTCTCTCTCTTCAGTGTCTACTGTAAGGATCAATCTTCCTTCATCTTTGGAGACCCAACCGACCGGAGGGGAGTCGAAACGTCTCTAGTCAGATACGGTACCGATCACTACTTGGGTCGACCCCCGTCTATCGACCACTCACCTCCTTTCGTACCCTCTGATTCAGAGGGGTGACAAAATCCGGAGTCATGTCTTCACTTCTCAACCCCCACCTAGGGTCGGGAGTGGAACCTAGGTCGTCGCAACCCCCGTCCCCG
Source organism: Capra ibex (assembly GCA_006410555.1). NCBI lineage: Eukaryota > Metazoa > Chordata > Mammalia > Artiodactyla > Bovidae > Capra > Capra ibex. The sequence goes on from SJYO01035988.1 coordinate 422,683, forward strand.
TCATATAGTCTTTTCGACAAGTCTCTGTCCCTGGACCCCGGATGGACTCGAAGTATGGTCGACCACACGGAACCCGTTCAATAACTTGACTCCTATCGTTAGGGAACTAGATACATTTCGTTTATTCTTTTTCGATTTAGGTGATTCCGGTAACACTACTAAGTTACTTAATTATATATCCCTTTCCGTGATCAATTTAAGGACCGCGTGTCAATGACGAATTTTTTATCTTAGGATTCGATTATATGACATACAAAGAAGAAGTCAGTCTGATATAACGTCTGTTGAATTCTGGTACATCGTTTAAATTCCACCTCGGTACCAATAGTTTTTCCGACGGGTCTGGTGTTTCAACTAAATAGAGTTAGTATTGTCGTCGTTTAAGGACAATAACATTACTTAGTGTCGTACTTACGTGTGTCTGCGTCACCCGACCCGACACGTGGGGCCATTGCTTTTCGTCTATGAACGTTATGGGATTACTGCACACATCGTTGACTTGGACATCGGACCAATGTGTTTTGTCCGGTATTACTTTAGGTCAAAGAAATACCTTATAAAGGGATTTACTATTCCAAAACGAGTACTAAGAAAGAGGGTACATATCGTTAAGGAAGGTTTCGTTTGTAAAATTTCTAAAATTGACCAACCTTTTGATTTTGAACAAAGTCTTATTCTTACACTCTGGGTAGATGATCTTTTAGTGACAAGACGGTATATTTTGTGTGTCTCGACACAACAGTTTCGGTAGATGATCTTTTTAGTGACAAGACGTTATATTTTGTGCGTCTCGACACAACGAGTTTTGTTAAATTAATATTTCACGGCAAAGGATCTAGACTTTTCTTTGTAAAGATGAACCGGTGATCTCAAAAGATCTGTTTCCGTGATATATAGACGTCACACCACTACCATTAAAACTTAAAGTCTCCCTTTTGTTTCGTCTCTAAAAGCTTTTGTTTGAGGCTTCCCGAGTAGTAAAGTTAAGAAACGTCTACTAAAACTTTCTCCAACAATTTTATCGAATCTATCTTTGACTCTCTGTGCCGCTAGTCAAACTTTCTTAGCTTAAAACGATAAACATAAAATAAAACTCGTGTAAATTATTTATTCCTCAAAAGACATAGTACTCTCGTTTTGGGGTTTCAGGGTTGCACCACCCCCTCTCAGTCCCAGTTTAGTCCGTCGTGAATGTCGTGACACAAGTCTCTACTCCTGGTGTTAAGACTCTTTAAAGAGACCTTTCTTGGAAATGTATCTTTTTCTATAAAGAAAAAAGGGAGACCGCCTTCGAAGAACTCTTACTGACAGATCAATCAAGACCTTTTATCCAAGAAAAAAAATTTACAAATATAAAATTAACGACCTTTTCACGAAATGTTGTAACTCAATCGAAGACGACACGTCGTTGAGTTGGTATATATATAGTATATATACGTATATATATATATACACACTCAGCCTGTGCTGACTTCGTTGAATCGTCGTCGTCGTCGTCGTCATCGTATATATATAACTTCTTCCTTTACCGTTGGGTAAGGTCATAAAAACGGACCTCTTAGGGTTCCTGTCTCCTCGGACCGTCCGGTGTCGGGTACCCCAGCGTTCTCAACCTGTGCCGGATCGTCGATTTCGTGGTGGTAGATATATACATGTGGGAGAGAGACCTCGGAGAGGGGCGAGGGGGGTCGAGTCGGGAGTAGCGCCAAGGGCCGACCCGCGGGCACAATCCGCGTCGAAGGGTGAGAGACGAAACGTGTACTACCCCATAGATACAGGTGCGACAAAGAGTCAAGTAAGGCGGAGTGGAAGGGGACGACTCAGGTGTGCGAGCAAGAGACGAACCGAGTAGTCATGGCAAAAGACGTAAGGTATGTAAACGTAATTATACACTTTGAACAAAAAGAGAAAGACGGAATGAAGTGGGACATACCTCTTATCCAGGACTATAACGAGGTAATAACTGATTTCAAACTAGAAAATTATATTTAACTACCAGTAAAAATTTCGAAGAAAACACGTTTTAACACGAGACACTTGTATGTCCCGAAATTTATACTGTATAAGAAGACAAACTTTTTCCAAATACGGCGTGTGTACAGACAAGAAATCTCAGTGTACACCCGCACAATGAAGTCAGTGACAACGAGTGGTCCGAAGAGACAGACACGTTAAAAAGTCCGTTCTTGTGCTCACCCAACGGTCCGGCAGGGGGTCCCCTAGAAGGACTGGGCCCCAGGTCGGACGCAGAGAATGCGGAGGACGCAACCGTCCGCCCAGGAAACGGTGATCGCGGTGGTCCCTCGGGGATCATCAATTGTAAAACGTGCGCACGACTGAACGAAGTCAGTACAGACTGTGACGCTGGAGTACCTGACATCAGGCGGTCCCAGGAGACAGGTGCCCTAAGAGGTCCGTATTTGAAAATCGAGAAAATCCGTCTTTCCGTGTGTATGTGCTTATTTTAGTTGACACACGTATTTGGTCATTTCTCGTCTCATATATGTACGTAAAAAATTTTACCCAGAAACACTAACTTTTAACCTTTTTTTGTTTTTGGGAAGTCGTAACGTAATCCATAAATAATTGGACCTCTTCCTATTCAGTCCATTCGTTTACGTGGGTCCTGAAGTCAAGGTCAGGACAGAGAGGGAGGGGGTGGACGAAGAGAGGGAGGGAAAACAGGGGGAGGAAGATCGGAAAGAAGTCGTAGGTGGAGACGGGAACTCTCTTCGAAGAACTGTCTGCGAGTCAGTGTGTGGGTCCTGTCAGGTAACGTGGAGTGACAGTACGGAAACTTTTTTGAGGTGTGTTAAAACTCCTATAAGATATGCTAAAAACCGTATACAAAATGTGCTAAAGGGGGATTAAGGAGAATCATATTGGACCGACCGCGTCCCTTGAGACGAGTCATAATACATCGACGGACCTACCCTGCTCTCAAACCCCCTCTTACCTATGTACATATGTATACCGACTCAGAGGACTTTGATAGTTTCGTAACAATTAGCCGATATAAGGCTATGTTTTATTTTGTAGATTTTTAAGACCGACTACGGACCGATCCATCGAATAAGTCATCTACGCCTGACTCTTAATAAAGACGAAGGATAAACACTTCACGAAACTTTAGAAGGTTCACGAAAACGTATCTATTAGGATAAAGTGGAATCGCCGTTAAAACACTCGATGATGCACAATTGTAGGAGTCACTGTGGTCACTCTTTGACTCCCTACCTCTTCCCCTGTGATATTATCGGTCGTCGAGAGGGAGACTAACGCGAGTAGACCTAGAGTGTAACCTAGGCACTAGGAGTCACAGCCTGCGGAGAGTCTTAGCGGACCTCAAATTTTTCAGGGTTTCGGACCCGACGTGTGACCAGGTCTATTTAGTCTTACAGTCCTCCCCAAAGGTGGTCCCACTCATAAACAATCTGGAGGAGTCACTAAGGTGACACATCAGGTATAACTCTTGGTCGAGAGACCTAGTTCATAGAGGAAAGCGATTTATAAGTAACTAATCACTTATGTAGAGACCATAACGACTGACACGGTTTCACCCTTACGTAGGACGCCGCACCCCGAGTCTCGACGTGGGTTCTGAAATGACTGTCCTATAAAAGAGGTCGACAGTGGAAGGTGAAGAAGAAACCAAAGGGAAAATAAAATTACGGTCCCAAAGATTCACAGCAAGACTATTTCCTCCCACCCTGCCCCTGTCCTTAGAGACAAGGGTAGCATTTTCAGTTGTGGTCAGAAAGGGGAGGGCCACTGTTTAGTGACGGAGTACAAAGACCTTTATAACGGCGTAAGGTAAGTCTAAACTTGGACCTATTTAGGTGCACAAAGGAGGTCGAAGTAGCACCCCCGTCGAGTGTCCGAGGGAGGAAGGCAAGGGACGGTGGAAGGGATTAGGTAGAGGGGGCGCAGAGCGACCAAAATAGACTACCCGGTGAACGAGATAACAGGACAGGTACCCAGACGAACAGGTCCCTGGTTCTCGCAATCCAAAAGTCCGACACCGAAGGTGCCTCCACAGCCTCACTGGAAGAAAGGTGGCATCGACCGGAGATCGACGTGAGTTTTCTCGTGACCGGGAGATCTTGACGTCGGTGCCCGTGGAGGGAGGGTGTGTCTGTGTGAGAAGAGTCCCTTTACGTTTGCTCGAGTCGACCCGCCCACGGGGAGTCAAGTGTCCAAGAGTCAGTGGCCATTCAGAGGGAGAGTACTAACAATTAGATACTTCAGTTAAGTCATTCGTCAGATTCCCGAGTTCTTTTAGTCAAAAGACCTCTTCAGGTTCTTATGAAGAATTCCTCAAATCGAGATAGAAACCCGGTCCCTTGTAAAAGGTAAGACTAGATCTTGACCTTATGACTACTCATCCACACTCATAAGAGATTTTGACAGGTTCACACAAGTGGTTTGTCTTGTCTGATTCTAAGACTCTAAGTTCTCCACTACACTGGTTTCTTTCGATAAAAAGAAAATTTTAAAAATCATATAAAAATATATGAATAAAGTAAAATTTTAAAGGAAGAATTTTAATAAATGAAAACAATGCGTGTTTTACTATAGGTCACTGATTCACCTGATTTGGGTCGTCCAAATATTATCCACCGAATACGTAGGTACGATTCAGTGAAATCAGTACAGGTCGAGAAACGTCGGGATACCTGGTGTCCCATCAAGGTACCCTAAGAGGTCCGCTCTTAGGACCTTGCCCCGGACGGGTTGGATCCCTGACTTGGGTGCAGATAGTTCAGAGGACGTAACCGTCCACCCAAGCAATGGTGATCGCGGTGAACCCTCCGGGTCCACTGAATCTATGTCCGTTTTTATTTACGAAACAGAGGATTTAAGTGAGGTCAAAAAGTCATCGCTACCCGAAGTCACGTCGGAAAATCGGATACCCTATTCTTCTTTTATTTTGATATTCTTGTCCCAGTCGTGACCCTAAGCTCGACAGCGGCCTCCAAGACTCAGTACGTGACTATTAAAAGTCGAGCTGTTTCGACAGTGATCGAGACATCTGTTGTAGTGGAGAAAGACTAAAAATGAAGACTACTTATTTATGGACGCTCTCTTTAACGACCCCGTCTTCCGCAATTACATTGAAAACGATACATATAACTACTAATCCTTCACACTCGGTCAAAGGTCCGGACGGTCGCCGCTTCTCCTTCCTGTCAGAGGGACTCGAGTGGCAGGTGTTCCCCTAATACCCTACAAGAAATTGTCCAATCAAAACAGTCATTGCACATCTGGAACTACACGAAAATTTTATACACGACTAAAATAATGTTCGCTTGGTAAGAACGAAGACATATGACTGACTGGTAGAGATATAGAAAAAAAGGAAAAGAGAGGAGTTTGAAAAACGAGTATAGGAAATGGATAACCTACCTCATATAATAAAAAGGAACATTTAAATATTCTCTAAGAATTAAATTACTATTAAGATTTACAAAAGGACTATACATGAAACGTTTATAAAAGGTCAGGTAGGGTACGTAAATTTACAAAATTTATTATTAAAATTTGTATGTATAAAATAATTCAAAGTACACCAAACTAGAGAATTAGTAGAAAAAAACCAAAAACACCATGTAAGGACCCCTCAGGGAGTGACACAACTTTTGAGATTACAAAAAAAGATTCGGTTATTGAAATAGGGAATATTGCCCCTCCGAAAAGTTTCCTTTTAGAACTGGTAAAAGAGTACCTTGTACTACAACAAAAACCTAATTTTAAAACTAAGGGGTGTTTTAAGCTAATTTATAACACCTTTTATAATTTGTATGTGTCTTCGTCTTGTTTATCACATTACTTCGGACCAAATAGGGGGTCGGAGTTATTACTAGTCGAATCGGTAAGAGGAGGCAGACGGGGAATGAGAAGAAAGGGAGACTTCGTTTAAGATTTATAGGATATTAAAGTAGGTATTTATGAAGTCATATAGAGAGATTGTCTACATAAAAAATCTTGTGTTAGGAACATAATAAAAGTGTGGATGATGTCCATAAGTGTACTTTAAGCACAACTTGATAGAAAAAGTCTACGAAACGACCGAAGTCCTAGGTTTGCTTCAGGTGTGTAAAGTGACTTAAACATTATCAAGAGGGAGGGAAAGAGTACGTGAATGAACAACTTCATCGACCTAGGACTCAGCAACAGGATATCTCGCATAATATAAGACCTAAATCGATGATGGGAGAGTAATTCAGAGATAATTTAAATTCGGAAAAAAAAAAAAACCGTTCTCATGAAATAGACTTACGACACGTGAAGGATAGCGTAGTATAACCCTTCGTTATTACAGACAAGTACAGTGACAATACAATAATTTCAACTGACTACTCAAGTCCATAACGCCTGGATCTTTAGTGGTCAACGGATGTAAAGATAACAATTAAACGAGGTCCTAAGTCCCCGTTATCCAACCTCAGTCTTTACGACCTCAAGTTTATAGTAAAGACGGTCAATGAACAGGACGGACCCGTGATTCAACGGGTCGGAGAGTCTGAAACATTTACAATGAGTCGAAACTCTTCTATTACTAGACGAAACAAACACCCTGACACCAACCTTACCCCACTCAAGAAACACGTCCTGGAACCGTACCACGTTTTCTCATCATCACCACTAAGTGACGGTAGACAAATTCGACTACCTCAAACAAATCCACTGCAACTTACAGAAAGGTTTAGACTCCCGGATCCTACTTACTAGTCCGTCGAACGTAATCGGCCCGATGGACACATAAGTCTCTTTTGACGCTCGTCTTCCGAGAGTAGGTCAACATTATCAAGTCATCTTACTGCTAAGACGGTCTAAACCCAGGACACCCGCCTCGACTCCCCAGATATTTAAACGTAAATGAAGAGTTCAGAACCAAATATTGTCGAGCGGTTTATACAGTGGTTCTACTTCTGTCTAACATTGCTGATGTAAAACCATTAAGTGAATGAAATGACCTTAGTTACGAGCCAGTACAATGTCCGCTCTGAGGTAGACAAAGGTTAGTTATCGTTCCCCGCGTGGTACGGACCTGTCTTCCCGACTCAGACACAGATACGCCCTTTTCGAGTGCGTCTCGACGTCGACTTACTAGCGGCTGTCTGTAGCCACGTCAACCGTCACACCTGGGGGCTACCCGGTCGAGTCCCGGGACATTGAGGGGCATTGAGACGTCCCCGGTAAGCAAGTGTCTGCAACAGTTGCGGACAATGCAAGAACCGTAGGATCAACGAACCCCCGTCTAGTCACTCGTTCTGGTTCAGGGGACAGGAGACCCTCGACTACGTATAGCATTAACCCCCTACACACCTCACATCGGTTGTTTATTGACTACATTAGGAATTTAATATCTCGTTCAGTCTTTCACTGTACCTGGCACCGTTTCTTTCACAATTCACCCGATTCCCCCCAAGTTCACGCGACCCTTCCCACACTAATACCAAAACCCACCCTACCAGTCCCGTCCATCCGGACCGAGTACTTTCGTCCGTCCTATTGCTACCGAAGAAGGCTGGGGTTTGTGAGTCATTTGACAAACTAGAACCGGGGCTCACTTTGACGGTACGAGTCCTCTAGGTTCCGTGTGACGAACTGTGACGACGGGACCTAAACCTACAGGTCTAATGCCCTGACGGGAGAGGAAACGATAGACGAAAGACACAGGAGATCCACCAAGATCTGGGAGGATGGGCGAGTCCGGGAAAGAGTCGGGTACTAAAGTTTAAGTCGATGAAGACCTCGATCGACATGAAGTAAGCAGGGAAATTTCCGTGGGAGGAGGGGGTCGGGACCTCCCCAATTCTCCGGAAGACCAGGGTAACTAAACGGTCCTGTCACGACGAGGGTCTCTTATGAGACGTGACCCCTCAAAACCCGTAAAGACCTCCTTATAATGCAACAGTAGTAGTGGTGGTGTGGTGGTAGTGGTGGTAGTGGTGGTAGTGGTAGTGGTAGTGGTGGTGTTAGTAGTGGTGGTAGTGGTAGTGGTAGTGGTGGTAGTGGTAGTGGTGGTGGTGGTAGTGGTGGTAGTGGTGGTAGTGGTAGTGGTGGTGGTGGTAGTGGTGGTAGTGGTGGTAGTGGTGGTAGTGGTGGTAGCGGTGGTGGTAGTAGTGGTGGTAGTGGTGGTAGTGGTAGTGGTAGTGGTGGTAGTGGTGGTGGTGGTAGTGGTGGTAGTGGTGGTAGTGGTAGTGGTGGTGGTGGTAGTGGTGGTAGTGGTGGTAGTGGTGGTAGTGGTGGTAGCGGTGGTGGTAGTAGTGGTGGTAGTGGTGGTAGTGGTAGTGGTAGTGGTGGTAGTGGTGGTAGTGGTGGTGGTGGTGGTGTGGTGGTGGTGGTAGTGGTGGTGGTGGTAGTGGTGGTAGTGGTGGTAGTGGT